>JASVEL010014105.1:0-133454 GCA_032618575.1 Nicotiana noctiflora
CGACAATAACAAAATAAAAAATTTGCCAATTCATATTTCGGAGTAGTTTTAAGTTGGAGTTTTATGGGAAAAAATAACTTTTCTAACTAATTTTTTTGAATTAATTGGTTACTCTATTTGAATTAATAAATATAGATATCTTATAATTAGCTATAAAAAATGAAAACAAAAATCACTCATTCAAATTTGGGAGTAGTTTCAAGTTGGAGTTTTAACAATATATTAACTAAAAAACAAATGAAAAAAATATAAAATTAGCCATAATTAAAAAAAATAGAAATATATAAATAAAAGAAATACCCATTCAAATATAGGAGTAGTTTCAAGTTGGAGATATTTTAAAATAAAAAACAAAAAAAATAACTTTCAATTCAAATGAGAACTGCAAGAAGTCGAGACTATAAATACCAAAAAAGAGAACTCTTTCGGGGGGCATCTTGAGACAAAAAGTTATACTCCATAAGTGGAGCAATAAACAAGGTCATTGCAAGACCCTGAACCTCTTTAAGGAGAGGCAAGTCAAACTACTTCGATGAAGAATTCTAAATATCCCAGAGATAGAAATTTATACTCCTCAAGGGTAGCAATAAAAAAGATGAATGTAAGATCCTCAACCTCTTCAAGAAGAGGCGGGTCGAGTTCTATTGATGAATAAAATCCTGCTTACATAGTCTCATAATTGATTATTTCTATGTCTCAAGTTTATCTTTTAATTCAGTGATTAATTATGATTGGCTATGATTTACCCCTTAAATTATTTCAATTGATTTGATTGCAAAGTATTCGTTAACTTCGAGTCAAATAATTTGGCATCGTGTGTCGGGATTTCCAAGCAAAATCGCATAGTTTCTTCCTAGAGTCGAAGCCGAAGGAGCAATCCAACTCAAACGAACCAAATGAAGCATGTCGACCGCTTGATACTCGAATACTTCGAGGGAAACTAATATCCGAAAATGACCGGACAAGAAGAAAAGTATACCCCCTCTCCCTCGGAATGAAGATATGAGGCGGCGTCCGGCCGGAAGCTGGCACAGGCCTGTCTCAAGCAAGAACCAGAACTCAGACTCAAGCTACGCGCCTTCGCTATCAAAATATAGCAGGTTTAACCTTAGTCAAACCGGGACTCAGGCTACGTGCCTTCGCCATCAAAATATAACAGGTTCAACCTTAGTCAAACCGGGACTCAAGCTACGTGCATTCGCCATCAAAATATAACAGGTTCGACCTTAGTCGAACCAGGACTCAGCCTACGTGCCTTCGCCATCAAAATATAGCAGGTTCGACCTTAGTCGAACCGGGACTCCAGCTTCGCCATCAAAATGTAACAGGTTCGAACTTAGTCGAACCAGGAGTCAGGCTACGTGCCTTCGCCATCAAAATATAGCAGGTTCAACCTTAGTCGAACTGGACTCACGCTATGTGCTTTCGCCATCAAAATATAGCAGGTTTGACCTTAGTCAAATCGGGAATCAGGCTACGTGCCTTCGCTATCAAAATATAGCAGGTTCGACCTTAGTCGAACCGGGACTCAGGCTACGTGCCTTCGCCATCAAAATGTAACAGGTTCGACCGTAGTCTAACCGGGACTCAGGCTACGTCTTCGCCATCAAAATATAGCAGGTTTAACCTTAGTCGAATCAAGACTCACGTTACATGCCTTCACCATCAAAATATAGCAGGTTCGACCTTAGTCAAACTGGAACTCAGGCTACGTGCATTCGCCATCAAAATATAGCAGGTTCGACCTTAATCAAATCGTAACTCAAGCTACGTGCCTTTGCCATCAAAATATAACAAGTTCAGCCTTAGCCGAACCAAGACTCAAGCTACGTACCTTCGCCATCAAAATATAGCAGGTTCGACCTTAGTCAAACCAGGATTTAGGCTACGTGCCTTCGCCATCAAAATATAACAAGTTCGACCATAGCTGAACTGAGACTCAGCCTACGTGCATTCACCATCAAAATATAGCAGGTTCCACCTCAGTCAAACCGGGACTTAGGCGACGTGCCTTCGCTATCAAAATATAGGGTTTGACCTTAGTCGAACAAGGACTTAGGCTACGTGCCTTCGCCATCAAAATATAGCAGGTTCGACCCTAGTCGAATCGCGACTCAGGCTACGTGCCTTCGCAATCAAAATATAACAAGTTCAACCTTAGTCGAACCGGGAATCAAGCTGCGTGCCTTCTGTAGATGCGTGATTTTGCCCCTACCCGAGATTTTTTATATTTTTAGCGTAAAATATTTAGTTTAGGCCTAATATAGCTATCTTAGCTAATTTTGACTCTTTTACTTTATTTTTACCCTAAAATGAAAAATAACAAAAATATAGTTTTATTAATGTTTCGTAGTCATTTTTAAACTTGAAAAATACAAAAATAGTACTTTATATTTTTATCTTTTTATAAAAATGAAAATAATAAAAAATAGTTTCATTAACATTTTATAGTTACTTTAATTTTGAAAAAACATATAAAAAATAATTTTGTTTTAATTATTAGTCTTATAGTTATTTTGCTTAGGAAGTGATTAATTAATAATACCGTATTCTCATTCTCGGTTCCGGGCAAAGAATAATATTCGGGTTCAAACTACCTGGTTTTATAATTTTCGGACCTAGCCCGTAATAATCCGAATCCACCACACGGGGAACACAAAAAAAAAAATAAAAAATAAAAATAAAAAAAACAAATAAAAAAAAAAAAGCCCATACACACACATGCACCCAACAAGAAAAGGGACAATTTGAAAGGGGGCTCACGTGAAAGGATGGGGAGGGGATTATTTTGAAAAGGCACATGCTCACACACATGCACACTACTTTAAAAAGATAGAAAAGGAAAAAGGCAAAATAGAGGTGATAGGATAAAGAGCGAACACATTTTCCTTCATTTCGGAACTAGACGGTATCTTATTCCTTCGTATGCTTTCCTTCTCTTCAGTTTCTCAAAGGTATATTCCAAATTCATTTTTGTTCTTGATGCTCTTTAAATCATATCTGAAACTTGGGGTTAGATAGTAAGACATGAGGAAGAAGAGTGCAAGGAAGGAAGGAGACACGGTCATTTTGGAGGTCTTCTTCTGAATTGGAGAAGGAAAAACAGAAAAGGCTACGGTCAGTCCATAAACAAGACCCCTCTCGTTGTCGCAACAGCCCCTCCCGTCGTCGTCACGACCAGCCGTCAACGACGCTCGCCTGTTCCATCATCAACCCACGTCGACGTCAAACAACTTTCACCTCCATATCCTGCAACCAAACGACCCCATTGTCACAGTCGAAAACAACCAGCCACACCTTCATCTCTCTCGCCAAACACCACCAGTACTATGTCGTCACAAACCAACTGTCGGACACCATCGTTAACAGCCAGTCGACGCCGCTAACCTGAGGTTCCGTTCGTAGTCACTCGCGAGAGCTCCGGTCCGGCATTTCCCAGTTTCCAAGTTTGTAAGTTCAGCTCCATTCATTTATACGAAAGGTCCGATCTTTGCCTTATAAACTACGTCATTAATGATTGAATTTCTTGTATGCCTTATTCTGTCGAAGCTTGTTTATTAGAACCCATGTTAAATCTTAGTTTCACGTTTGGTATTGAAATATGGAAGTACTGATTTGATTACTTTAGATAGATCCTAATCAAAGTTCTTTGTTAGCATTTATTTGAAAATGACGTAGATGGGCAACATTGATTTATACTTGCTACAATGGTTTCATATTTGCTTTTGAATGATTTAAAATTATGTACTGAAGCTTAGGAGATTAAGGGATAGTCATACTTTTAATTCAAGGTTAAATGGGTTGCATGACTAGTTATAAGAATTAATTATAGTTTTTGTCTCATCTTTGGATAGTGATTTCCACATAATCGATGTT
This sequence comes from Nicotiana noctiflora, assembly GCA_032618575.1. Taxonomy (NCBI): domain Eukaryota; kingdom Viridiplantae; phylum Streptophyta; class Magnoliopsida; order Solanales; family Solanaceae; genus Nicotiana; species Nicotiana noctiflora. The sequence goes on from JASVEL010014105.1 coordinate 3,877, forward strand.
AATCTTGTTAGCTAGAATCCTTTACACTTCCAAATAAAACCCCTAAGCCCATGACCCTTATAAAACTAATTGCGGGGTCCTCATAAATGTATATATAAAATAATTTAAAATTCGGGATGGATCGTTTAGCTAATTTCACGGCCTTCCCCAAAGATAACACCGCGTTAGTCTCTTTAGGCGCGTTGTTTAATAATTTTACATTCTTAAACTCGGGTGCACATTTATTTGACCCAAATCCAAATCTCAACAGATTCGAAATGTGTCAACAACCACGGGTACATTGATTGTGACGTGGTTAAAAAATACGTTTTCATGACGTTACAATTCTTTGTTAAAATAACATTAATAATAATAATAATCAAAAGCGGTTGAAAGTTAAATTTGCACATAAGTTGAAGCATGTTATAAAATCAGATAAATAAGCCAAATATGACAGTTGAGCGACCGTGCTAGAACCACGGAACTCGGGAATGCCTAACACCTTCTCCCGGGTTAACAGAATTCCTTATCCGGATTTCTAGTTTCGCAGACTATATTACAAAGTCATGAATTTCCTCGGTTCGGGATCAAACCGGTGACTTGGGACACCATTACTTTCCCAAGTGGCGACTCTGAATTTAACAAAACGGATCCCGTCTCGATTGTCCTTTAATTGGAAAAACTCCATCGCGCCCTCGCGGGTGCGTAAAAAGGAGGTGTGACAGCTCTGGCGACTCTGCTGGGGACATAAACCTCGAACCCCGGTTCGGGGTCTAAGAACTCGAGCTCATTTAAATTGTTGTTTTGTCTATATCTGATTTTATTACATGTTTGATTGATGTGCTACATGTCTACCGCTTTGATATTAGTTGCACTGTATATACAAACTGCTATATGTTTACCGCTTTGATATTGCGTGAACTGTATATAAAACTGTGCCGAAAACCCGTCTCTTCTTACCCCGGGGATGTGCTTACTGGTTGAGACTCCCCTTTCTGTTAGTGTCAATACCAAAAATAAGAAAAGAGGCAGGATAAGTTACAAAGCCGGACGATCCCGCGGGTCACCGGTACGTAGCCCCCTCCTCGATCCGAGTTGTCCGCTCGGGTACACGGTCTAGTACCATTGAAAACATCGGGATATTGAGCCTAGATTTAGGACGTTTATTTGCATCATATCTGACTTAGGGGACTCAACACAGGGGTTGGGTCCGTCTAGGACAGGTGACCCGGTAATCAAAAGACCGAGCATGTTATATGTTGCATTTATTTGTTCTAGATTATTACAGGCTAAATTCCTGAAAAACAAAAAGAGAGGAAATTTTAGAATAGAAAATATCGAAATGTCGACGAAACGCTTTCGAAGGTTTGAAAAGAAAATTTGAAAAATAGGTAGAACAATTTTGTTGAAATAATTGGTCAAATAATCTGACCGAACTACGCAGGTTTGATTCTCACCATTAGGTGGGATACGTAGGCAACCCTCATCGGGTCCAACCACCCCTTTAAAAAATCAAAAAATGTGTGTGTTTAATTTTGTCAATAAATCGAAGTGACGCTGTTTTTGAAAATAGCCGAATGTTCCGAAAGGACACCGGAAGGTTGTTTTTTGCAAAAATAGCCACTTTGAATTATTTTTAATAATTTGCGGGCACAACCTTGAAATATTCCTTGTGGAAATATTGCAAGGCCATAGCCGCAAAATCAAGTCCGGGTTCACACCCTTTTTGCAAAAATAACCAAAAATGTCAAAACTTTTATTTTGTTATAAATAAGTCGGATAATGCTATTCTTGCTTAAAATAAGCCGAATGTCCCTTAAAAGGACGTCGGAGGGCCGTTTTTGCAAAAATAGTCACTTTGAGTCATTTGTAAATAATTTTGGACACAGCCCTTGAAATATTCCCTCGCGGAAATGCGAAAGGATGTATCCGCAAAAAATCAAGTTTTGAGTCATCACTCAACTTCACAAAAATAACCACTTTATCAAATAAGCCATTATATGGTCGGAGTTTTGCTGAAATAGCCACATTTTTGCATTTTAACTTCCTCAAGTCTTGTGTTCGCCTGTGTCGGTGCTGAACGATGCCCCATAGGCCCCAAGATAAAAATTTTGAATTTGCATCTTCTTAAATAAAATTTTGCAAAAAGAGCCACTTTGCCTAAATAAGCCATTACATGGCCAATTTATGAAAAATAGTCTTGTGTTGGTTTATGGTGATGCCGAACGATGCCCCATGAGCCACAAGATAAAAAAAAAATTTCAAGTTTATCTTTCTTAAATAAATTTTGCAAAAATAGTCATTTTGTCAAATAAGCCATTATGTGGCCAATTTTGTAAAAATAGTCACAATTGACATAAAAAAATTCTCAATCTTTTGTTGGCCTATGGCGATGCCGAACGATGCCCCATGAGCCCCAGGATGAGAAAATTTTCAAGTTTACTTTCTTAAGTAAAAATTTTGCAAAAATAGCCATTTTGCCAAATAAGCCATTACATGGCCAATTTTGTAGAAATAGTCATAATTGACGTAAAACTATTCTGATTCTTGTAGAAATCTCTGGCACAAGGCGTGAAAGTTTTTTTTATGAGAGTTTGTAGTTGGAGTGAGCTTTTACAATTTTTTTCTTCAAAGAAATCAAAAAAATCAAAATCAAATAAATATCTCTTTACTTCTTGCATTAATTAGCAAGAACTACGCTCGGTCTGATTCATGCGGGGTCATGATACGTAGGCAATCCACATAGGATTCGACCATATCCATAAAAAAAATGAAAAAACTATAAAAAGAAAAAAAAAGGAAAAAAAAATGAAAAAAAAAACCACAAAAAGGAAAAAGAAAAGAAAATAGTAGAAAAACAAAGGAAATCAATAAGCGGAATACCTTAACGCTAACCCGGTGGTTTCGTTTTGTTAATCCAGAAAGTTGAGGTGGTTGGTTGTGGTAAATTGGAAAGCAAGATTCAAGGAAAATGATAACCGACATCGGAGTTGTTACAAGTGCTCAAGAGACTCAGGGTCAGAAAGTTCAACGAGGGTCTGCTGTGGTTGAGGAAAATAGAACAGTGAAACAACAAATGACCAAAATGCGTCAAGCATGGTCCAACGGCCAGGAACAACTTTCTCATGAGTCACAATGTGCTATAGAGCAAGAACAGTACCACTCTCACGACCTTCCTGCAAACATTGAGAAGCCTACCCGAAAGAAGGTACAGGAAGAAATGGCCCAAAGATTGAAGAAATTAGAACATCGGTTGAAAAACACGCACGGGTTGGTAGGTCAAAAGAGTGTGGCTTTCAAAGATCTATGCTTGTTTCCCGATGTCCACTTGCCACCTGGTTTCAAGATTCCCAAATTTGAAAAGTACGATGGACATGGACACCCAATAGCCCACTTGAAAAGGTATTGCAATCAACTAAGGAGTCTGGGAAGAAATGAAGAATTGTTAATAGCTTACTTTGGGGAAAGCCTTACAGGAGTAGCCTCTGAATGGTTTTGGGATCAAGATGCATCTCGCTGGCACGTCTGGAACGACATGGCACAAGCCTTTGTCAAACAATTCCAATACAACATTGACATTGCCCCAGACCGCATTTTCCTTTCAAATCTGAAGAAGAAATCAAGTGAAAGTTTCAGGGAATATGCCCTTAAATGGAGAGAGCAAGCGGCTCGTGCTGAGCCACCCATGGATGACCATGAGTTAATCACTGTCTTCCTTCAGGCTTAAGAGCCGGATTATTTTCAGAACATGGTGTCTGCGGTTGGTCAATCCTTCTTAGATGTAGTCAAAATGGGAGAAATGGTAGAGAACGGTCTCAAGACAGGCAGAATTATAAGTCAAGCGGCTCTCAAGGCTGCAGCTCAGGCTGTCCAATTTGAATCTAGAGACACGAATGAGAGGGATGAAGAAGTCATGATGATATCAGGGTCAAGAAAAGGTTCCAGAAGAGTACCTCGACGGTATGCGATGCCTCGACAAGTTTTCCATAATTCCTCTGAGCATCACTATCCACCTCCGAACCCACCATACTCAGTTGATCCACCCCAGTACGTTATTCAGCCATCAAATCATCCAAGAAAGCGAGCACGGGCATCACAAAATCTCTACCAACCTCTGCAAAATTTCCAAATACCTTATAACCCACTTCCAAACCAAGGGTATAGAAGGGAACCGAAGTTGAAGGATAATTTCACACCAATAGGAGTTTCCTATGCAAGCTTATTTGAGAGGTTAAAACAACAGGACATGATTGCACCCATCCCTCCAAATCATGTGGACCCACGTGCAAGGAGCTTTGACCCATCTAAAAGGTGTGAATACCATTCCCGTGCCCAGGGGCACAACATGGAAAGTTGTCGGGATTTGAAAAGGGAAATAGAAAGGATGATCCAAGAAAGATTGATTGTGATTCATAACAGTGACACCCAGAATATCGTGCTGAATCCGTTACCTGCACCTGATGATACACACTTTCTGGCAGTGATGCCTGGTGGCACGGAATATGAGCATCCACTCGGGAATCTGCCGACTGAAATGAGAGAAGGCCCTAGTGGTCCTGATAATCAAATTCGTGGCTAAATGTCAGGCTTATCAATTGGAGAGTCATTTGGGGTGGCTTATTTTGTTGTCATTTCTATCTGCCCGAGTTATTTCAGAATGGTAATCCGAATGTTGTTCTATGGCTCAAACCTTTTATCCTTGTATTTTTCTTTTGATCATAGTGTCTCATCTAAAGGGGTCTAGGTTCGTTCTAAGTATTGTACCCAGTTTTGTTTTTTTAGTTGTTCGAGTCGTTGTTTTATCGGTTAATGCAATGACCTATTTTATATTATTTTTAGACATTTTCTGTTATTTAGTCATTTCCGTCCTATCGTTCTTTTTCTGCTAGCTCTAGTGACATGACGTGCGCACATAGTTCTGGCCTGATCTTAAAAGTTAATCACAAAACCATTGGGAGGTGATCGCGATATTTAAATGAGTAAGAACGGTTTGAGATTATTCGAAACCCGAGTCATGAGAAACTGGGGCAAGTAAAAGAAAACCGTTAAAGGCAAGCTGCCAAAATTGACATGGGGTCGTTCATAATAATGAAAATGAGAGTGTTGCCCAACACTGCTTTAAAGATATGACGAATATTAATTGTGTTGTTTACACTTGGCATGTTTTGAAGATTGGAATGACGAAGGCATTTTGTTCTGCAATCCAAACACTTTATCCATCGTCAACCCTTTGAGCCTTATTTTCTTTCATACCCCTCCTTCGGAATCGGTACCAAAATTAGAAACACAAATGGGGAAGATAAAGAAAGAAAAGAGAAAAAGAAAACAACGAAAACAACCAAAAAGAAAAAAAAAAGGAATGAAAGATGAAAAGGAAAAACTAGAAAAACAAGGAATTGGGAACTACGTTTGACCTGATTCCTCAAAGAGGATACGTAGGCGCTTCACAACTCGGTCATAGTGTAAATAAAGAAATAAAAATCCCCAAGCTAGAAACTGGGGCAACAAAAGTTGTGTTTATAAAGGAAGATGTAGACTCCGAAGGTTGTAATTTTGAACCCATTTTGTTTTGTTTCGAGCCTTTAATACCATTTCTTTCTAGCCTTATCCAAATCCACATTACGGTCCGAAGAAAGACCTTTTGACCAATCTTTAAAAGAGGCCAAGTCAGGCAAATGAGAGAAGTCTTATTAGAACATAACACTCTGATTCCCATCAGAAAAGACTCGGATCTGTAGCAGAAGAAATATGAGAGAATCTAAGCAGTAGCACCACCAATCCCCAGCGGAAAAGTAACACAAATGAGAGAGTCTTAGCGGTGAAAACCTTCACAGGCACCATAAGGCGATGAAAGCTGAGAGAAAACCAAAATGAGAGAGGCTTGGTAGTGATAACCCCTCGGGCACTACAAGTCGAATGAAGGTTGGAAATGAGATAGGAAAGCCCAGGAGAAGATTACAAAAGGCGGCTTAACGACGGAGGATAGGCTATATGTGCATGTCATGTCCATTAGAGTTGGTATCCACGTTTGATAGGGTTATTTTATAATTTTTCTTTTTAGAGAGTCATCCTTGTTTTTGTCTTTTATTCTGTTTCCTTTTATCTTTCTCCTTTCATAAAAAATTCCCCAATAGAGTCCTGTTTGTAAGAAATGACTTCAAAATTTTCCATCAACTTTCCAATTATGCAAGACGGAATTTGATTGGTACACCCAAGTGGTATAAGTGAGGAGGGATTAAGCGCAAAGCCAGTGTCCAGAAGGATATTCCCCAGCAATAGGAAATCGACAAAAGGGTGGAACGGTGTGAAAAAGGATATCTCAATGAAGGTTAATGACCTCGAGGCCAAGGCCAATGAGACTCGAAGGTCGGGAAATGCCCATTCCTTAGATATGCCGCCAAAGAAGGGGAGATATCCCCAGCAGAAAGGTATTTTCAGTGACAAGGGTGAACAAAGAAAATGGTTCACCAATAAAACATGCAAGGTCTTCACGAAGGGTCACTATTATAGGAATTCGGGTGGTCAGTGGAAAACCACGTGGAAAGGTTCGCAAATAAAGAGTCGTCAAGGAAAGCGGGGAAGCAAGAAAGGAGAAAATTATCCCCAGCATGAATATCATCAAATGATAACATCCCCGGCAGGGTCTGACAATGAAACGCAGAGCAGGGAAAGAAGAGGAGAACCATCCCAGCAGGAGCACCACAACCAGCCACCACATTTTAAAACTAACTAATTTTTCTTTAATTTGAAACAGGAAGAAGAGGGGTTGTTGGCAGAAAAGCATGCCACGAAGAAGATTCTCAAAGTGGGGCAGAAAATTTTCTCCCGTTGCGAAAATTTTCTCGAAACCAAATACCTGGTTGGGGAAAGAAGCCAGATAACGCGAGGAAATGATCTTTGAACCCGGTTGTCCCCACCAGCTTTGAAAGAAAGAAAACAACAAGCTGTGATAGAGGAAATTATACCCCCAACAGACAGGACAAAACGAGGAAGCTTGCGTTCAGAAAGGCAAGAGGCCGGTATCACCCCTAGCAGTTCTCAGAAAAATTAAACACTAATTTCGAGATTTCCCCGGCAGCATTATATCCTACAAGTTTTTCAAGGGAGCGAAGCACGAGCCCCGGAGTTTTGGAAAGAGGAAGAAGGAAAAGGGATCCCCAGACAGGGTAATCCCCAGCTGATGACATTTCAATCCCCAGCGATTTCGGGAGATAGGTTTTGAAGTACGTAGAAAAGGAGGAAATAAAGAAGATTTCCCCAGCAGCATTATCCCCAAGCAGGTAAGTAATCAATTCAAAGATGTCCCCAGCAGTCAAGAGAAAATAACATGACCCAGGAGGAAAGCAATTCCGAAAACAAGGTAATTCAGAAGAAAGGATGGCCCAAGAGACGATGCAGGAAGAAGAAAATGGTACAAGAAACAAAGGAAGGCGATAAGGATGGGATGAAATTAGTGAGTCGTAGTTGAAGTGAGGGAGCCCGCCTGAAGAACGGAGTGGCGATTTATTTTGAGTTATAGTTGAAGTCAGGGAGCCCGCCTGAAGAATGGAGTGGCGATTTATTTTGAAGTGGTAGTTGAAGTCAGGGAGCCCGCCTGAAGAATGGAGTGGCGATTTAGTTTTGAAGTTATAGTTGAAGTCAGGGAGCCCGCCTGAAGAATGGAGTGGCAATTTATTTTGAAGTTGTAGCTGAAGTCAGGGAGCCCGCCTGAAGAACGGAGTGGCGATTTATTTTGAGTTATAGTTGAAGTCAGGGAGCCCGCCTGAAGAATGGAGTGACGATTTATTTTGAAGTGGTAGTTGAAGTCAGGAAGCCCGCCTGAAGAATGGAGTGGCGATTTAGTTTTGAAGTTATAGTTGAAGTCAGGGAGCCCGCCTGAAGAATGGAGTGGCGATTTAGTTTTGAAGTTATAGTTGAAGTCAGGGAGCCCGCCTGAAGAATGGAGTGGCGATTTAGTTTTGAAGTTGTAGTTGAAGTCAGGGAGCCCGCCTGAAGAATGGAGTGGCGATTTAGTTTTGAAGTTATAGTTGAAGTCAGGGAGCCCGCCTGAAGAATGGAGTGGCGATTTAGTTTTGAAGTTGTAGTTGAAGTCAGGGAGCCCGCCCGAAGAATGGAGTGGCGATTTAGTTTTTGAAGTTATAGTTAAAGATAATTTAATAGGAAGTGAAAAACAACAATTAGAGGTTTTAGATGAAAGCAACAAGAAGAAGGAAGCAACAATTGGAAGATTTCAAGTAAGGCATCAATTTAGACCTAGTCTGAGGAATTATCTCCTAGCGTCAAAATCTTAGTCCGATGAATCTTTCTCCTAAGATATCAAAATCTCATTCTGATGAATCTTTCTCCTGAGATCACAACAGTTTAGACCTAGTCTGAAGAATTATCTCCTAGCGTCAAAATCTCAGACAATTGGAAGATTTCAAGTAAGGCATCAATTTAGACCTAGTCTGAGGAATTATCTCCTAGCGTCAAAATCTTAGTCCGATGAATCTTTCTCCTAAGATATCAAAATCTCGGTCTGATGAATCTTTCTCCTGAGATCACAACAATTTAGACCTAGTCTGAGGAATTATCTCCTAGCGTCAAAATCTTAGTCAGATGAATTTTTTCTCCTGAGATGGTAATCGTTCGATCTATACAGTTCAAGTTTTGGTAATCAGGTGCCCACTTGAAGAATGAAGTGGCAATTTATATTCGAAGTTTGTTGTTGAAGTCAGATGCCCGCCTGAAGAATGGAATGGCGATTTATGATTAGAGTTTGTCGTTGAAGTCAGAAGCCCGCCGGAAAAGCAGAACGGCGTCTCAGTTTCCAAGATTTGATAAGGATAGTGAACAATCGAAAAGTGAGAGTGTAACGGAAATCCCCCGCATGAATCAGGAGGAAGGCAACAAGGGTCAGAAAAGATAGATTCAGACTTCGAAGGATAATAGTTCGAAGATCACAAGTAAGGGAATTCACTTCGGAGTGCAATGCAAGTTAGCAACAAAAGAAGCTTGCGACCAGAATGCGAGTCAACAGTCCGAGATGATCAATAGAAGTCAGTCACAATGAAAACAAAAGGCAAAGAGTTAATCCAAGTGTAGAAGTTGATGAAAGATGTGGTGTGCTCAAGACATGGCCGAGGTCACAAGCACTGCATACCTGGTCTTGATCTAGCACCTACAACTAGCAAGTACCAATATTCAAATTTAGAGTCCGCATGAAGCACCAACCAATACTCGAGATCAAGCTTCGGAAGACTTATAGATAGGAATTTTGTAACTAGTAGCTGATAGGCTTAGTTAGTCTTTTTCATGTTTTGATTTTTGATGTAATAGCAGGACCACGGACCGGAACTTCGATGGAACGGAACCTCGGCGGAACGGCACCTCGACTGGCTCTCCACTTCGGTTACTCCATATTCTTACTCACTTCTGAACTACACGTGGCCTGATTCCTTTATAGCCAAGGATATGTAGGCAGCTCAGATACAAGGGCTCGGTCACATTCCTCTTCTTTTAGTTTAGTCCCTCCGAATAAGGGTCGGGTCAAAAACACTTGTCTAGTCGTTCTTTGTCTGAAAACTCTTTGTGTTTTCAGTCAAAGAGGGGCAGCTGTAGATGCGTGATTTTGCCCCTACCCGAGATTTTTATATTTTTAGCGTAAAATATTTAGTTTAGGCCTAATATAGCTATCTTAGCTAATTTTGACTCTTTTACTTTATTTTTACCCTAAAATGAAAAATAACAAAAATATAGTTTTATTAATGTTTCGTAGTCATTTTTAAACTTGAAAAATACAAAAATAGTACTTTATATTTTTATCTTTTTATAAAAATGAAAATAATAAAAAATAGTTTCATTAACATTTTATAGTTACTTTAATTTTGAAAAAACATATAAAAAATAATTTTGTTTTAATTATTAGTCTTATAGTTATTTTGCTTAGGTAGTGATTAATTAATAATACCGTGTTCTCATTCTCGGTTCCGGGCAAAGAATAATATTCGGGTTCAAACTACCTGGTTTTATAATTTTCGGACCTAGCCCGTAATAATCCGAATCCACCACACGGGGAACACAAAAAAAAAAATAAAAAATAAAAATAAAAAAATAAAAAAAAAAAAGCCCATACACACACATGCACCCAACAAGAAAAGGGACAATTTGAAAGGGGGCTCACGTGAAAGGATGGGGAGGGGATTATTTTGAAAAGGCACATGCTCACACACATGCACACTACTTTAAAAAGATAGAAAAGGAAAAAGGCAAAATAGAGGTGATAGGATAAAGAGCGAACACATTTTCCTTCATTTCGGAACTAGACGGTATCTTATTCCTTCGTATGCTTTCCTTCTCTTCAGTTTCTCAAAGGTATATTCCAAATTCATTTTTGTTCTTGATGCTCTTTAAATCATATCTGAAACTTGGGGTTAGATAGTAAGACATGAGGAAGAAGAGTGCAAGGAAGGAAGGAGACACGGTCATTTTGGAGGTCTTCTTCTGAATTGGAGAAGGAAAAAACAGAAAAGGCTACGGTCAGTCCATAAACAAGACCCCTCTCGTTGTCGCAACAGCCCCTCCCGTCGTCGTCACGACCAGCCGTCAACGACGCTCGCCTGTTCCATCGTCAACCCACGTCGACGTCAAACAACTTTCACCTCCATATCCTGCAACCAAACGACCCCATTGTCACAGTCGAAAACAACCAGCCACACCTTCATCTCTCTCGCCAAACACCACCAGTACTATGTCGTCACAAACTAACTGTCGGACACCATCGTTAACAGCCAGTCGACGCCGCTAACCTGAGGTTCCGTTCGTAGTCACTCGCGAGAGCTCCGGTCCGGCATTTCCCAGTTTCCAAGTTTGTAAGTTCAGCTCCATTCATTTATACGAAAGGTCCGATCTTTGCCTTATAAACTACGTCATTAACGATTGAATTTCTTGTGTGCCTTATTCTGTCGAAGCTTGTTTATTAGAACCCATGTTAAATCTTAGTTTCACGTTTGGTATTGAAATATGGAAGTACTGATTTGATTACTTTAGATAGATCCTAATCAAAGTTCTTTGTTAGCATTTATTTGAAAATGACGTAGATGGGCAACATTGATTTATACTTGCTACAATGGTTTCATATTTGCTTTTGAATGATTTAAAATTATGTACTGAAGCTTAGGAGATTAAGGGATAGTCATACTTTTAATTCAAGGTTAAATGGGTTGCATGACTAGTTATAAGAATTAATTATAGTTTTTGTCTCATCTTTGGATAGTGATTTCCACATAATCGATGTTAATCTTGTTAGCTAGAATCCTTTACACTTCCAAATAAAACCCCTAAGCCCATGACCCTTATAAAACTAATTGCGGGGTCCTCATAAATGTATATATAAAATAATTTAAAATTCGGGATGGATCGTTTAGCTAATTTCACGGCCTTCCCCAAAGATAACACCGCGTTAGTCTCTTTAGGCGCGTTGTTTAATAATTTTACATTCTTAAACTCGGGTGCACATTTATTTGACCCAAATCCAAATCTCAACAGATTCGAAATGTGTCAACAACCACGGGTACATTGATTGTGACGTGGTTAAAAAATACGTTTTCATGACGTTACAATTCTTTGTTAAAATAACATTAATAATAATAATAATCAAAAGCGGTTGAAAGTTAAATTTGCACATAAGTTGAAGCATGTTATAAAATCAGATAAATAAGCCAAATATGACAGTTGAGCGACCGTGCTAGAACCACGGAACTCGGGAATGCCTAACACCTTCTCCCGGGTTAACAGAATTCCTTATCCGGATTTCTAGTTTCGCAGACTATATTACAAAGTCATGAATTTCCTCGGTTCGGGATCAAACCGGTGACTTGGGACACCATTACTTTCCCAAGTGGCGACTCTGAATTTAACAAAACGGATCCCGTCTCGATTGTCCTTTAATTGGAAAAACTCCATCGCGCCCTCGCGGGTGCGTAAAAAGGAGGTGTGACACCTTCAACATCAAAATATAGCAGGTTCGACCTTAGTCGAACCGGGACTCAAGCTATGTACCTTCACCATCAAATATAGCAGGTTCGACCTTAGTCGAACCGAGACTCAAGCTAGGTGCCTTCGCCATCAAAACATAGCAGTTTCGACCTTAGTCGAACCAGGACTCAAGCTACATGCCTTCGCCATCAAAATATAGCAGGTTTGACCTTAGCCGAACCAGGACTCAGGCTACGTGCCTTCGACATTAAAATATAGTAGGTTCGACCTTAGCCGGACCAAGACTCAAGCTACGTGCCTTTGACATCAAAATATAACATGTTCATCCTTAGTCTAACCAGGACTCAGGCTACGTATCTTCATCATCAAAATATAGCAGGTTCGACCTTAGTCGAACCAGGACTCAGGCTACGTGCCTTCGCTATCAAAATACAGCAGGTTCAACCTCAGTCGAACCGAGACTCAGGCTACGTGCACCAAAACATAGCAGATTCGATCTCAGTCGAACGAGGAAATTAGGGCTCGGGCTAAGTGCCCTCATCTTTAAAGTCACCAAATCCGACCCCAACCACATTAGGGCTAGGAGGGAGAAAAATCAATCGCCATCATAACAAGGTGACCGCCCCTTACCCGATCAAGTCAGACCAAAATGCTATCACCATCAGTCCAAAAAGGATATGACAACCTCCGTCGTATTCGAGGATTGATCGCCCTTCCAAACATATCCGTAAAGGTAAAGAAGAGAAACTAAAAATAGAGTAAAAACAAGACAAATGACGAGAGAAAGAGCACAATTGTCAATAGAGTTAAAAATGCGGGTACTCCCCGCTTACACCTGGTCCGAGCTGGTCGAAAAAAGAGAAAAATATAGAAAAATCATAAGGAACAACCGAGCGCCAATCAACGAACATAGTATAAAGAAAAATAGCAAACAACAATAACAAATCTCTTCTTTACTCAGCGTCATCACCTCCGTCATCGTCACCGCCACCCGTGCCATCATAAGCTTCAGGTATCGCCACATCATAACCACAGTCGGCACAAGCATCACGAGCCTTCTGGCATTCCACCTCGAAGATGGCCTCGGTTATGACACCCGCCTCTAATAAGTTCTTGTAAACATCGCATTGAGCTTCAACATAGACCCATAGTTCATGAACCTGGGGAGAAACGATAGTGTGAGACGAACCAGCCTGATTCTACAGTCGTCGGTTTTCTTGCTCCAAAACCGTGATCCGGTCCAACATAACCTGAGTATCCTCCTCAAGAACACCAATCTACTCCTCGAGCCCTGCCTCTTTAAGGACCATCGTCTCCCTCTATGACTCAAGATGGGACTCATGCACATGAATCGTCTCCTTCATAGCTACGACTATTGACGAGTAGTCCTTTTCCCAAAAGTTTAAGGCCCCAACCTAGCTCTCCAGCTCCGCCAGTTTTTTGCTCCATGTCGTAGCCGCTTTCGCTGCCTTGATCTGGTTCTGTTCAGCCTCCAACTCCATCTCCCTCAACCTGCCTTGCAGGTACTCACACTCATCTGCAACTCTTTTCTCTACCTCAATCTCCTCGTCCTCCGACGAATTTGCACTTCAAGAGCCCGTTTACCATTAAGAGCATACAACAATTGCTGGTCCCGCTTCACCAACTCCTCGACTGTCGGGCTCTTTTCATAAATGGTCGCGTAGCCCTCGGCACCAAGAAATATGTAGAGTGAAAGAATTGAGAGATGCAGCTGTGGTTCAGAACTGTGCAGCCGCATGATCCTAGTCCTGTTAAGTTGAAGCAACGTACGGATCGCACATGGAATTGTGCGACCGTAGAACCTCCGAAAGGGCATTTTTGTTCGAAAATTGTAGCTTTGTATAAATAGAATAGTTTCACTTTTTTAGGTCAAGTTTTGAATATTAAAAGTGCTGCACCTGTTTCTCTTTGATCCTTTAGGCAACTTAATCTTATTTTTGTGATTTAACATTGGGTTTCTATATTTTAATCTTGCAATATGAGTTTTATTATCTTGTTTTCTTTGTTTTCTTCTACACCCACTATGAGTAGCTAGACTTTTACTAGGGTTGTGACCCAACCCTAGTGTGTAAAACTTATGGGTGATTAATTTTATGCTTGTTTATGAATGGTTGTTTGTTATTTAGCTAGGTTCATGCTTCAAACGTGAAATTAATTGTTGCAAATATTGATTTATGCATATTTGACTAAGTCTATTCTTGAGAAAGAGAGAGATAGTCTAGGTTAACTTAGCTAACAAGGAATTGGGCCGATTGAGAGATTAATTAACTCAATTAAAGGGTTAAACCTAGAGATATTAACAACCCCACTTGAGCTCTTATCAACTATTTTGGTAGATACCCGTTTGGTTTTGAGAAAGATAAATTAGGCAAAACTTCTCTCTGACCGAGAGGTATCAGGCGGGAAACGTAGTGTTGTGAGATATAATATACCCCAATCAATAAAATAATATAAACATCTTTATCCCATTAGGCAAACACCTAGGTCACGGTCACAACCCTAGGCCTTTATATCTTTGAAAAACGTTCAAAAATAATCATCTCTAGTTTTATACCTTTAGATTTTCAATCCTTAGTTAATTTAGAAGTAAAAACAATACAATATTTGTGAAAGTACAATCTAGATATTTCACATACTTACTCCAAATATATACTACTAACTCCCATCTTAGATTCCTATGGATTCAATCCGATTCCTTGTTGGGTTTTATTATTGCATACGACCGTGTCATACCTCGTTAGAGGCATGCATTTGGATGTGATCATTGCTCAGTTGGTAAAGCACCTACACCCACGATCGTTAGGTCCTGGGTTTGAGTCACGCTGGGGGGGAGTGTGGAACAACTATAGATCCTTCTAATGTGGGGAAAATTTAGAAGAAAAAAAAGGTATGCTTGCGCGAGATCCGCAGGCCACATAGTGATGTATTAGCACTCTATAGAGCTTATGACTTAGTTCCACCAGTTTTGGAGAGCATATTATCGAGACTATATTTGTATCGGAATGTTATATCCATATTTAGTTTTGTTTAGTATTTTGATAATTGTCCCTACCAAGTTATTATTATTTGTTTGGCTTGCCTAGTCGTAGAGATTAGGTGCTATCACGACATCCTACAAAGGAAAATTGGAGTCATGACGTTGTCATGACTCAAATTTTCCCCCGTCATCGGGATCGTGATGGCGTGTACTCGTAGTAGCTAGGCAAGCCAATTCATTCAACATTATCATGTTCATATTATCATTTTTATACTCATACTTAATAACAAGAAATAATTACTCAATTTGATAAATGCGGAAGTCTTTCTAAAAAGAGATGAACGATAATAAAGTAAAACAGTGATAAAATCCTCTACCCAAGATGTGGAGTCACTAACTCACGAACTACTAAAAAATACTACACATAATGGTCTGAAAGAAAATAATAAACATCTGTCTGTCTTGGAACAATGAGACCACAGCAATAAACATAAATAAATAGAAGAGACGCCGGGCCTACAGACGCCTGCAAGCTACCTCAGTCTCGGAATGCTCAACTCCCACGAATATAATCTACTACTGCTGCTGCTCCTGCTCAAAACCTGGACCTGTGCAAAAACGCACGAAGTGCAGTATCAGCACAATCCGACCCCATGTACTGGTAAGTGCCTGGCCTATCCCGGCGAAGTAGTGACAAGCCTAGGACCAGACACTCACATAAACCTGTACATTTCTATGTATATATGTACACCACAAGATAACAAGAAATACCAAATAACAAATTCAACAAGAATATCATAAGAGGGGAAACTCAACAGTTAGCAACAATTATTAAATCAAATAACACAATTAACAAGAAGTATCATACTGGGGGAAACACAATCAACAACATATAATAAATCAGCAAGGAGAATCAGAGTGGAATAAAAACAGTTATTATCAAAACAAGGTAATTTCAAATAGTTGCACGGCATCACCCTTCGTGCTTTTACTCTCATTCTCACATCCATGGCACGGCATGATCCTTCATACATGGTTCACATAACAACGGCACAGAATGTTCCTTCGTGCATAATCAATATCACAAGGCACGACATGATCCTTCGTGCATAATCAATAACAAGACACGACATTACCCTTCGTGCATAATCAGTAAATTAAGGCACGACATGATACTTCGTGCATAATCAATAAAACAAGGCACGGCATTAACCTTCGTGCATAATCAATAAACAGGGCACGACATCGCCCTTCGTGCATTATCACTCTTCCTCACCCAAATAACAATCACAGTTAAGGGCAAAAGAATGAAAACAATTAACATGAACCGTCCCGGCAAGGGACACAATAATCATCACAGTCAAGTCCTGGCAAGGAAAACAATAATCAACTTCACAATAAAGTCCCGGCAAGGGAAAATAACGATCTACTTCACAACCCGGCAAGGGTTCAAGATTATATCTTAAAAACATCCCACAATATATGTCAACAAACCACGGTCATGCTAGACGCTAGTGTATGGATGCTCGTCACCACAGCCCATACACCGCACTCGATCACATAGCAATTAGCACATTAATCCTATTCTCTCAAGCTATGATAGATCAAACACTTACCTCTAAGCCTCGAAGTCCAATTATCCTTCAATTATAGCATTACCTCGAATTTCAGCTTTCAACTTGCTCGAATCTAATCACAACTGGTTCAATTACATTAATAAATACTATATACATTGGTTTGGATGCCTAAAAATGGTTTTCTCAAAGTTTAACCCAAAATTTCCCAAAACGCCTCTGGTCCCACGTGGTCAGAACTCGGGGCTTGGACCAAAATCCGGTTACCCATTCCCTCACGAGTTCAATTATATGATTTGTTTCAAAATCGGACCTCAAATCGATGTTCAATTCCCCAATTCATGAAAAACCTAGGTTCTACCCAAAAACAAGAATTTCTACCATGAAAACCTTTGATTTCTCTTGGAAAACATATTTAATGATGTTAGGAATTGAAAGAATTAAGTAAAAAGTGACTTACAAGTGTTTTGGAGTGATTTTGCTCTAGGAGAATCGTGTGTGGTGTGTTGGATTTTGAAAGAATGAAGAAAAGAGGTGTAAAATTCGTTTAAGTATCAGATTGCACAACTGCGGTTATGGGAATTGCGAACAGTTGTTCGCAATTGCGAATATAGCAGGTTTTGGACTGTTGCCCTCGCATTTGCGAGAAATCGTTCGCATTTGCGAACTCTGGCCCAGGCCTGCCAGCATCGGATTTGCGATAATAAGTTCGCATTTGCGAACTAGGCTGAAATACTGTGGTCCTCGCATTTGCGAGGCTTTACTCACATTTGCGAGCATAGGCGATTTCCTGTCACCTTCGCATTTGCAAAGAATAGTTCGCATTTGCGAACCAAGCCTACATTTGATTCTTCTCGCAATTGCGAGTGTTTCTTCGCAATTGCAAAGATACCAGCTCGGGGAAATACCAGCTGTGTTATTTTTCAAAATCTGCTCTAATGACCTATCAAATCTTCACCCGAGCCTTCGGGATCCAAACCAAACATGCACACAACATCAAAAATATATTACAAACTTGCTCGTGCGATCAAATCGCCAATATAATATCGTTTTCATCAAATCAAGCCTCAAGTTCATGATTATCTTCCTTTAACTTCATAAACTTTCAAATTTTGGAACTCAAGGTTCAAAACACATCAAACGACATCCAAATGTCGTCAAACTTTGCAGGAAGCACTTATATAATATTTAAGACTTGTACCGGGCGTCGGAACCAAAATACAAGCCCGATACCAAGGTCGTTTAATCCATTTTCCTTTAATAATTTCAACAAAAATAATTTAACAAAACAAATTCATATCTTTGGCTCTAGGCCTCAGAATTCGACTCCAGACACATGGCCGAGTCCCATATTTTCCTACGGACTTTCGATCTCGGGTCCGGGTCCGTTTACCAAAAATATTGACCAAAGTCAACTATATCAATATTAATATCAATTTTCTTCAAATTTTTCATAGAATTCACATATTCTAGCACAAAAATCTTTTCGGTTACATGCCCGGACTATGCACGTAAATCGAGGCAACATAAAATGAGGTTTTCAAGGCCTCGAGAGCACAGGGCAAATGAGAAAAACAGGTGATGACCCTTTGGGTCGTCATAGACATAGACAATCATTTTGGTACGAAACCTTAAAAAAAGGTAATACATGATAGAACATTGGTCTTTCAAGACTATGTTGATTGTTATCATGCTTAGCTAGACCATTCGCTACTTTTTGATTAAATATGATCAATATTTGCCTTTTCAAGATCTTATATTTTTTAAAATTTTATTTTCATGGGTTTATGTTTTTTATAATCAATATACATTTGTTTACCCGTAAAACGGTATAGTTAAATTTATTACGCGATTTATAGACACGTGAATTAATTTGATCCAAAAATATGAAATAAATAAGAACAAAAATAAGGTTATAAAAATAAGTTAAAGAAAATATAAGCCTAGTTGTGAATTTAGCTTCTCTAGTAGCACTGTAGCAGTAATAAGAATAGCATTAAGAATAAAAGAGTAAGAACAAATTTGATGGAATAAGAGCCGATTTTAGCTTTTGCATACAAAATATTTCATGTCCTGTAATGAATAAAAAAATTTCTTTTTATAGTTCTATTAAGGGAGACAATATTCTCAAATCAAGCCCTTCTTGTATAAGAATAAAATTCCTATTGATAAATCTTCTTTTCAAATCTTCTTGTCGGCTCTCATGCCTTCGTAATTTATATAGTTTTGAATATATATTGTATCCGATATCAACTATTTGTTGACTCAATATTACATGTCTCCAATTCCACGTTTCACTTCATCATTCATCAACTTGTCGCTAACCTAATTTATCCCATACAATATCGATATACGGTACATATGTATCGCGCTTATCCTAAAATTGGTATTGGTATACTATAAATAGATAAATAAATAGATAGTAACAGCTTTTAATGGGCAATCTAACTTGATATGAGGAATGTTACAGTGAGACTTTCCAAAAGAAAGAAAAGGAAAAGATTACTCTTTTTACGCCGTGGCAGCGAAGCAGCGAGCCACGTATGAAAAGGCCAATTTAAGAATACACGCTCGATGCCTTCGTATCACCAGCCAATCGTAACAAGCCTTACTGCCACCGTGGACATATACATTAAATTGCTTAAATCCTTGCTCAATATCCCACGCGCACCTATTGACGCGCCATGTTTAATTCTCTCTAGGGGAACAAGTGCTCACAGAGAGAGAGAGAGAGAGAGAGAGCAGCTGCCGGTTACTTTCCCCGTCCCTGGGGAACTCTCCAAAAATCAATCTTCAGTTTGTTGATACCAAATCCCAGCTTCAATTGGAAATCAGGTATGTCAATTTCTCTACTAAAAATGTAATTACCCACGAAATTTTCAAGACTGTCCCCTTTTACCAACCTGGTCCGACTCCATAATTCTGTTTTTTTCTTGATTAGATAGATTTATCATCCCGGAGAAAAGACCTCATCTGGGTAAATTCCAACTTGGGTGTGTGGTAAATTCCGATAAAATCGACATCTTTACTGTTTCTTTAGGTGCATGTTATGATCAACTGAGTTCTTGGATATATTGCATTATACATATTCCTTCTCTGGTTTTAACGTGTTGTCCTCTTTTTTTTTTAAACTGTGGGGCTCTTGTACATTTTGCTGACATTTGTTTCCAACTTTTTTCTTGGACCTAGAGTCTCCGAAGAGATCTTGGATGTGATTGAGGAGGGTTTTGGTTTTTTTAAATCCTCTAGATTCTTACCTTGTTTAAAATCCGTGCAAAAAGGTTTTCTTTTGATGGCGAAACGACCCGAATCATCGGTTGGATACTCTGTCACTATACCTCCTCCTCAGCAAGGCACTGCACAGTCACCAATTTTTAGTCCTCCCCCATTCCCAACAACAACAACAGGTCCTATATTTCCTCCACCACCAATTGTACAACCAAACCAGATTCCTTCTCCATCTATGAAGACACCTAATTTACCATCACCTGCTAATGGAGTTAGAACTGGAAGCCCTGCTCCTCATTTGAGTACCCCACCTGGACCTCCTGTGTTTTCATCACCGCTCCAACCTGCTGCTGTTCCGTTCAGAACTTCTCCGGCCACCCCGCAGCCTGTTGCCTATTCCTCTGCTTCGTCTCTCCCCACATCATCACCTCCCCAGTTCTCGAATGGCTCTCTTGATCTGCATCACCAGAGTTCTGATGCTACTGAAGATTGGACACCTGCTACGGAATCTCCAAACGTTCTCTTCTCGGCTCACAAGGTGTGGAAACTTATTTCTGTCGTAGTGTTTTATCCTTATAAATCTGATAGTAATTCATTCGCTATGAGCCGTGCAATAACAGGTCATTTTTTGAAGTCACTGTCTGTTGTTGTTTACATTTAGCCATTTATTCTTAGTTTCTTACTGATGATTGGCTTGTCTTCTGAAGGTGTTGAAGCAGAAAAAACTTGCAAATATTCCAAGTCTAGGCTTTGGGGCATTAGTTTCTTCCGGAAGGGAGATGTCACCTGGTCCTCAAATGATACAACGTGATCCCCATCGTTGCCATAATTGTGGAGCATATGCAAATCATTATAGCAACATTTTACCTGGTTCAGGGCAGTGGCAGTGTGTAATATGTCGTGATCTCAATGGAAGTGAAGGAGACTATGTAGCTTCCAGCAAGGAAGAACTTCGCAATGTGCCGGAACTATCATTACCTTCAGTTGATTATGTCCAGACAGGGAATAAGAGGCCTGGTTTTTTCCCAGTGTCTGATTCCAGAGTTTCAGCACCAGTTGTTCTTGTAATAGATGAGTGTTTAGATGAACCTCATCTCCAGCATCTTCAGAGCTCTTTGCACGCTTTTGTGGATTCATTGCCTCCAACTACAAGACTCGGGATTGTCACGTATGGAAGCACCGTTTCAGTTTATGATTTTTCAGAAGAATCTGTGGCATCAGCTGATGTATTTCCTGGTAACAAATCACCAGATCAGGAGTCATTGAAAGCATTGATTTATGGGACCGGGATATACTTGTCTCCTATGCACGCATCTCTTCCTGTCGCACATTCAATATTCTCATCA
Source organism: Nicotiana noctiflora (assembly GCA_032618575.1). Classification (NCBI taxonomy): domain Eukaryota; kingdom Viridiplantae; phylum Streptophyta; class Magnoliopsida; order Solanales; family Solanaceae; genus Nicotiana; species Nicotiana noctiflora. The sequence goes on from JASVEL010014105.1 coordinate 24,978, forward strand.
TTTAGGCCATACAAACTTGATATTGCAGAAGCTTCTAGAGACCGTTGCCTGGGTACAGCAGTTGAAGTTGCTTCGGCAATTATTCAAGGTCCATCAGCAGAAATGTCACAGGGTGTTGTTAAAAGGCCCGGCGGAAACAGCAGAATTATTGTCTGTGCTGGTGGACCAAATACATGTGGCCCTGGTTCGGTTCCGTATTCTTTTTCTCATCCTAACTATGCTCATATGGAGAAAATTTCATTGAAGTGGATGGAAACTCTAGGTCGTGAGGCGTTTAGGAAGAACACAGTTATCGATATATTATGTGCAGGCACATGTCCAGTAAGAGTGCCTGTCCTGCAGCCTCTTGCAAAAGCCTCTGGGGGTGTACTTATTCTCCACGATGACTTTGGAGAGGCTTTTGGTGTGAACTTGCAGAGAGCATCTGGGAGGGCTGCAGGTTCACATGGTTTACTGGAGGTCCGCTGTTCTGAGGATATTTTTGTTAGTCAAGTTATAGGCCCCGGTGAAGAGGCGCACGTGGACAGCAATGAAACTTTTAAAAACGACGATGCTCTTGTCATACAAATGCTAAGCGTCGAAGAAACACAGAGTTTTGCGTTATCCATGGAAACCAAGAGAGACATTAAGCGCGATTTTGTGTATTTCCAGTTTGCCTTTAAGTTTTCTGATGTCTACCAGTCAGATATCACCAGAGTCATCACTGTTCGATTGCCTACTGTGGACAGTGTTTCATCATATCTTGAGAGTGTTCAAGATGAAGTGGCTGCTGTTCTTATTGCCAAGAGGACACTTTTGAGAGCCAAGCATGCCAATGATGCACTTGATATGCGAGTCACCGTTGATGAAAGAATCAAAGATATCACAAGCAAGTTTGGTTCTCAAATGCCCAAATCAAAACTCTATCGGTTTCCTAGGGAGCTCTCTGTGTTACCAGAACTCTTATTCCATCTTAGAAGGGGGCCACTTCTGGGAAGCATTCTTGGTCATGAAGATGAGAGATCTGTGTTGCGAAACTTGTTTCTGAATGCAGGATTTGATTTGTCCCTCCGAATGGTGGCTCCTCGCTGTCTGATGCATAGACAAGGTGGCACTTTTGAGGAACTACCTGCTTATGACCTTGCTATGCAATCTGATGCAGCAGTTGTTCTTGATCATGGCACTGATGTCTTCATTTGGTTGGTATGCAACTTACCTTTCTTTTAAGTGCCATTTAAGTACTTGCATTTAGCATTTCTAGTAGATCCTTTAGTTTTTCTTTATCAAAAATTAGATCCTTTAGTTTTTCTCCTTTGCTTGTTTTCTTTCTTTCTTCAGCTCATGAACCTTTATGCTTGATTACGTCCTAATATTATTTTATATTTTATTGTTATCTGGCCCCTTTTTTGTTAAGTCACGGATAGCTTTTATTGATATCTTAGAACTCATTAGAAGCACTAAGTAGGTGCTGGAGTAAATATTACAGAGGGTTCGCACCAGTGATTTGATCTAGAATATGACGGGCTCACATTTTGGGAATTAAAAATGAAAATAAGCATAGTATGCAATAATCTGAAGAACCGTCAAGATTGCCGGCCCTGGGAGTTGTAATACATAATTAGAAAAACGAAAAAGGGTGGATGATACAATAATTCTCATAGGTGATGGTACAATAAGTTATTCTCTGTTTTTCATTGAATTACCATTGCAAATGCTCGGTAGAATCTAGACATCTCTTAGTGCATCCAAATAATAATCATGCCCCCCTCTCGATCTCAAATTTACAAACCTGATCTGTGAAATTTTTGGTTGGGATCAACTTTCAAGTAGAAGTCGAATGCACCTGGTATTGACTTTCAGATATATATTCATGTCTGTTCTTCCTTTTCATTTTTTACGTATTTGCTGTCATTGTGTGAGGATGATGGCTTGCAAGCTACTCCGTTTTTTTTTCTTTAGCTGCTTTAGATTCATTGTGGATGCTACTTAGAATGAAGTACAGTATAGAGATTTTCTTTTTTTTCCAGCTTTTTCCAATTACTAATTTTGGTGGTCATACGTCACTTTCCTTAATTAAAAAGAGTCATTTGGAAGCTTTGAACAAAGGAATTTTATGATTTTCTCTTTTCGTTCTATTGAATTTTTTAAATTGAGGTTATCTAATTTATTTGTTTTTTTTTGGATGTTATTCCTTGTCATTTCATTGGATGTGCTCAGGGTGCGGAACTTGACGCTCAGGAGGGTAAAGGTGCAGCAGCATTAGCAGCTTGCAGAACTTTAGCTGAAGAGCTCACAGAAGTGCGGTTTCCAGCTCCTCGAATTCTTGCATTCAAGGTATTCTTGTTCCTGATTTTAAAATGATGCATTCTCATATTTCGAAACAATGGATATTTAAATTTTGGTATGCCACAGGAAGGGAGTTCTCAGGCTCGATATTTTGTTTCCCGGCTGATACCGGCACACAAGGACCCTCCTTATGAACAGGTAAATGGATTTCAATTATGCCTGTCATTAGCCACTTCCACGTACTATCTGTTTTGATTATTTCTGTTTGCGTAAGATAGTTGAGCGGCAATGAGTTATTAACTATGATTTGAAAGGACTGATCTTTCCAAAGCAGTACACTCTCTCTCTCTCTCTCTCTCTTCCAGCGATATTTTGGTGTGTATGCATTTGATTTACAGAGTAAATTAAACTCACAACATACTCTGTATAATCCCACAAGTGAGGTCTGGGGAGGGTGGGGTGGGTAGTATGTAAGCATACCTTAGCTTAGAGTTATGGAGCAAATGTTCTGTCTGGTATCATCAGAGAAGTAGTTATGCCAACAGATCAAGATAGATTACAAAATCAGGGCATTCAAGATATTAGAGTTACCATTAAAAGGAACCAGAAAGCTATGCAGAATATCGGGGAAATGCAATTGTATGAACATTGTTGTCCAAATTTCAACATATAAAGAAGATTCGTCTGAATAGAAACCATACAAGGAAGAAGAAGAGTAATGCAGTCTTTCCTGAAAGTAGTCATAACCAAGGATGTACTAATATTGCCATGGAACACAAAAAAAATGTGGTGAAAGGATCTCATCAGTGAAAGGAACCAGCGCTGCAACAGATAACGAGTTAGTGCATATAGCAGCTTTGAGAATTGGCCAAGAGACTATAAAAACCCCTTGCTTCCTATGTCAATAACTATCAAATTGTGTTTGAGAGAAAGTTCTTTAAAACGAAAACTGAACTTCACATATAGATTTTTGGTGGGTGGGTTTGGTGATATTTACAACGAAATTCCCTGCTCTTATAAATATAAAGGTCTGGTTATTCTTATTATTCTTCTTGACCAATAATAAGCTGAATGTTGCAGATTCTTATCATTTATAATGATTGAAATGAAGAATCCTCTTTCCGCTGCCAAAATGGCAAGCAAACTTTTCTTGTCCTTTGTTATATCTAAGTAAATTTATATACAACAAGTTTATCTAGAGAACGATTAAAAAGTGTGAGGGATCAAAGGTGACGAAAGTAAACCTTGACTGCTGCTTCTTGCTTTATTAACGCTGCAAGTCTTGCTTTGTTAGAATTTTCAGTTCTGATAGATTTCTTCTCATTAAAGTGCATTCAAAATTGTAACTTTGCTCAAATGACATTGCAGGAAGCAAGATTTCCACAGCTTCGGACATTGACTGGAGAACAGAGAACGAAGTTGAAAAGCAGCTTTCTTTACTTCGATGATCCTAGCTTCTGCGAATGGATGCGGAGTTTGAAAGTTTTGCCACCTGAACCAAGTTAAGAGTCCTAATAATCGTTCATCGGCAAAGCTTCAAGGAGCAAGTCCCAGGGAGTTGCATTCGGATGTACCATCGGGTCTAATGGTATAGACACTTAGTTGGGTCGTGGATACAGCCTCCATCTCTTAATTTTCTGCTGATTTCTATACCAGGAAATGAACTCTTCCATTGTGATTGCTTTCTGTATGGTGGAGTTTAAGGGACTGAATTCTTTTGAAATAAAATTATCCTATTCGATCTACTTGAGATTCTTTTTCCAATATAGGGAAGCAAAAGGATATGAATTTTGAGCGATTTGTTATGACATAGATCAAGCTTGCGACTTGATTAGCAGTTAGTACACAGTTGATGCTATGAATTGGTCAGTTCTCTGTAGACATAAATGAAGCATTTTTCGAAGTCCACAAAAGTGTTTGCTATAGTCTGCTTCGCAAGTTGAGCTTCTAAACTACTTTGAGCTTCAGTTCAAGACTTGTTCTTTATGAAATGGGTTTGTGTATAACAGAATCATATATAGTAGATCTCTCTTCTCTGACTGGCTTCTTGTGACTAGCAGGATAAAAATATTTAAGTTTTTTCTTAGTGATATATTGTTGCATAGTTGATTCATATGATTTGAATTTAGGACTTGAGGTGTGTTTGGTACGAAGGAAAATGTTTTCTCGGAAAATGAGTAGTTTTATCGCTATTTTTTTTGTGTTTGGTTGGTAAGTAGAAATTTTTTTTTCGGTAAATATAATCTAGTATTTTGTTAGGGAGTAAAAAATATTTATTTAAAATATATAATCTAGGCAAATACTATGGGGGTGGGGGGTTTTGGGGGGGGGGGGTGGAGGTTGGGTAGAGGAAGGGGGTTGCGGGTGTCACAAGGGCGTTTTTTGTCCGTCGACACACTGGCCGATGTGCGGCAGTTAAGTCCCCACTTGACATCAGCCTTTGCCCCTACTTTAATATCGGATTCGAGGTTTACACTTAGAAAAATTTAAGGTAACATAAATAAAAAGGGAGACAAGCAGATTTACGGGAAATCTTTTTCCCAACCTTTTATAAAATCAATTACAAAGGAAATTCTCGAGTTCGGCAAGGTGCTGCCACTCTTGGCAGGCACCAACTCACAAAATTGCCAACAAGTGCACAAGTCTGCCTTATCAAAGCCCCCACTTAAGGCCGCTCATGCTCACAACTTGTTTGGCAAGGCAATGACACATATTTTGCCATGCTCAAGCCATAAAATAGACAACCCTATGCCTATTTGATAGACTATTTTCCTCCTTAGGTTCTTAGCCCGTTTTTAAGGTTGCTAGCACACATTTATATAGTATAGTCAACCCAAAAGTAGTTCCTATGTTCAGTTGACATCCCCCAACTGATAGGACATGATTCCCATGATAAAAACGTGGGAACATATCTAGAACATGCCCTAAAAACGTGCAAACACTCAGCACATTTTCAGCACTTTGGACAAGGGTAGTTGTAACCGCCCAACCGCATCATGTGCACAGCACGTGCGCATTTCCTGGCCAGCTGCTGCCCCAATTTCGTGCCTAGGCTTGGACCAGCTCCAATGCCATAAATTTTCGTGCCATCGCCCATGAACTTGGCCCGTTGCTGCAACTTCAAAGCCATGACAAACCTGCCCGCGCGCAGCCTTTCCGTTGCACATTTGCTTGTCCTTATCAAGTCGCATCTACTTGATCAAGCTTGCCCTTTGCCAATGCCATGCTGATTTTAGCATCAAGACACCAAGCCTTGATGCCTTTCCCTTTGCCGAGTCATTTGCCCACAATTAACTTAGGTGCCAGCCCGCTCACGTAAGTCATGGCAACTCCACATTGCCAATGACAATGCCTTGGCACTAAGCTACCCCACTTTAGCGCCGAGGTCTTTCCCGTTTTGCCTTGTCAAGCATTCGTTTAGCCCGCCTAGTTCCGTCAAGGTCTTGGCCTTTGCTTGCAAACATCCCCTTATATTTTTTATGTAGTCCGTCATACCAAAGCCCTCAAATAGAAGCTTAGTCCGTCACACTTGCTCTTGCAACAATTTGTTGCTATCGACAACACCCGCATTGTCTTGCATGTTGATTTTTCCCGTGCATAAGGCCAATGGCAAGGCCATCATGCCAAAATCCTCGCCACTGCCGCGCCACTAGCCGATCAGCTTAGTCAAGGGTCTAACAAATCACCCCAACTAGTTGAATTCGACGCCCTCGTCGAATAGATCCCAACACATGCTGCCATTTTTGCCAAGACGCCAAGTTCATCACCCGCTTGAGAATACGTTGTCCTTGCCCTCAAGTTCAATGTTTTTCATTTCTCCCTGCATTTCCGTCAATCCCACATCAAAATCAGCACGCCAACTGATTGATTTGATAGAACCAACACTGATTTTAGGTACCCACAAACTCGAAATTTCTGCATCACTCCCTTCTTTGCCTTCTCTGAATTTCCAAAGCCAAGACAGTCCCACCACGAACAAGCAAATTGACCCCTTGTCTTCTAGTCTCGTTCATGTCTATCTCGACCTCGTCACGAACCTGGCTCTCATACCAGTTGTCACAGGGGCATTTTCTGTCCGTCAAAACACTGCCCGATGTGCGGCAGTCAAGTCCCAACTTGACATTAGCCTTCGCCCCTACTTTAATATCGGATTCGAGGTTTACACTTAGAAAAATTCAAGGCAACATAAATAAAAAAGGAGACAAACAGATTTACGAGAACCCTTTTCCCAGCCTTTTATAAAATCAATTACAAAGGAAATTCTCGAGTTCGGCAAGGTGTTGCCACCCTTGGCAGGCACCAACTCACAAAATTGCCAACAAGTGCACAAGTCTGCCTTATAAAAGCCCCCGCCTAAGGCCGCTCATGCTCCCAACTCGTTTGGCAAGGCAATGGCACACATTTTGTCACGCTCAAGCCATAAAATAGACAACCCTATGCCTATTTGATAGACTATTTCCCTCTCTAGGTTCTTAGTCCGTTTTTAAGGCTACTAGCACACATTTATATAGTGTAGTCAACCCAAACGTAGTTCCTATGTTGAGTTGACATACCCCAACTGAGGACATGATCCCCATGATAAAAAAAAACGAGAACATGCCCCAAAAACGTGCAAACACTCAGCACATTTTCAGCACTTTGGACAAGGGTAGTTATAACCGCCCAACCGCATCATGTGCACAACATGTGCGCATTTCCTGGCCAGCTGCTGCCCCAATTTCGTGCCTAGGCTTGGACTAACTCCAATGCCATAAATTTTCGTGCCATCACCCACGAACTTGGCCCGTTGCTACAACTTTAAAGCCACGACAAACCTGCTCGCGTGCAGCCTGTCCGTTGCATTGCTTGTCCTTGTCAAGTCGCCCCTACTTGATCAAGCTTGCCCTTGGCCAATGCCATACTGATTTTAACATCAAGACACCAAGCCTTGATGCCCCCTTTGCCGAGTCATTTGCCCACAATTAACTTAGGTGCCATCCCGCTCACCTAAGTCATGACAATACCACATTGCCAATGCCAATACCTTGGCACTAAGCTGCCCCACTTTAGCGCCGAGGTCTTTCCCGTTGTACCTTGTCAAGCATCCGTTTAGCCCGCCTAGTTCCGTCAAGGTCTTGGCCTTTGCTTGCAAACAACCCCCTTATATTTTTGATGTAGTCCGTCACACCAAAGCCCTCAAATAGAAGCGTAATCCGTCACACTTGCCCTTGTAATAGTTTGTTGCTATCGACAATACCCGCATTGTCTTGCATGTTGATTTTTTCCGTGCATAAGGCCAATGGCAAAGCTATCATGCCAAAATCCTCGCCATTGCCGCGCCGCTTGCCAATTAGCCTAGTCAAGGGTCTAACAACGGGTTAGTAGGGGTGGGGAAGGTGGAAAAAAAATTGGAAAATATTTTCTCTCATCATGTAAATGGGTTCATTGGAAAGATAAATTTCAAAATATTTAAATCAACAAACATAAAATAGTTCAAAAATATTTTTCACCGTACCAAACAAGTTAGTTTTTATTATCATAGTCCACTGGAGTTAAGACACAGAAGTACTTTCCAGTTAGCAAAAGTAGAAAAATAATAAATCGGTTCTTTTGTATTATTATTTATTTTTAGAAACACTAGGTCAATATGGAGTTGAAGTGTTTGAGTTATAGGTTTACCTTTTTTGTTTGAGTAGTTAAAAGCTCACATAATTTTTGGACAACCTAAATTGGAAGTATATCAGTAAAGTGTATATTCAAAAGAAAAAAAAAGTGTATTTCGTGCCAAAATACACACCAAGTAAATACAAGGTGACTGATTTCGTTTTGCTTTACTCTTTGTATAGCATATTGAAGAAATTTCTTTTTGGGGGGAAATGTGTGTTTGGTTTTGGTTTTGTTTTTGCAAAAAATGAAAAATAATACAGTTCACAACAAGTGTTCAATTTACTTTTAGCACAGCCATTAAGAAAATACAAAATTTTAATACAAAAATATATACTATGACTAAATTATCCTAATTAAATATTTAATGTGATGAGTAAGAAAACTTTTTAGGATATGTATACAGGGGTTATTTTGTAAAAATAAATTGAATTCTTTCTTAATTATATAACTGGACACTTATTTTGAACCAAAATAAAAAAATAAATTGAACATTTATTGTGAACACGAGGGAGTAAATAAAAATGGACAATATCTGAAATCAGTTCTCTTATAAAATCTAGTACTACCTTGGATTGGTTTTTGGAAATATTTAATCTTATTTTAGGAAATTAACATCTATTTATTCTTAAATAAACACTTTGCGTTCGTTTTTTTTTTTTTTTGCAGTTAGCAAACTATTGGTGCCTTATCGGTTATCTTCTCGTTGATCCTCAACCCCTGCTGAAATTCCAAAAGGCACATACTCTCTCTTTCTCTCTCACACACACACGCACTACCGAGGGAGAAGCTTTGCTGTATCTATACGTTAAATTTTCCACCGGACTAATGGAGCTGGTGGTTTCACCGCCGTCCATTGAGTGGCCTGCCACCGTCATTAACCGCCGGTCCCCCTCCTTAGCCAACCGCCGTGGAACTGCCACTCAACTAGTTGGCGCACACAGTTGGCTTCGTGGAGGAGAGCAATCCTTGTGCTTGTTTAATTTGGGGCAGAAACAAAGTCGGACGAATAGGAGTAGGAGGAGACTAATAAGTCCAATGGCATCTTTGGGAGGCTTATTGGGAGGCATTTTTAAGTCTTCTGATTCAGGCGAGTCAACTAGGCAGATGTATGCTCCCACAGTCGCACTTATTAATGGGATGGAATCACAATTGTCTTCTTTATCCGACTCTCAATTGAGGGAGAAAACAGCTACTCTGCAGGAACGGGCTCGCCGCGGAGATTCTTTGGACTCTCTTTTACCTGTGAGCTAATTGAACCAAAACTCCTGTTATATTTTGTACCTTCTTTTTGCTAATATTATCTATAGCTGGTGCTATGTCTAGTGTTCATCGTTTAGAAGTATGAATACCATGCTTCATAAAAATGTTATCTTTGATCTGCCTCTGTCTCAATGTATGTGACACTCTTTCCTTTTCAGTATGTCCCAAAATGAATAACACATTTCTATATTTAGAAATAATTTAACTTATAACTTACTATTTTAATCTTATTGAGATGATTTGTAGCCATAAAAATGTCTGTGGCTTGTTTAGATCACAAATTTTGGAAGTGTATCTTTCTTTCTTAAACTACATGCCTAGTTAAACATAAATTCGGATAGAGGAAGTATTGTTTTTCTGAATTTTCTTTACTTAAAATTGGAATGAGCTTTTGTTCAGTGACTGAAGTACAATTTGTTTGCAGGAAGCATTTGCTGTTGTCAGGGAGGCTTCAAAAAGGGTTCTGGGCCTTCGTCCTTTTGATGTGCAACTTATAGGTAGAAATGACCTGACTTTAATGATATATAACCATATTAATTTGGATAATAGAATCTTGTCCTACCATATAACTAAATGTGAACATGTTCACCATACCACTAAACAAATTTTGCTGAGTGTTGCACTATTTGAAGGTAACAGACTTTTGTTGCACATGATTGATATCTGTGAAAAAAACTAAGAATATGGTATGGTGGAAAATAAGAGTAACAGAGTGTGATTAAGCACATAAACTCCTATTTCGTGAAGTGACCTATTAAACTTCTCTTTGCAATTTGGGTCAATTGGATGTTTATGGAAAGAAAAATCTGACAAGGTTTCTTCATGATCTCAACTAGCTTACTCTCCCTTATTTAGTGGTATAAATGGTATTTTCTTGTTCAAGGTTTGTTTAGTTCAATGAAGTAATTATTTATAATCATGCAAGTGATATCACCTTTTTGCATTTTCCCCCCCCCCCCCCCCATATAGGTGGTATGGTTCTCCATAAGGGAGAAATAGCTGAAATGAGGACTGGTGAAGGGAAGACTCTTGTCGCCATATTACCTGCTTATTTGAATGCGTTGACTGGGAAAGGAGTTCATGCGGTAACAGTCAATGACTACTTGGCACGTCGAGATTGTGAATGGGTTGGTCAAGTTCCCCGTTTTCTTGGACTAAAAGTTGGCCTCATCCAACGTATGTCTCATTTTTTTATTCTACCTTAGCATTCTTAATTTTTAGCTTACAGTTCTTTCCATTACTTCTATTAGCTACAGTCAAGCTTTAAAGTTTTCATTCAATTGTGTGTCAAAATCGAATTTGTCCGTTGATGAGTACATAAGCACTCTCTAACAGGATCGGGCTAGGTCCCCAAAGCACGAGAAAAGTGTCTTTTTACATGTAAAAAACATAGGGAGGCATCCTAATAGTAGAAAATTTGATAAGAAGAAAAATCTACATTAGTTGAGTGCAAGAAAGCCGGGTAAGACGTAAAACATTTGGCTTTAATCCTGATTACATGCAAGTTATGGTGCATATCATGAAATATGTTCAGACTTAAATGACTTGATGTCAAAAACAATCTGAGAAATGCTCCAGTGGAAATTCAGAAGAAAAAACATAGAAAGGTACCGTTGAGTGGTTCCTTTGACGCTCGTATGGATAATACAAAACGGGAGGAAGAGAAGAATTTCCAAAGGAGGATAAGAGAGGTTTTCCAGTAACAGGAGCACTTCTCTTCCGACCAGAAGGTTTGGATTTGAATCAACAAAGGAGACTCTTCTGAGTTAGGGTATAGGAGTGGGGTTTACCATGTTGTGAAGAAAGAAATGGTCGTAGAATTGACTCAAAAGTACCCTTTTGAAGATTTTGGCGCATATAGAGTAATCCAGCTGGTATTGACAAATTCGGAAAAATTCTCTACCTTTTGGGTACATCTTCTATATCTAAGTTTTTCCATAACATTAGCAAATTATTAACTTAGTAAAAATTTTGTTGAGATGGTAGTGTGGAGGGAGATTGATAACTGTGTTGGGGGTTGGGGTTAAGGAGATCAGTGGTGGAGGAGGTGCAAAACAGCATATTGCTAGGTATTGAGCAGGGAGAGGCTAGATTGAAGGGTGTGGAAGGCTGCACGTGCATGGTTCGAGGAGGGGGCTGGGGAGGAGCATATGTTTTTATTTTGTCAAAGAATTAGTTAACTTCTCAAAAAATTGATCAAAATATCACTTGATTCAATTTTTGCGATGATGATTATTTGATACTTTTAGCCTTTGTGCATCCAAGGATGTGAGCTAGTGGTCAATGAAGTGGGAGACCATGGGGTTTTAGGTTTAAATTCTAAAATAGAGGCAAAATATGTTAGGTGATATCTTCCCATCTGCTTAAGCCTTAAGCCTTAGTGGGCAGAGTTATTTGGTACTTGTGTCGGTAGCGTACCTAATGGAAATTGAGGTGTGTGCTAGCTAGTCCGAAGGACACCGTCATAAAACAATTCATTTAGCTTTTCTTGTTCTTCTTTTCTCCCCCCCCCCCACACACACCCCCACACGTGTCATTTCTGTAAAAGGTTCAATATATTTCCCTTTGACTCATTGATCACCATTTCTATTTTAAAAAACATATACTTCCCTCCCTCCCAATTTCGATTTATGTGAAACTTTTGGAATACGGGAGTCAAACTAACTAGCTTTCGTTGGGAACTCAGAAATAGAATTTTCAAAAATTTTGATATAAAAATTTACATTTTTGGAAACTACATAAAAAATAATTATAAGTCGCAATAGTTTTCTTTTTTTTTATAAGGTAAATTATATTAATCAAAGGGGAGAAAACTCCCATATACAAGAGTATACCAAAAAGTAGAGAATTTACATCAAAACATGATTCTCTACAAATGACACCCGATCTTCTATACAAGTTGAGGTTATATGAGTGCACCAAAAAGCAATCAATGATAAAAGACTATTCTTAAGATCCAAAATATGTTAAAAGTATTTGCAAGAACCATGGTCAAAGAAATCCTTGTTTGACTCCCCAAATAGTAATATCTTCACATAAATTAAAACAAAGCGAGTATCATTATTGTTACTATCATTATTATTGTCATTATATTTCCGGATAGTCCATGTGGTTTAATTTTCCTTCATGTTTTTAAGATCATCAACTGTTATAGCTAAGCTTTTCCTTCAAGAGAGGTCAAGGGCAGAGGTGTATCTAGGATTTTAAGAGTATGGGTGTATTATACTACCATCTAGCTTGACTCCATTAAAATTTTATCTCAAGAAAATATCATTCGGTTTATAATTGTTCTTAACAATTTTTATACCTTAAAAATGCTTAATAATAGCATCGTTATTTGAAGAAAACTCACTTCACAAATCAAAGAAATATTTGCAAGAAAATATAAATGAGAGAAATGATAAAGAAATTAGTTAGAGGATGATTGTTGTTCGTAAAATATTGAGATAGATGTGAATTTTAATTTTTTAGAAATTTTAAAACTCAAGAATGAACCAAAAAAGAAAGAAAAAAGGGAGAAAAGAATAAACATAAAATAAAGAAAAAGACAAAACAATAAAAGAACAGCAAAATGAAACCAAAAAAGAAAAGAAGGAAAAGGAAGACAAGAAACAGAAAACGAAAAGACAAAAAGTATAAAGGGAAACAGGGGACAAGGGATTCGAACCCCTGACCTGAACTATCAAAGGGGGACACAGCCACCAATAGACTAGCATGGGTTCACCCAGATCTAATTAAGTATTATTCCAGAAGAATTACAGTGCTATATGCAGTTTAGGGATGGGGCTATGGGTTCACGTGAACCCATGCCCCCTCCCTGTAAATCCACCCCTGGTCAAGGGTCATCTTTCTCCATTGTAGCTTCTAGATATTTGCTTTGAATATTAATTTTTTGATGGGAAACTTTGAATACTAATTTGAAGTATCTGTGTGAAGTTCTATGTTCTATTTTCCTGAGGAGTTTTTTCAGTAATCTAACATTGATTTTAATTGGAACAGAGAACATGACAAGTGAGCAAAGGAGGGAAAATTACTTGTGTGACATCACTTATGTGACAAATAGCGAGCTGGGTTTTGATTACCTGAGAGATAATCTTGCCACGGAAAGTAAATCTTTTACTTTGTTATAGTTTGATATGTTTTGCTTATACATTCTATATGCTCTGAAGTTACTAGGATTCTCCACCTACTACTGGCCAAGTGATTGTGTTTTTTACTCTGCAGAGCGCGGATGAGCTTGTCATGAGAAATTTCAATTATTGTGTGATTGACGAGGTTGACTCTATTCTGATTGATGAAGCCAGGACTCCTCTAATCATATCTGGACCTGCTGAAAAACCTAGTGATCAGTATTATAAAGCTGCTAAAGTAGCAGCTGCCTTTGAGCGGGATATTCATTATACGGTAAGGATTGAACTTTGCCAGATGATCGATCCATTAACCAACAGGATTTCAGCTATTTCTGGATTTTCTCTTTTAGCTAGGAATCTGACAAGGGATCTTTTGCTATGGCTTTATATTGTTGTCTCTGTAGAAACAAAAGTTTCATTCAAGATCATAACATTGTTGTTGTTTTCTTTCTGCAAATAAGTTTAATTACATACTCCCGCTGCAAATGCAGGTTGACGAGAAACAAAAAAATGTATTACTGACAGAGCAGGGTTATGCAGATGCTGAGGAAATTCTGGATGTGAAAGACTTGTATGATCCCCGGGAACAGTGGGCATCATATATTTTGAATGCAATAAAAGCCAAAGAACTTTTTCTTAAAGATGTGAACTATATCATTCGTGGAAAGGAGGTTTTGATAGTAGATGAGTTCACTGGCCGAGTCATGCAGGTGACTTTGTTTGCTTCCAAGTGTTTTAGTCTGACTGGGATTAGTAATTAAAGAAATTAAAAGAAGATTTATATCTAATTTATAGCATAATGTTTCGGTGCAATTCTTTCTTTCCTATTTCGGAAAGCATTGACTGAGCTGTTAGGTGCAAGTTTTATCGAAATCCTTCTCCCACTGTTCTGCTAGATGAGCAGGCCATGGTATGTGTTAGGGTGAGCGGCAGTGTAACCCTCTTTTCCCGTGGGATGTGTAGTGGGTGGGAATGTGCTAATGCAAAATAGAAGATGATAGGAGCTTGTCGGGTACTGATGCTCAGAAGTTCCTACCCTTTGTTTTCACTTGAGCTGTACTAATCAATTGCTCATACTGCATGTTTTGGACCTTGATTGTTTCATGTCGTAAAAAGAATGTCGTGAGATTCTTTGCCTACACTGAAGTTTTTGCAGTGCGCTATTTATTAGGTTATTGGTATTATTATTCTTTGAAGTTGTGAATGTAAGAGAGTAAGACACACCACTCTATGATAAAAGGTAAAAAATTGCATGTAGTGAAGTCATATGATTCTGCCCGTCTTAGCACAAGTAAACGTCCATACTGTGCCCTACGTGGTCATCTAGCATTTGACTGACTGAAACTTGGTGGTTAGCCTCTTAAAGACATACGTATTTACAGCCAATTATATGTTTTCAGGGGAGACGCTGGAGTGATGGACTTCACCAAGCAGTGGAAGCAAAGGAAGGCGTACCCATTCAAAATGAGACAGTAACCTTAGCATCAATTAGCTACCAAAACTTCTTTCTCCAGGTTGGGTTCCCTTCTTCAGCAGATATACTACATTCATATTCTGTTAAGTTTGTCCAGAGTTGTAGTGGTATCTGTCATTTTCTGGAGCTAAAACTTTTGATATTTGGTTTAATGAGCTATAGTTCCCAAAGCTTTGTGGCATGACTGGCACTGCTGCAACAGAAAGTGCAGAATTTGAGAGCATTTACAAACTCAAAGTAACTATGGTGCCTACAAACAAGCCAATGATAAGAAAGGTAAGTCTTATTTTGGCTTCCACTTTTATGGTTTTTTGTCAGTGAGGCTTTCTTTCTTATTATGCAAACCTGAAACTCAGAGGTTAGCTGCAACGTGCATCAACTTTCCGTGTGGAACAATTCTATGTATCCTAAGTAACAGCGTGTCAGTAATAACATAATTGGCACATTAGAATTAGTGTCCCCAGTATATACATGCTGTTGCGTGAAATGTAGTTGCTAAAGCAGATTTAGCTGATGGGCTGTGCCACAAAGCAGTCCAATTGGGCCTGTGAATAATAGGCTAAGCATTGAAAAATGGTCAATCTATTTGGGCTCAAAGGCTGACACAAAGCATTCAATGCTACTGTAATAGTGATATTATTTTTCCTTCCTCTCAGCTCTTTGTACACCACTAATTAACTCTAATGTAACAGTACTATCCACCACTTAAGACCTTTTAACTTCAAAAATTTTGGGATTTCTGTCTGATTTTAAATATGGCTTCTTCTCAATTTTGGTGGAAAAAATCTTTTAATGATAGGAAGAATAGATTTGAGCCCTTAACATGAGAATGTAGGTGCTATTACTCATTTCCACATTTTTTCCAAACACGAACATTTTTTATGAATAATTTTGTCTTTCTCATCTTCTTATTCCCTCTTTCTCATCTTCTTATTCCCTCTTTTCCAGGATGAATCTGATGTAGTGTTTCGTGCAACTTCTGGCAAATGGAGAGCAGTTGTTGTAGAGATTTCTAGAATGCATAAAATAGGGCGACCTGTACTGGTTGGTACCACTAGCGTTGAGCAGAGTGATGCACTTTCAGAGCAGTTGCGTGAAGCTGGAATTCCTCATGAGGTGAGCTCTAAAGTTTGAATATGCACTTGAAAGCAAGGTTGTCGATAATTGCAGTCTCTTTTTCTGGTCATTTTTCTTATATTATTTTAGACTTCTATTGGGCACTGTCAAATGCCCCAAGTTAGTTATTCTCTAAAGGTTTTTGAATGTTCATTGTTTATGCAAGGTTCTGAATGCTAAACCAGAAAATGTGGAAAGAGAAGCTGAAATTGTGGCACAGAGCGGGCGTCTTGGTGCAGTTACAATTGCAACTAACATGGCAGGTCGTGGGACAGATATAATTCTTGGCGGTAATGCAGAATTCATGGCAAGATTGAAATTGCGAGAAATATTAATGCCAAGGTTGTTGCTCAATGGATAATCTTATGTTCTCATGAATTGTCAGTAGATGCACAGTTGACTGCTATTGCAAAAGAATTAGACTTTTTCTCCTAAGAAGAACAAGTTGGTATTCCTTACAGCAGTTGGCGGCATATGGAATTGGTGTTGTCTCCTAATTAATTTGTCATTTAGGAAAAGAACTAGTGTATGCTGATGATAAAATATTATAACTAGACGGAGAAATCACTGGCTAATGCGAACTATCTTCTTTTAATAAGCCATTGCTTCAAAGTATTACAACGTTTGTATAATATGAATGCCACAGAGTTGTCAGACCAGCTGAAGGAGTTTTTGTCTCTGTAAAGAAACCTCCTCCAAAGCGGTCATGGAAGGTTAGTCTTGAGTATGATTTTGTAAAGCAACTTCAAAGTATGCTTTTATTGTGATTACTATGAGATTGATGTCCGCATAATTCTCTAGGTAACTGAAAGTCTATTTCCATGTGCGCTGTCCAAAGAAAAGACCAAACTGGCTGAAGAAGCTGTAGAATTTGCTGTAAAAATGTGGGGTCCGAGATCATTAACTGAACTAGAAGCGGAGGAACGATTATCTTACTCTTGTGAAAAGGTGAAGTTAACATAAGAATTAATTATCCTGTGAGTATTTTTGTCTTGACAAGATTGATTGCTATACAGCTGATGTCAGCAGTGTAGTGCTTATTCCAAGCTTTTCATAATCCAACTTGACAAAACGCCTCCTAATATTTGAAATTTCAAAACCTGCGTTGATACCTTTTCCTTCTATTGTTTGGAGAGAGACAATGACTCAAGCACAATAGTAAGGACAAATAAATAGAAGCTATTGTTTTTTTTCTTACTCATTGATGTATAATTTATGTCACAGGGTCCTGTTCAAGATGAAGTAATTGCGAAGCTACGCAGTGCTTTTCTGGAAATTGTCAGAGAATATAAAGTCTACACTGAGGGAGAGAAAAAAGAGGTAATTTATGCTCCTTTAAATTATCTTGAGAATTTCTCTTTCAATTTGAACTAGTCATAAATTTCTGAAAACCAGCATTCACTTCAGCATGAATATCTCTTTGTTTCTACTGCTTGAATATACTGCACATATGTATGATTCTGTGGCGTACACTATATCTGAGTGGGACTGAAAATATGAGGCGGTATTACAGATTTTTTCTTTTTTCTTATAAGAGATTGATCAATGTTATGTAACTTCATCCTCAATTATTAATATACTTCTTAATCTTCAATGAGAAAAAAAAGGATAACTAATAATATGATGATGCTTAAAAAAAGTTGAAAATACTAGAATTTTTCAATATTTCTACAGAACAAGTTTTCTTCAACTTCTCTTTGCCTTTTGTCCTCCCAAATAATACCTCTCACTCCAATATAAAAGAAAAATCCATTCGTCTGCAAAGAGCTCTAGCCTTCAGCTTGACTCAATTTAGTCAGTTTAAGTCCTAGAAATTTCTTCTCCTTTTTCCCTTCGGTTGTATATTCTTGTGACTTTTTATTTTGACGTGCAAAGGCTGTTTCGGCTGGTGGGCTGCATGTGATCGGGACTGAACGGCATGAGTCGCGGCGAATTGACAATCAGGTACGATTTTGATATTGCTATTACAGTCAGTGCAAAACCAATTAGTACTCTTTTTCATCTCGTTGTTCATAGTTATCCCATTGGAATTTTGATTGTAATATTTGTATGTGCAAAGCTGCGTGGTCGAAGTGGTAGGCAAGGAGATCCTGGAAGTTCTCGCTTCTTTCTCAGTCTTGAAGATAACATATTCCGTGTGTTTGGCGGGGATCGGATTCAGGTAGGTAATTTGTGTGCTCTAGATATAATGTTCTTGTAAGACATTATTAATTTTATGACAATCAGGGGCTGATGAGAGCTTTTAGAGTAGAGGACCTACCAATTGAATCGAAGATGTTGACAAAAGCACTAGATGAAGCTCAACGGAAAGTAGAAAATTACTTTTTTGACATCAGAAAGCAATTATTTGAATATGATGAGGTATTGAATAGCCAAAGAGACAGGATATACACCGAGAGAAGAAGGGCCCTTGAAGCAGATGACCTCCAATCTCTCCTTATTGAATATGCTGAATTAACAATGAATGACATTCTAGAGGTATATGGATTTATTAATTTCCTAACTCTGAAAGTTAGTTCTTTCCGAAATGGATTGGTGACATCTTTTTTCTTTTCTGTTGAAATATAACAGGCAAATATTGGTCCTGATGCTCCAAGAGAAAGTTGGGATCTCGAGAAGCTTATTTCAAAGCTCCAACAGTAAGTATCTTGTGAATAAGCTTTACTATGTCGTTTTGTTAACGACTTCATGCATCTTTTGTACTTGTATACCAAAGGAACGGCTTTGGTATCTTAAGAGTGCTGTAACCAGCTTGCTTTGGTCACCTAAGCTCCATTTCACACAAATGTCCTTCCAAATTTTGAATAGTGTATTCGTATTAGGATTCTATTCTGAGTTGCTTGACCTTTACAGGTATTGCTATCTGCTGAATGATTTGACACCTGATTTGTTGACGAGTAATGGTTCTACTTATGAAGAATTGCAGCAGTATCTTCAGCTACGTGGACGTGAAGCATATCTCCAGAAGAGGGTCAGTTTTCTTTGGTTGTAGTTCCTATATTTCTTTCCAGTTCTTACCTCAACCATTAGGTTTAGTATAGGTGATCCTTGCAAGATGAAAGTAATTATTGAATACTGTCTTCAAGTATTTAAAAGTTAAAACACCGAGCATTTAAAAAGAAAAGTTTGGTTGGAAGAGATGGAGGGAGTAAGAGGTTGCAATTCTCATTAGGAAAAAAGGACATTTCACATAATCACTAGATCTGCTTGTGATGAGAGGATCTTGTTATCTTTTAGCAAAATGCAGGTCAGCTTAACATCATTAAATTCGATCGGATCTGCAAGTAGTTCTCTCAAAAACTAACATTCTGTTGTAGACTTAAACAAATTAAAAAGGTCTCCTTTCTATGAATTTGCATTTCTAGATGTCGCGGTCACACAATTCAATAAATACCATTAGGAGCAGAGATCATAAGTTTGAGTCTCACTGCACTCTTCAAATGGGTCAGAAGTTTGATCCAAGAAAGAGAATTAGGACCTAAATAAATGCATAAAGAGTTAAGCTTCTAGATGAAACTGTTCACACAATTCTGAAGTTCATTTATTGGTAAGTGATAATATTCATACTCCACATCAAGTTGAAGTGTCGAATTACTCTTAATCTTTTACATTTATCTATAACAAGGTCCTTTCCGTACCTATACTATTGCAATTAGTAGTAGGATGCATGTTCAGAAGGCGTAAGAACAGAAGAGAGGTGGAGGAACAAAACTACCTCAAAGTCCAAATGCTAACTCCAAATTCCTCTTCCTTTTTCTTGCACATCCACTCTGCATATCTGATAGTTAGTCTTAAGCTCGGATAAGGCAGAGTGGTTGCGATAGGTCAATGCTCAACGTGACATAGTCTAATTTTAACAAATCTTTTGAATGATACAGGAGATTCACATGGTCAACCTAAAATATTCCGGGAAGAGGTCTAATTGATTAATTTTCTTGGGATCAAACATAAATTGCTTGGAGAACTGGCCAAGATTTTGTACCTCACTGGTTCAGATTATTTCACCTGTCTAGATCAACATTTTTTGTGGCTTTTATTATATCAAAAGTCTATTGCCAATACATAAAAAGTTCCAATCCGTGAACTATAGAAAGAAAATGCTGCAACGGAACTAATCATGTTTTATTCAATTTAAATAGTGATCCTTCTACATACTAAGAATTAGATTCTGATAATCAGACCAAACATGTACCGAGAATAATTTGGGAAAAAAAGGAGAAATTATTGACAGAAAAGGCATACGGGTTGATTTACTACGACAATTTTTTGTAAGTTATTTACTCTTCAGTTTTTAAAAGTTTTGATAGGGATTTTGTTCAAACTGAAAGTTCTTTACTTTTCAACTTCTGTTGAAATTTTGAGGCATTGAATTGTTTCTTCATTTCCTTCTTTTTCTTACTATAGAATATTCATTGCTGATGTGTAGGATATTGTGGAGAAACAAGCTCCAGGTTTGATGAAAGAAGCAGAGAAATTTCTAATATTGAACAACATCGATCGTCTGTGGAAAGAACACTTGCAAGCACTCAAGTTTGTTCAGCAGGCTGTGGGGTTACGAGGCTATGCACAACGGGATCCACT
Source organism: Nicotiana noctiflora (assembly GCA_032618575.1). Taxonomy (NCBI): domain Eukaryota; kingdom Viridiplantae; phylum Streptophyta; class Magnoliopsida; order Solanales; family Solanaceae; genus Nicotiana; species Nicotiana noctiflora. Next base: position 45,450 of record JASVEL010014105.1, read on the forward strand.
AATTGAATACAAACTTGAAGGGTACAACCTTTTCATTGAGATGATGGCACAGATCAGGAGGAATGTCATATACGCTGTTTATCAGGTTAGTATTCTGACTTTGAGATCTACTAATCCTCAATAAAAAGAGTTTGAACAGGATGCAATTTGGTTCGCTCCTCCCAATTAACGAAATCTGCATTTTTTTTCAGTTTCAACCAGTCATGGTGAAGCAGCAGGACCAGAAACCGAGCAACAAGGTGGACAAACTCGATACTAATGGGAGGGGTAGTAATGGTGCTACTAATCCGTCCCCATCAGCTGTTAGTTCACAGTCTAGCGCATAACACATTAATTTGGAACTGACAATTTTGGGAAAAGCAGAAGCCATGTGAGGTAACTTCATTTACGAACACATAATTCTGAATTGCAACAGCCTAGGTGTTACTTGCAAATTGAAGGAAGGTGGCCACAGGGCCGTAATACATTGTGAATCTTCGCAGCCATTACTCAGCTAAGATAAGAATACAAAATTCAATAGGTCTCTGTATCAATACCATGTAAGTTATCTTCCCGGATGTACATGTGATTGTATAGATGATAAATGCTTCATAGAACTACATATTACTTCACTTTCACAAGGTTTGTAACCAAAAATGACCAGATACTCCTCCACGATATACAATTGATCAATGTCTGTGTATGAAGCTCCGGTTGCAATGTAATTTATTCAAAGTTATGGATCATTTCGTTGCTGATGAATTTATTGAACTGGTTTCCTTTATCCTGCATTGAGCATACCATATTACACATTTGAAGATAAAAGTGCAGTTCAAAATCCAAAAAAAAGAAAAAAAGAAGAGAGAATTCCCTTTACCTTAACGCCAATGGCAATTGCAGTTTTAAGTTTTACCAATTCACCTAATCTCAAAGAACCTCTTTTCTTGTCTTTGACAAAGACAATTGGTACCTTTTTTGAAATAGCCAAGCTCTCCAGATGTTTGGTCAGCAACCGTGGATGACAATCAGATGCTATTAGTACAACCTAAATATCCACAATGAACAATGCCAAAGAGTATAACACATTAATGCAGCATATAAGAGAAGTTGCAATCCTGTAGATTCTGAAAACCTCTAATAATCATATAAACCACACGTGAAATTTGTTAACCAGGTTACCAAATGAAAGTTGAGTTAGTAAAAAGTTCATGCGTAGGCGAGCTAAACCTGCAGTCGAGTAGAATGCATCTTAGCCGATAGTGATGAGCGTTCATTAGCAGGGATAGGGGGCATTCTCTCAAGCACCCGAGTAATTTCATTCACCCCTACTGAAAACAGTTGCTGCACACATATCAAATCGGCAGTTTAGTATGAGATGAAAACTGGAAAATACATTTTTTCTTTTAAAGAAGTTAATCGGTAATTCCTTCTTTGAGAGACGTTGGATGTTGGAGAACAATGGGGTTTAAAATAGGCTAAAGGGTCAGATTTGCCCCAGCTACTTCGCCCCTTCACATTTTTGGTCTAATCTTTACCCGTGGATAGGAAAAAGTCTAATCACGAGGTTAAATTTAAATCATAATCATAAGTTGAGAGGTAAATTTGGACACGTGGAGTCCACCAATATTCATAGTGGAGCTCCATTAATGGCAGTGCAGGATGAAGCTCCATTAATGGCAGTGGAGGAGTATGAAGGAACCAAACATGTAACGGAGGCAAAATTGAACAATTTCGAATCTACAGGACATTTTGATATTTTGATATTTTCCATTTAAAATATTCCCAAAAAAAACCTAAAGAGGAGAGGAGGAACCAACCTTAAGCCAAAGTTTCTCAGGTAAAGATACGTCAGAGTTTCTGGCTGTTGCTATCTCCCTGCGGCGCGGCTGGCGTCGTTAATATCTTTCGGCCAAAAAAAAAAGACACTTGAGAAACAGAGAGAAGGATATATTTACCTCTTAATCGATGTGAGAAGACGGTCTAGAACTTCACCTTCATAGCACCTGCTGCATTACATTCATGGTGTACATTAGAAACCGCCGCCATTAATTAACAATGCTTACTACAACTAGATTGACTACATTAAAAATCAATCGAAGAGGTTTACATTTTCTGTTGAGGAAAAGATTTGCCGCAAACGGAGACGTCTTCTTCGGTAGATTTGGTTTTAGAAGCAGTAATTGGCATACTCATCTTTCACCTCTCCTGCCTCGGAAAATTTCAGAAACTACGAACTGAGTTTGGACATTTATATAATTAGCTACGTTGAACATGGGCTTGGTGTTTTAGTTTAGATGGCCACTTTTGTTGCCTTGTATTTAGAAGTTGGCCACTTTTTCAAATTTAGATCCTTGGTCTGAATATTAGACTTTTAAACTTGATTCTACTCGTTTAATATCATCCATACTCTGAGACTAGCTCATTCAAATATAACTACTCTATTTTATTTTATTGCTTAAAGATTGTTTGGTTTAATTTTTTTTTTTTGGCTTAAATAGGAAGTCATTAATAGGATTTAGACATAATGCATTAGGCAAGTCCACTCGTAGCCCTACTAGGGATGTGCTAGGACTTGTAAGCCAAAATTTTACGGTATAGCCATTTTTCGGATCGGTCAATCAAAAATAGCCAGCGTTTACCAAGTCAATAAAAAATATCCACCATTTTGCTGCAATAGAGACCGGTCCAGCATAATATATCGGAGTTCGGTGCACTTGTTTATAAACTCCAACATATTATGCTGGACGGATATACTTTGTAGGTTCCAGTATAATATACTGGAGACTTAAGCACCGATACTCCAAATTCCAGTGTAAAATACTGGACCATTGTACTTGCTATAACTCCAGCATATTATGCTGGAGTTCTAGTGTATTTATGCGGGAACTCCATTTGTAAGGATCCTTATATTTTTGAAACACTTTTTAAAAAGTGGAATATTTCCATTTCGTTTGCCGGAACTCCAGCATAATATACTAGAGTATTTTTCAGGGTTTGAACAGTGTTTTCGCTCAAATTTATCTTTACATAAAAAGTGGTTAAATTTTAATTACTTTTGAAATTGAGCTATTTTTGAACGATTAGTTGTAAATCTGGCTATTTTTAAAAATAGACTTGTAATTAGACCGGTTATGGAATCGCCTATATTAGTACTGACAATTACTCTAGACTAGCAAGGAAAGCGAATTTTAGAAGTGAAACGCAATTGTTGAATCAAAGGTCAATTTAAGCACCACCGCCGTTCGAATTGGTTGCTTTAGTTTTAATTAGCACAAGATTAAACTAATTAGGGTGTGTTTGGTACGAAGGAAAACATTTTCTGGAAAATGTTTTCCAATTTTTTCATATTTGGTTGGCTTAAATATTTTGAAAAACATTTTCCTTATCAATTCATTTTCCTCCAATTGGAGGAAAATGTTTTCCTTATCAAAAGAAGAGAAAACATTTTCCAAAGCTCCTTCTCAACCATTCTCACCCTCACCAACCCACCCCACCCCCTCTCCAAAAAACAATTTTTTTTTAGAAAAATTTTAGTTTTTCCGTTACCATCCACCCTACTACCCCTCCACCCCACCCCGCAAAAAAAAAATTTCTTTTACCTTAATTTTTTTTCTATAATTTTAAATTTCTGTTTTCTTATTTTTTTGCACCACCCACCCCCACCCCTACCCCTACCCCTCACCCCCACCCCCACTCCCCCCCCCCTCCGCACAAAAAAAAATACTTTTTTTTTGTAATTTAAATTTTTTTTTTCGATTTACTGCCTCCCTCCCTCCCCGCCCCAGCCCCCCCCAAAAAAAATTTAAAATATATTTTTCAGTTTTTAATTTTAATATTTATCATTTAAAGACTCAATATTTTACAAGTTCCAAAATTATGAGTTCGGAAGTTTACGGGTTTAGAAATTATAAATTTACCGATTCGAAAATACGCAATTTTTGCGTTAAAAAGTAAAGCATCACATTAGTTCCTTTAGATTGTGTCAATTTTTAGAGACTTCGGGAAGGGGAGGGGTGGGGAGGTGGGAGGGGAGAGGGGTAGGAGAGTTGCAAAAAAATATTTTTCTAAAAAAACTATTTTTTACTCTCTAACCAAACATAGAAAATATTTTCCGGAAAATGTTTTCCACTTACCAACCAAACAAGAGAAAATAAGTGATAAAATCACTCATTTTCCATGAAAACATTTTCTAGGAAAACATTTTCCATGGAAAACATTTTCCTTCATACCAAACACACCCTTAGTGAAAATTTTAAATTGATAGAACTTTAAAAGTAGGAAAATAAGAAAAATTGTGGAGGACAATAAAAGGAGTTCTTGACCAAAACCCATCGACATATTCAAGTGGAGAATAACCAAGTCAAGTGGAGTTCTACAACACATACTAATAGAATTTTCAGCTAATAAGAAGGGCAACAAATAGTACAAAAAATAACTATGCCTAAGTTCCAAGTTGGTATATCTTCACTAAACACATTACTCTCTTGAAGGGAAACAAATATTCCTCGAAAAAAGAGAGCAGAGTATGTATCTTTGAATCCCGCTTTGTTGGGGAATATCAATAAATATGGTATTGCAGGTAACATTATCATACAAATGTTCTTCTTCGTTATGATGATGGAGTCAACCTGTGCAACAATTCCAGTAACATAAATACTATTACAAGTGAACCAAAAGAAGAAAAATGTACCCATACCCATAAACACTATCTTGGCGATGCTGCAATCTCATTTTCTTTCTTCAAGGCAGAAAATAATACCTGCCTCGAAATGTAAGTCTCAAGTTCCCTGGAGACTTGCGTTAATTTCAAATCAAAATTGCCTTTATATCTATGTTTTGGTGATGGGGATGCTACAGTAGCATTACCACTACGAGGTGTAGGGATACCAACTGTTGGAGAATAGGAACAACGCCGCCTTGGACTAGAGAGCTGCAATGGCGATCCCCCACTACGGGTTAGCCTCCCTTTTGTGATGATCACTTCTTTTGTCAAACCAAGTTCCCTACTGTTCGCCACAGCTAAGGGAACTCTATTAGTATCCAAATTCATCAGTGGTCCACTTCTTGTTTCTAGTGGTAGTGGCTTCATTGCGTCTACTATTTCCTTTTGCTTGATGAGCCGTTCCTTTGCCTTTTCAGCTGCTTGTAGAGCTTTCTCTCTACTCATACTTATAAGTTTCCAGGGGTCAATGTTAGCTCGAAACCCTCGCTTTTCTTTCAATGGGGACGATTCAGTTTCTCCATCAATTTTTATTGATACTGTCTGCGGGATCTGATCAAAAAGTGCAAGATTCAACTTACAACATCAAAAGAGAAATATCCAGTTTTGATTGGCCTAGGAATGCAAAAAACTGTGGCAAAAAATAGACATACCATACCTGATTCATTCTTTTTTCTCTGCATGTAAGTCGTGAAATAAGTGATGGCTTCTCAGGTGAATCAAAGTCGATACTCTCATCCGAGGAGGAATCTGAATCTTCTGATGACTCTAAAAGCTCCATAGACTGGTTCTCCTCTCTCATTGCTAAAATGTAATCATAAGTTCTCATTCCCTGCCAACAGAACCATGGTTTATCATGAGCACTGAGAAACCAAGAAACTTAACTGAGAATGTTGGGCAACTTGTACGCCGAGCTTCTTATGTTCTCAGTAGTCTACAAGCTTACAATGTGTTGTCTTCTCAGCACAAACTTGTTAAGGAGAAGGAGGCAACAGAAGCACTAACTACGAAGAGCTAAGCATATGATGAACCTTACTTTAAAATTCCTACAGTATAGCAATAGGAGCTCTAAGAAGAGCTACTAGGATTCTTACACTAACATACATAGTACTCTAAGATGTTCTTGTACCAGCCAACAAACTAAGTTATCTTTTCCAAGTAGATTTTCTTATGTTGTCTTACTTTAAGATTAACATGGCACCCTCTTTTTCGTGGTATTAGAAGCATATGCTATAGCAATAGTAGCCTTGGTTCTATCCTAAAGTTTCCTACACTAAAGCAATCAAGTAGCTCGTTTTTTTAATTTTTCCAATTTCCCATATATAAATAAGCTTGCTCTTACTAATCACATAGGAGTAGATAATAAGCCTACATACTATCTTACATTAGTTGAAAGGAAAAGAAAGAAATGGGTGTCGATAAACCCTCAATGAAATATTATTTTTTACATATGTGATAAGGTCTCTTTCCGCTTATTTTTAAGCGAAAATCAGAACTCTTTGTTCATGACGCTATTCTGCTTTCTCTCAATAAAAACCAATACAAAAGCAAATTCACCCCTCTCCTCTCCTTCGCTTGCTTCCGCTCAATCCAAAAGATATGTTATGCTTTTGTTGTTGCAACAAATCTTTGGGAAAGGGGAATAGTCATACCTTTCGGATGAGAACTATATGAAAGAAGAAAAGCTGCCCCAGTGCTGCCGAACAATATGATGTCATTAGAAACAAAATCACCTGTAAAAGATACATTGAAAAATAAACAACTGATGGAATTCAAGGAGGAATAGAGAAACAAGCAAAGAATCATACACATAATGTTGCAAGAACTCCTTTAGGGAACTTGGCATTGAATCTTATATGAATCTCTTGCTCTATGCTCCTTTTGTTGGCAAAGCACCTTACAAATATGGCAACAGCAGTCCCTCCTTCAATAAGCAGCTGTTTCACCAAGAAATTTGTTAGCAGCTTAAGATGTAAACTCAATAGGAATATCGGAAAAAGAAGAGAGTGCGAGAAAGAAAAAGAGAGCAACCATTATCAAGAGGGATATCATTAGAAAAATGAAGGTGGTATAGTTCTTCTTCCCAACACAATTGTTTAACCACTGCAACAACTCAAAGACAACGATCCTGTCAGTTTGAGTACGGATGTACCTTATGTACGAAGCAACAGAGAAAGAGATCCTATTTCCTTACTCTGCAGTGGTGATCAAATCCCTCCACACATCGGTTGCAGGTCCGACAGTGTTTGCTATGCTTTTTAACCTGCAAACACGATCAAGATATCTACTTTCATATATTTGTCAACTATTAGAAACTGCATAATGTTGTTTCGCCACATTAACAATGTGCGTGCCAGGGGCGAAGCTAGTAAGAGGGAGGGGGTTCAACTGAATTTTCTTTGTCGAAAAAATATACCACAAAAGAGGGCAAAATTTTAATTTTTTTGATTATTTAAAACTGTTTAATCCCCTTTACATGAAGGAAAAATTCTAATGTAGAGGTAACGGGGGCCCAAAAGTTGTTTTAGGTCACAAGTTCAAATCTCAACTACAACATTCTAGTACTTTTCAGAATCCCCTTATATCAATTCTTGGCTCAGCCATTGGCACGTTCAAGCAGACAGTGAAACAAAAAACATATGCCATATCTAGAACATAAATTCTAGTGGGTTCTATTCTATTTGGCAAAACAAAATTAAGAGATGCAGCGGCGAACCTCAAAATCACAAAGCGAACAGAACGAAATGTCATCCTCTCTCGTCTGTGGCGCAACCAAATCATCTTTAACAAGAAGGGGAAATGTGAGCAAAGGCTCCAAATGAAGATTACTCTTCAAAGGATCCAAGTACTTTCTCCTTATGAAGGTCTTAAGGACTCTCCTCTCTATTCTCCTTATAAATCTCACAATAATTTGACCCAACACAAATCCATAATTAACGTTCGAAAACCCAGTGCGATTGCTTTTTTTCTTCACTCTGAACCTCGTCCTGTCAGTTGGATCAATGGCCGCACACCTTATAAACAGAAATGCAGCAGAAAGTGCCTGCATAAAACGAAAGGCAGGTACGCAAAATTTTGATTTATGCCTTAAAATACAGTTGTTTGAATACACTGAGCTAAAAAAGTTACTGGAGAACATTAAATTACCACGAATGTGAAAAGAGAGGTGACAGTGATTTCAGCAATCCTACTACCGAGGAGAAGACCCAGGAAGCAGTAAAAAGTCACTAAGAGGAAACAGAAGACTGAAATTCCCACTATCTGCATTTGAACACCAGTTTAAAACTAAAGATAAACGCTGTTTAATTCCAAAAGAAGTGAAAGAGAAAGGAGAAAAAAACTAAAGAGAAGTGTAGATGGCTAACCTGCAAAGTGTGAAGAGGACGTTGCCAGCCATGGCGTCTCATATTGTTCAGTTCTTCGTCTTTGTTTTCCTTTTCTGTGTGACTCTTTATCTCTTTTCAGCTGAGCTCTATAGAGGAATGAATCAGCCTGAGTCTGTGTGTTTCCAACGGTACACAGGCATCGCTCCTTGCCGTGCTGTATTTCAAATTTTGAAACTGGATGCCCTTTTTCTTCTTTTGGGCCGCTTTTAATTCCCTTTTTAACCCAAAATCCGTCCACAATCCACCTTTCCATTTTATGTGGGGTATAAATATAATTTCCAATTTTATCCATGACATAAATTTATCCACTATAAATGTTTAATTCTTTTATAATAAATTGAGAAAAAATGAGAAGACGTATTAAACTCTTACTACTACTATTCATTTAAAAGAAAAAAAAATCGGTTATGTTAGTATATATTTGGCTTACAAGTTAGAAATATCTTTTATATTTCCCTAACGTTGTGCCTCGTAAAAAAACTAATTGGTACTTATTAAATTTCTTACCGAATCGAAAAATAAAATGCATATTCTTCTTCCTTGATCTTTTCAGGTTCCAACATGTTTGACCAAAAAGTATTGAGTCTTTTAGTTAAATCAATTAATGATGAGATGAAAGATGAACCGTAGTTAAAAATAATAAATTCTAGACAAATACTGTGAGAAGTCGGTAAGATGAACAACGTTAATGAGCACGTTTGTATTCAATGAATGCTAATAAATATGATAATACAAACATGCAATAAATGTAGATAATGACAATAAAAGTAATAAGAAAGAATTTACCACCCAATTATTATATGGCTTGGATGGTTCTTTCCCCTGACAGCAACGTGAAAAGAAGAGAAGTGAAGATGGTTATGGAATCTTTGGATCTTGTGAACAAAGATCGAGTAACATGTGCTTCGATAAGATAATCAATGAACAAGACAACTTTTGTATATTCTCTCAAGTTAACCTATTACAATATGTATTTCTCAAAAGGTGAAGATCTCCCTCTTATTCTTTATCTCTTCCTATTTATAGGGGGTATTTTCAAGAAACCCTAATGAATACAAAGTAGGAAATATCCAAAGGAATATTTTTTGTATTCATTCCTAAGTTTATCCTATCGTTACTCATGTACCCAGTTGTCCGTCCTCGACTACGCTCCCATTGAAGAGGACTTGTCGATATTATGTCATGGTCGACCCCGTTCTCAATCCTGTATCTAGCTATTACCAAGTCGCCAAATTTAGACCAATACAGTTATTTCCTTCGCTTGTTGAGGTCACAGTCTTGCACGCCCTCGATAAGCGGACTTGGTTCGCGTCTGTGTAGAAAAAAATTGGCCGTGTTGGTTAGATCGAATTGGTCGAGGTCGAGAGAACGACACAGCCAGCGAAGCTGTGGTTGGTGTGACTATCGTGAGATGACGTTATGGCCACGTGCGTCATCATTGCGCATCTTCCCGATGCAGCATTTGTGCGTCTATCATTTTGGTTTTGGTGCCATTGACAATCATTTGCTTCGATTCTCGCGCCACCCAACCCTATAAGTAGATGGGGTTTCATTTTTCGGAAGTTTTCACCATCCTTTACTTTGCATGACCATTGTTCCTTTTTGATCTTCTTCTTCGATTTCTGCTCTTGATTTTGCTTTTTCGATTCCATTCCCCTCTTTCTTACCTAGTTGTTATCTTCTTCTTCGGGCTTGGTAGAATATGTTTCATTGTTGAAATATGTCTCAACCCCTTCACATTCATGATGAAGTTTCTGATACCACTCTATTATCGTTGCCCTTCCTCCCGGCGGTGAGGAATTCATGTTTTAAAAGGAAGATAGCTTCCCTACCATGGAATAGATAGTTCTCAAAAACCCTTTGGCTAGAAATGATTTTCCAAAGGAGCCTGCTCCTACTCCCGCTCAGGTGCTCTTCGAGACTGGACCGCCTCATATAGCCGACCTTCGATCCAAATATCGCATCCCTTCCCATGTCGACATCGCTCCGGCCAGTGGCGACATCGTGAAGGTCCATCAACCCGAGTATTATGACTTCTATGTCTACCCGCTCTTGAAGGGTTATACTCTTTCTCTCAGAAAGTGAAGATCCACCTCCTTCCCCATATAAGTCGGTAAGATGAACAACGTTAATCGGCACGTGTGTATTCAACGAATGCCAATAAATATGATAACACAACCATGTAATAAATGTAGATAATGACAATAAAGGTAATAAGAAAGAATCCACCACCTAATTATTATATGACTTGGATGATTCTTTCCTATAACAACAACATGGAAAGAAGAGAAGTGAAGATGGTTATGGAATCTTTTGATCTTGTGAACAAAGATTAAGTAGCATGTACTTGGATAAGATAATCAATGAACAAAACAACTTTTGTATATTCTTTCAAGTCAACCTTTTGCAATATGTCTTTCGTATTTTCAAGAAACCCTCATTAATACAAAATAGGGATTATCCAAAGGAATAATCATTGTATTCATTCCTAAATCTATCCTATCGCTACTCCTGTACCTTAGTTATCCGTCCTCGACTATGCTCCCGTTGAAGAGGGCTTTTTGCTATTACGCCTTGGTCGACCCCATCCTCGATCTTGTATCTAGCTATTACCAAGTCGCCAAATTTAAACCAATACACAACAAAACTTTAAAAAGAACTTTCTTTCCATGCTTACTGTTTAAAATCAAATCAAAGCAGCTCTTCCTTTAATCTAAATACTGGAATGCCCATTAACTCTAAATTGTTGATAACATTTAGCGAGGGAGGAGACGTTTGGGGACAAAAAATGAGGAGGGTTTTGGGTGCCTATATGATTAGTGTGGGCAAACACTTATGCAGTTATTTATTTTAACTAGACTAGATCTATACAAGAGCAATCGTGATCTATTTTTGATTTCATGTTAAAAAACTGTTTTTTAAAAGTACTATTGAATTACACCTAATAAATGTTGTATGACAGAACATATTACATATATCAAATTTAAATACAAAGTAAGTAAAATTTCAATAGCATCTCTTTATTAACTCAAGGGAAAAGACCTAATTTGCTCCTAAATCATCGAATTCCCTTAACTTTGCTCTTTATTGGAAGTGAGTAATAAATATACTCTCACTGTTACCCTTGCACTAATCTCCTAAAGAAAACAAAGAATGACAAGGCAAACCATATTTACCATAGGAAGTTGGAGAAAATATATCGGCAGTCTCTCACCATGCAGAAGCAAAGGACCTTTCACATTTATGGGTAAGCTGAGGGGAAAAAATGATATTCAACATTCAAGTGTTAAAAATTGATATACATTATATTTCCTGAACAGGAATATTTTATCTCAAAGGAAACGACTGATATCAAGTACAAATCATTTACCAAGGCTAAAATAACTCTAATGAGCAAAACTTCTAGGCACATGCCAATATTCCCAAGGCATGATCGTATTACTAACAAGGTTTGGACCTAGCAGTACCCCCAGGACAGGTTTCATTTGTATGCATACCCAGACAGAAATCCTGTTACCTCAGATGCAACTTCATAAGCACCTTCAACACACCTCCCCAATGCTACACCTGACACATAATTACCCCCAAGAAACAGCCCTTCAAGCCCATTATCACTCATAGCAGCTTTTGCAGTACTTAGCGTATCCAGATGACCAACCAAAAACTGTGGGATAGCTTGTGGCCATACTCGCACACCCACAACAAGGGGATCTTGTGCTTTGGGTTTTATAAGCATTTTTCTGAGGTCACGATCAACTACTTCCACAAGTTGGCTCTCCGTCTGCAACAAGAATGAGGAATCAAATCTCAAAGCAATTTATTCTAGCCCCTGAAGTATAAAGAATAACCGCGAAAAGCTTTCGTACAAGTACCATAAAAGAAAGTCATGCTATGGAAAACCCACAAAATGCAGTCGAACATAGAGGAAAGAGAAGCCACAATCTTCTTAGCTCTTTAGTTCTTTATGGTGAAACTATTCTGAGGAGTTGTAATCACTTGACTGTTTTTTTAAAACATCACACATTTTGCTCTTACTGCTAGATCAAAAACCTGGAGACTCTAATCACTTAGTTATATAAGCCTAATAGATTTTGTAATCCACTACGCCATTAATCTAGAGAAAATAACACTGAAAACATTTTCCTCATCACTGCAAGGTTAACATATTTGCAACCAAAAGAAATCAGGGGATAAGGTCATAAGGTCATTCTCAGTTTTCTGTTTGTTACCATAGGAACCTTCAATAGAACCATAGGAACCTTCAATAGATGGCCCAACTGGCCAGCCCATGAATGAATACTCATTATGATAAAGCAATACCGGCAGGACTTGAAGTTGCACTCAATTTAAATGCCTTACCTTAGACAAAATTTCAGGATTTTTTGCTCCTCCAATGTAGTTCAAGAGTAACACCTGACCTTTTGGGGCACGGTTAGGGAAGAGTGCTGAACTATATATCGTTCCTGCATATGAAACGCAAGTATTATATTTAAGATGAATCAAATCCTGATGTTATTGTTCTGAACTCATTCATCTTTGATTTGCATGGTACTGTCAAAATTTCTAGGTAATGATGGTCAGGGAAGACTGATACGCTATATATTATTCCTGCAGATGCGACAGAGGAATGCTACTTCAGTGAGTTGCATCTTGCAATTGTCGTAATAAAAGTTTTCCATCTTCAATAAGGATTCTTGAAGTTAAAATTAGAGTGAATCCTTCAAACAGAAAGTTACCTAGTGTTTCCACTCCCTGTGTACGTGGATGCAACTGCCCAAATCCCTTTAGTTCACCATCAACCAGACGTTCATCACGAATAGCTTCTTGAGGATACGAAATTGTGACTGCTCCAACTGGGGGATAGTAGAAATTTGAAAGTGCATCTGCTGCTGCAACCTGAGTTTAATATAAGTTTAGGAGACATTTTGCTTTAGCAAGAAACGGAAGAAGCTGAACCACAACCTATAGATAAACATTTCCCATTTTAAGTGAGCCGCATTTCTTGGAAAGCAATTATCAGAACTAGTAACCTTCGAAAAATCCAAGGTCAAAGCATTTAAAGAAAACTGCTCATAAATTTATATATGAAAAAAAACTCACAGTAACATGAGATATAGGTTCAATCTTTCATGAGGGGTGGGGTACGGTTGCACTCTTGACCTCATTAAACATGTACATGTTAATTCTCCGTGACGCAAATGTTCTTTTTTTTTAATTCTTTTCTCTCCGATAAGTCTTTCTCTGCACATTATATTGCATACACATATTATACATAGTATATGACGGTTATACATGTGTTTGAGCCGCTTTTCCTAGTCCAAAAGTAAAAGAAAAATTAAAGGATCCCCTTTTTATCCAAGTTTCTATATTAGAGTGCCAAATGACAATAGCAATAACGACTTTGGAGCAAACAGTAATGGAAACACACCGAAAGAGGACGTAATATGTTGCTTGCTACATAGGATGGCACAGTCATGACAATGCTTCGACTTTGAAGAGAAACAACTCCTTCTGGTGTCTCGTATGTCAAGCGATATCCTCCTTTTTCTGACTTTGTAATGCTAGAAAGCTTCCATGATAGTTTTAATTTGCTTCCCAATCTAAGGAAACACGGCGACAACTTATTAGCATCTCCAAGGTAAAAATACTAGAGAACTGCTTGAACAAGAGCACCAAAGAACACCTAGCAGAAAAAGCCAAAACATAGCTTTCTTAACTTTTGATAATTTTCTTCTCTTTTTCCCCCCTAAACGTTTATACTGGGGGTGGGAGTGGGGTGGAGCCAAGGTAAAAATACTAGAGAACTGCTTGAACAAGAGCACCAAAGAACACACTTAGGCCGAAAAAATGCCAAAATTGAGCTTTAACTAGTCCTTAAATTTTGATATTTTTCTTCTCTTTTTCCCCCCTGAATTTTTATATTGGGGGTGGGAGTGGGTGGAGACATTGAACAGGGAAAGGAGAAGGGCACCTTGCACTGATTGCATCCGGCAGCATTCTCAGACCCTTCCTGAATGATCCAACTGTCTGTCCTTTTGGTTTTGGTAAACGCCTGTGGAATGATTACTCAAATCAGCTTACTCTCTCTCAATACATATATTCTTAAGGGAAAAAGCACAAGGCCCGGAGAGAAAAAGCCCAAAGGCTTTAAATCAAGTCCATACGGATCACGAGGCACTTTAGGTGTACTGGATCTCTCCTTTATTGCTTTAAAGGTTCCTCCAATAATGCTACCGCCAGTTTCTTCCAATTTCCATACTTTCCCAAATGCTGCTTTCATACTCAGTTTTGAGGGATCACCAGCATAAACACCTATACAAAACGAGGACTATCAAATAAAATCGATTGAAAATAGGCATGTAACAGAACTACATATATATGTAGTTCTAATTTGCACGATATGAATCTCTATAGCAAACGGTATTTAAGAAAGTGAACAAATTCCATAAAGGCAGTAGTTCCGAATAGGCAGGTACCAGAACAAAATGGTTCTATCAAGCGTTCAAAGACTTCACCACCAAGATTACGACGCACGAACTGCTCAACTGATTCCTCATGACCCTGTCATCTTTGCCAAAACATGCTAAGTGAGGGAAAAGGCACAGATTCTCAAAAAAGTGCAAAAATTATTTACACAATCAGGTTATTTAAAAGGTAATTGCATATACCTCTATCAGCATAGTATTAATTAGTAACGTAAAACAAATGTATAACAGGTTAAATAACACTCATGGTTTAACACTATCGTTACACTGTGAGGTTAAACTGTTGAATTTTACAATCTCTCTTTAATTTGCAATTTTATATTTTTATTTTTTGTGTCAACAGAATCAAAATAAATGCATTAAAGTTAGAAGAGTACAAACTGGAGGTGAAGGGCGAAGGCCAATGGCACCAAAACCAGCTCTCAGCTTGCCAGGAATACTCATCAAATCAAAAAAGGGAAGATCAGTGAGTTTGGAAGGTACGGGCCTTAATTTACCCTTCCACAAGACGAAACGAGGCGCATTAGGATCTCCCAACACCAAATCATCCTTCAATCCACAATCTACTGCCATAGTCAACATAGGATCGGACGGCTGGAAACTGTTCGGACCTTCTTCCCACAAATAGCCGTCTCTTTCCACTGTCGTTATGTTGCCACCAGCACGATCTCTCGCTTCGGTTACCATCAAATTGGGGTAATTAGCGGACATCACCTGCGCAATGCAGAGGCCACTAATTCCTGCTCCGACTATAACACAGTCCAGCTCCGCGGCGGGTCCGCCGTCGACCGCTGAGGAAGGAACTGTGTAATCTTTGGCAACAGAGCATCGTGTTCTCCAGCCATTGCAATAGACACTATTGCGCTTGAAGATGGAAGAGAAAGGGAGGAAGCTTGTACGAGTTAAGAATGCCGATGGAGACGAGGAGGAGGAGGACGGCGGCGACCGGTGAGTGAAAATATTAGGATGATTGGCGACGGGAGTTGT
Organism: Nicotiana noctiflora; assembly: GCA_032618575.1. Taxonomy (NCBI): domain Eukaryota; kingdom Viridiplantae; phylum Streptophyta; class Magnoliopsida; order Solanales; family Solanaceae; genus Nicotiana; species Nicotiana noctiflora. The sequence goes on from JASVEL010014105.1 coordinate 61,007, forward strand.
TGTCATGACTGCCTGACTTGTAGACCGCGCTTCAATTTCAGCTGGACTATCCGGAAAAATATCACCTTTCGCCTAGCGTTATCTTTCGGTTGGTAGAATCTTTGAATGTGTGCGCTCACGCAATCTCAGCCGTCACTTTTTTCTAATGACTTCACATCATTTGGTTCGAAATTAATGCTGGTGACTGGTGAGATAAGGGGTGATTCTACAGGATAAGTTCACTGTTTGGTTTGTTTTCTCCATGGGGATTTAAAATTTGATTTTAATAGTGTTTATTTATGAGAACAAAGTTATACTCCTGTTTAGCCAAGTGTTTTTTTTTTTTGCGAAATTAATTATTTTTAATTTTGATCATAAGCATATTTTCGAGAAGCATTAAGATTTATTTCTTTTCAAAAGCACTTTTAAAAAGCATTTTGAGGAAAAAAAATATTGAGAACCCATTTGTCTAAGCTGCTAAAATTTACTTATTTTGATACTGTTTTTGGGTAAAAACTTACTCGCACCGGGTGTTTACACCAAACTAATATATGACATGTGTCTTGCATATGGATTTTACTCATTTAATCATAGTATATTACATGTATTATCATCTAATTAAATTAATGGTTGAAGTCTATATGCAAGACACATGTCATATATCTATTGATTTGATGTAAACACTCGGTGCGGATAAGTTTTTATCGTGTTTTTACTTAAAATTACTTTCCAAAAAAGTACTTTTGAGAGTTATAGTTTGTGATTGACCAATTTATTTAAAAATTACTTGTTATAATATTTGATAAGTAAATTGTGTTTTGCTAATCTTTTTGAATGTCAAATTACCAAAAAAAGGACAGTAAATGTTGAGTTCACAATTAGTATATTATTTAAAAGAGAGGAGTTAATTTACATATTTATTATTAAAAGCTAATTTTCTTCTTATTTAATTAGAATATAAAACATAAGTAAAAAAATATATTATTATTTTTAGTTAATTTAAAATATAGTTATCCAAAGCAAAAACATTAGGTATCCAGTATTACCTAGTTTATATAACAATTTAAATATATCAAAATATAATCATTCAGTATGCATTAATACGCTATATAGCAAGGTTGGTGTTTTCTTTAAGCTCTACACCATGCTCGAACTTACTTCATTAATCATATATAAAAGAAGAGATCTATTTATAGTATTGCGATTATTTTAAAGATGAATAGGAAAAGGAGATTAAAAATACAATAGAAATATAATTAAAAAGCAAAATAAATGAAGGATAATTTGAAAAATATAAATTTATAGTAAGGATACTTATTTGACCAAAAAGTGTTAAACCATTTTGTTAAACAAATTAAATAAATAATAATGAATACATTCTACATAAATATAATAAATCTTATATCCAAGATTGAAGAAAAGTAATAGTCTAAAATCCGCATTTAAAGTTATTAAATGCTAAAAGGGGAATTAATAAATAAAGAAATACAAAAAAATACACATGATTTCACATCATAACAAAAAGTGGCCCATATTTTTAAGTTTTACCCTACCTAGCCAATATTGTACATATTTTGAAAGCACTAACAAATTCAAAATATGTGTTCTTACAATCATTGCTTTTAAAAGCTGTGGAGTTAAATTTGTATTCTCACAACCATTGCTTTGTCACGACCCCAAAACCCGGTCGTGATGGCGCCCAGCACATTGCTAGGCTAGCCCGACCAATCATTCATAATACAGAGCTATCAGCTCTCACTTTGCCTTTTTTAAGCATAACAATAACAATATAATGAAATAGCATCTAGCACATCGGGAAAATATATCCCAAAACCAGTATAAACCTCTCAATGAATCAGGAGTCATAAGTCATGAGCCTCTACCAGAATATATAGTTGTGATAGTGTATACAACTGTGACTATAAGTATAGAATAGTCTAAGAAAGTAAAGATAGATTGGAGAGTCAGATCCTGGTGACACTAGAAGCTACCTTGACTGTCCAAATGAAGCTCTTCGAACAGATGTAGAATCAGCTCTGCTCTGATGTACCTGGATCTGTACACAAGGTGCAAGGAGTAGTGCGAGTACTTCCAACTCAGTGGTAATTGTCACACCTCCTTTTTACGCCTTATGACCCGCGAGGGCGCGAGATATATAAAAGGGAGTTTTTCCAATTAAAGGACAACCAAAACGGGATTCATTTGTTGAGAGATTCGGAGTCGCCACTTGGGAGATTTAGGGTGTCCCAAGTCACCGGTTCGAATCCCGAATTGGGGAAATGTTTGACTCTTTTTAATAGTCTGCGAACCAAAAATCCGGATAAGGAATTCTGTTAATTCGGGAGAAGGTATTAGGCATTCCCGAATTCTGTAGTTCTAGCACGGTCGCTTAATTATCATGTTTCGGCTTAATTATCTGATTTTAATAATTATGATCGTACGTGCCAATTACTACTTTGAACCACTTTCTATATAACAGCTTGCTTGAGGGTCGTGCCTTTCTCCCTTTCACTCGGTGAAACTTACTTCACTTTGCCTTATTAAATTATACCTCTTATTAATCTCTAGACATGTAAAGAGGAAAAAGGGTCCTAATCAATTTATCACTGCTTTAAGTATTACCCATTTGGATCCACCAATATAATCCCTCAATTATATTAGACTTTAAGATGAATTATTGAGGATGTTAAATTACCATAAATTACTTGGACCATTTGTGATGACAATTCAGACCCAATTTAAAAATCGTGTGCTAGTCCAAATAATTCCTAACCTTTCAAACACCCCACAATGTGGAATAATATCTAATTGTCCCTCACTAATAAACCTAAGTTCATTTATATTTCATGTTGCAACCCTCTATTCTCACTGGATTATTATTTAGATCCCGGCATTTGAAAGATGACAACAAGCTGTGATAATGATTATGTACCCAACTATCTATCTTTAAATTCTAGCTAGAATCATTATATTATACCTTACATGATTAACAAGTTCAACCACGAGAGGCTATGAGTATAAATAAAGTGTAAAATAAAACTAATCTTTAACTTACATGTCTATCCTCTAACAAAATCCGGACCAGTTTTGTTTCAGTCTATACTTTAAGTTCTATTTGATTCATACAACATAATATTCAAACCGAATGAAACCAATTAACAGTCCTACTTTTACAATTCACAATTCATTAGTTTAATTACAATGTATGACTAATCTAATCCTATTAAACTACTTAAACGTGGCAACAGTATAGAACAAAACTTCCATTTTTCATTCGCTTTTTACTTCAAAGAAAAGCATTACAATGAGGCAGGCTTGAAAAGTGTACCTGGTATATGAAATCAAAGAAGAGGAAGATCAGTGCAACAATGGTACCAACAACAAAACAGTAACCAAAACTGATCACAGTGGCGACCAAAAACTGATAAATCTGTAGCAAAAACAGCCCAGGCAGAATCGAAAGAGCAGAAAATAAGCTTCAAACCAAACGAAACTCCAGTGAAAATAACAGAACATCCGAAACCGAAAAACAGCAACCAAAACACAGTAAAAAGAGTCCAGGCAAACAAGCAGCAGAAATCGATTCCAGTGAAGAAACAAATGACCAATCAGACAAGGATTCCCAAGAGATTAACCCGACCAAAGAAGCACTCGAATAGCGTGAATAGACAAAGAAAACAACATAATAGCAAGGATGGTCTCCTTAAGCTTTCAGGACTGTCAGTTTGAGAATCGACAACAGAACACCCAATGTATGTACCCAAAACTCTACTTCGCAAAATCTCTTTTTTTTTTCAAGGTGTAAATGTGTGTAAGAAAAAAAACTGTTATGCTATTACTCTCCTTTCTTTCCAGTGTCTTCCCCCTTTTTTTTTCCAAAAAACTCTCCCTTTTATAGACAAAGAAAGACAGCCCTTAAACATGTCAAGTTTCCCCCGTTATTGCCTTGCACATGCCTCTCTTTAACCCTTTAATCCATCCCTCTATGTGTTCTGATTTTCCAGCTCTTAAGAGCACTAAAAAACATTAAAGAATGGATTTCTGCCCTGACATTCTCTGCACAGCCCTAAAGGTATTTAAAAATGGTGTCAGCTCTTCCATTCTTTATTAGAACCCCCATGTTGTTTCTGATTTTTTTCACCCTTAAAGGTGTCAAGCCACCCCAAACAGTCCTTTTTTCCATTTGTTAATTCAAAAGTGCATTAGCAGCCTGTTCTTCTACTCAAAAACCCCTTAACCTACGAAATGGCTCCCATGTGACTTCTATTTCCCAACACTAAAGATGTATTAATGTATTAGATTAAATGATCCAAAGGATATCCTCTGACAGATTATATACCAGCAAACCATTTCGAACTTTTGAATACCAAAACAAACTTGAAACTTATATGAGGGATAAAGCTATAACCAATTCATCCCTAGCTTAAAATCTATTTCAGTTTCAAGTCGAACAAACGCCCCAATTCAATTCAATAGTGCTAATCACTGTCCGGATTTCAAACAATCAAACCTACGCAATTAAACGTCGACATTTAACCATTGATTCCATACGTACATAAACAGAACAAAATCATATAAATCGACTGACCGGCGACTTCTTAAACCAAGCAAGGGATTTAAGTTATTCGACGACGCTAATCGACGCGAATATGTACTCTATGGCATACTCAATCACATGAACAAAACAGAAAAATAGTTGACCAAATAAAAGGTCGGATTGGAGAAGACAGAGAAGATTAAAATAGAACAAATAAACGACTAAACCAAATAATGAACTCGACGATAAATGAAAACAGAAAGAGAAAATGAAATACCTTAAACAAATACTCCGAAATCGAACGGGCCTGGGCTCAAATGGACTTGAATTGGCATTTTTTTTGAAGTTAAACGGACTTTAAGTGAAATGTTTTCAAACGAAAACACTTCAATTAAAGTCTATTGACTTCAATTGCTGTTAATTTGGACAAAATCCCTAGTTTTTGGATTCTAGGGTTCTTTGCAACCATTTTTGGGGTTCGACTAATTTTGGTCGGATTCAAGTCGGACCAATAGTCGTTTGGGCGTGAGGGTGGTCTGGAGGCGCTAGGGTGACATTTTAGGCTCGGTTGGAGTGGGTTTGGGTTTTGCTCAAATCTTCAATTGAAGATTCGAGAATCTATGGGTTGATTCGAGGTTAATGGTCTGTGGATTTGGATTCAGGGTGGTTGAGTGGTCCTAGGGTGTTGAGATGGTGGTCATCGGAGCGGTTACCGCCGGCTTAAGGGCGGTGGGGTATGATGGCGGCTAGGGTTTCCTCGTCTCTGAAAGAGACGAGGTTTGAGAGAGAGACGAAGGGCGAGGGAGGGGGTCTGAGGGGGCGGGGGTATGGTTTAGGGATATATACTAGGTTAGAGAGTTAATCCTGGCCGCTGGATCATTTAAGATCAACGGCCTAGATCATTTCACTAATATAAAATGACGTCATTTGGTTAAAATTGGTTAGTCTTTGGGACTGACTGGCTTGGGCCGGATATGGGAAGAGGGTTGGGTCTGGTAATGGGTAAGGGAGACTTGGGCTCCATTATTGGCCCAGTTCCGAGTTCTTCTTTTATATTGAGTTTGTTTCTTTTATTTTACTTTTCTAAATTAATTTTTAAATGTAAACCAAAATCCTAATGCTAGAAATTGTAAAAAAATCCTAATTAATTCCCAAATAACAAATTGATGCTTGATAAAAATTATCATACGTTTATAAAATAACAAATTAAAATAAAATTACACAATTGGACCTTAAATGGTAAAAAATGCACAAGATATATATTTTTTGTTATTTTTTATTTTCGTGAAACCGACTTAATTACTCTAAATCACAAACATGAATTTATATGAAAATGCAAACATTTTTGTGTTTTATATTAATTTAAACAATAGACATGCACACAAAAAAATGCAAAAATAATAAGAGAAAAATAACACACAAATCACAAAAATTACGCACAACACAAAACTATTTTATTTTTTTGAATTTTTGGGAGTAATTCTCATGTAGGGCAAAAATCACGTGCTCACAGTAATAAGCAAGGGTAAGACATCGAAGGTAAGAAAACCCAATACAACACTAAGCAAGGCTATACAACAATATCCTGTATCAATTATCAACATGAGCAGTATCAGAACCAGCAATATCAACTAACAGAATAACAAGTATAGCTAAATGCAATGCAATGCATCAATATGACCGCTACGACGCGTAGCCCGATCCATTTGGGTACCCGTGCTCACTGTGGGGGTTCAGACTCCGGAGGGGCTCCTACAGCTCAAGCATAATATCATGATATGTTGCGGCGCGCAGCCTGAGCCACTACTAGTCCAGCTACAATGCAATGCAAGCCTCACATGCACAAAAATAGTATTTGAAATATCTTTTTATCATTTTAGTAGAAAATAGTGTTTCAGAAATTCCAGAGTTTGAAAAATCATTTTTAGACAGTAATAGCTCATGACTGGTATCAGAATAACATGCCAATATCATAGAAATAATAGCAACGATCCTCGCGGTATCCCAATGCTGGCTCACAGCCCAAAGATATCCACAACCATCCAAGTAGGCGGTTTACCAGTTCAATAATAGCCAACAACACAATATAGTATTACCAGGTCGAACTAAGCCATAGTCCTTGTCACACCTCTTTTTTACGCACCCGCAAGGATGCAAAGAGTTTTTCCAATTAAAGGACAATCGAGATGAGATTTATTTAATTCTTTCAGAGTCGCCACTTGGGAGATTTATGGTGTCCCAAGTCACCGGTTAAATCCCGAATCGAGGAAAAGAATGACTCTATTTAACAGTCCGCGAACCGGAAATCCGGATAAGGAATTCTATTAACCCGGGAGAAGGTATTAGGCATTCCCGAATTCCGTGGTTCTAGCACGGTCGCTCAACTGTCGTGTTTGGCTTATCTATCTGCTTTTTACAATTATGTACTTAGTGCAAGTTAATATCCCTTTACCGCTTTTATTATTGGTTATGATTTACGAAAGAGAAAATTGCTTAAAAATATGCTTTCGAATCACGTCACATGAAATGCACCCGGATCCTCGACATATTCTTATTCAACATTTCGGGGTTTGGATTTGGGTCGCATGAAATGCACACCCGTATTTAAAAAGGTAGGACTAAAATATGCGCCCGGAGTGATTACTTATTTACATTGTCGAGGAGGACGTGATATTTGCTAAGAAACGACACATCTCGAAATCTAAGTATTTTATATGTACATTTATAAAGGCCTTGCGATTAGTGTAACTACTGGGCGAGGCACACCTTTAATTCAAATCTAACGCGAACTACATCCCACCGTATTTTTACTTAGGAGTTGATTCCAAATTATTTAAAACTTGCTACGAACCACACCACATGAAATGCGCCTGTGGTTCCCGACACGCTTTATTTGCTCTTGCCCGAAATTGGGGTCGGGTCACATGAAATGCACCCCCGACTCCTTTAATCTAATTACGTCATTCAGTTGAGTAATAACTCCCTAGCTAATCTTGCTTTTAACATAAGATCTAACATTTAACAGATTTGGAGATCACACACATGAGTAGAGAAGATTGAACAGAGATACAACAGACTAATTCAAGTTTACGCGCATATCTAATGATAGTGTATCTTTGGTCTAGCTACATTTCCATAACAAAACTAGCAATACCAACTTAATTAAAGAATAACAGAACGTAACCAAATATAAGAACTTTGTACGACTACATGATTCAATAGACTTTAAGCATAAGCTTCAAACTTCATTCTTTTCGAAACAAGGAATTACAACAACAGAGATGTGTACTTGGAATGCGGAAGAACAAAGATGAGTGAGCAGTGGCAATGCAGCAACAGTAACAGGAGCAACAACAATCAATAGTGATAGCAAAACCACCACAACAGTAGCAAAAACAAGCCACAGCAGACTCAGCAAACCAGTGACCCAACAATAATCCCCAACAGCAGAAATCAACAACAAGCAGTGGCAGTTAACCACAGTAGCACAGCAACAGCACTGGACTAGCAGCAACACTCAATACACACGACCAACAACTAGTGGCAGTTAACCACAGTAGCACAGCAACAATACTGGACTAGCAGCAACACTCAATACACACGACCAACAACTAGTGGCAGTTAACCACAGTAGCACAGCAACAATACTGGACTAGCAGCAACACTCAATACACACGACCAACAACCAGTGGCAGTTAACCACAGTAGCACAGCAACAATAGACACAACAGCAACAAACAATGGACCAACACAGCAGGAGCATACAGCAAGAGACCAGCAACACCAACAATCAACACAGACAGCCACAACTATAGTCCAGCAACAACACAAGAGCTACCACAACACTCAGCCACTGAACCAGCTAAAACAATGGCACAGCACCACCAACACAAGAACAACAGGCAACCAAATGACCAAACACTCAGCCACTGAATCAAAACACACGAAACAGTAACCAAAAGCCAATGAAACAGTAACTTCTCTATCTGTATCTTTGTATGTGTGTATCGAAATGTATCCTTGCTGTGTCTATTTTTTCCTCCTCCTCTCAGGTTTTTTCCTCTGTATTTATAGCTAAATAACAGACCTTTTATCACTTAAACTAATCCCCTCCCCCATCTTTGCCCATGTTATTCTCTTATACCTCCACTACTACATGTCTAGGCATGGGTTTGTCAATTAAAAGTCAGTAGCAGGGGACAACTGGTGGGCTGCTCTGCTGTGGCAGTAAATCCCACTGATTAGCCTCATGTGCAGGACATTAGCAATATTTAAAAATACTAACACATAACTTCCTAGTCAGCTAATTCGAACCTTGATTTCTATATCCAATTAACTCCTAGTCTGGAATCAAACAGTAACAGGCCCCTAAACTAATGAATTGCATACAAGCATACACTTACATGAACAATCACACAAATGAGTCAACTCGTTGACGACGCTAAATAAACTATGCATACAAAGCAGTGAGCATCGAATTAACACAGATAGAACTGGGAATTGACCGGATAAAGAGTATACTGGAGATGAAGAGAATAGACAACTAAAGGGGGAAATGAAGTATAAAATTCACATTATTAACACTAACATATGAAGAAAGAAAGACAAATACCATGTGAGGAGAAAACTGCATTCGAATGAACTTCGGACCCAACTTGGATTCAATTTGGCTCGGACCTTTGTTCTTTGAGGCCAATGGACCTTAATTGAGATGTTTTCAATGGTGAAAACATCCCAATTAAGGTCTATTAGACCTCAATTAGGCAAGAAATGAATTTAGGGTTCATAGCCTCGGATTTGGGGCTTTTATGATTCTAGCAAGATTCGAGCTAAACCAAAGCCGGCGGGGGTATAAGGGAGGCCATGTGAGGGTTTGGGGTGAGTTTGGGGTGATTTGGCATTGGTTCGAATTTGACTCGAATCTTCAAATGAAGATTCGAGGAGCTCCGGAGTGATTCGAGGTTAGCGGAGGCTGGGTTCGTAACGGGTGAGGTGAGGGGAAGATTTTGGCATTGGTTTGGTGGCCATTGGCCTACCGGAACCGCCGTGAGGCGATTTCCGGCAGGCGGGGCACGGCGGAGGAGGGCGGCGTTACGCTGGGTCTTTGGGAGATGAAGGGAGAGGGGGGGTCTGGCTTGGGGGGGCGGGGTATGAAAATGAGTTTATATACGATTTGAGAGGTTAAATCCTGATCGTTGGATCAAACTTGATCAACGACCAGGATCTCCTCTCATCACCAAACGGTGTCGTTTGGTTAAATTAACGGCCTGGTGTATCTGTGATTTATCAATTAATCTGGGCCGTTGGATAATAAAATCCAACGGTCCAGATCAAACGTTACATTAAGCTGATCCGGGGTGAATATTGGGCTGGACGGATGAGGGGTTTGGGCCAGTCTTTTGGACTAAAACATGGCCCAAGTCTGCTCTTTATGATGTATTATATGTATATATATATATATACATATATACTAACCTATAACACAATTATTTTTTACTACAATTATCCCACATAATTACATATCACTTAAAAATGTAAATCACATAAGAAATGCAAAACCTAATGTATATTTTTTTTGTATTTTATTAATTTAAACAAATAAACATGCACACAAAAAATGTAAATTTAAGATAAAATAACACAAAATCACAAAAATCATGCCCAACATGAAACTATTTTTATTTTGAATTTTCTGGGAGTACTTCTCAGGTAAGGCAAAAATCACGTGCTCACAGCTGCCCCTCTTTGCGCGTAAACACGTAGAGTTTTCGTGCAAAGATAAGTGAGCGGATATAAGCGATTTTGCCCATTCGAGCACTCCGTATGAAGCATTTTGGGAAAAGTCTTGACCGAACCTTGCTTCAAAGGTCTCCTACATATCCCTGGCTAAAAGGGAATCAGGTCAATGTAGTTCGGGAAGTTTTGGTAGCTGGGACTACCATGACTGATGCGATCTTGCTGTTACTGTTGTTACTGCTATTACTGTTGTTGCCACTGCTTAACATGATCCCCTTATTACAATGTGCTAAGCAAAAATAAGAAGCTAGACTAAGTTACGGTACTACAAGTTCTTATCTATCCTTTTTAACTTGATCTTGTCACGCTCCTTGCCATCCTGTCTGACTTGGCGTTCCTTCTGATGCTTCTTCTCTTCTTACGAACTTGGATTCATGCCGGAGATTTCTGTTACATTCTACCGCTTTCCTCTACCAAATTAAAACAGATCGCCACTCCATTCTCCAGGTGGGCTCCCTGACTTCAATTACAACTTCAAAATTGAATCGCCACTCCATTCTCCGGGCGGGCTCCCGACTTCAACTACTACTTCAAAATTAAATCGCCACTCCATTCTCCGGGCGGGCTCCCGACTTCAACTGCTACTTCAAAATTAAATCGCCACTCCATTCTCCGGGCGGGCTCCCCGACTTCAACTACTACTCGAAATTAAATCGCCACTCCATTCTCCGAGCGGGCTCCCGACTTCAATTACAACTTCAAAATTAAATCGCCACTCCATTCTCCGGGCGGGCTCCCCGACTTCAACTACTACTTCAAAATTAAATCGCCACTCCATTCTCCGGGCGGGCTCCCCGACTTCAATTACAACTTCAAAATTAAATCGCCACTCCATTCTCCAGGCGGGCTCCCGACTTCAACTACTACTTCAAAATTAAATCGCCACTCCATTCTCCGGGCGGGCTCCCCGACTTCAACTACTACTTCAAAATTAAATCGCCACTCCATTCTCCGGGCGGGCTCCCCTGACTTCAACTACTACTTCAAAATTAAATCGCCACTCTATTCTCCAGGCGGGCTCCCCGACTTCAATTACTACTTCAAAATAAAATCGCCACTCCATTCTCCGGGCGGGCTCCCCTGACTTCGACTATAACTTCAAAATTAAATCTCCACTCCATTCTCCAGGCGGGCTCCCGACTTCAACTACTACTTCAAAATTAAATCGCCACTCCATTCTCCGGGCGGGCTCCCCTGACTTCAACTACTACTCACCGATTTCATCCTATCTTGATTACCTTCCTTGCCTTTTGTACCATTTCCTTCTTCCTGCATTGCCTCTCGGACCACCTTCCTCTTCTGAATTATCCTGTCTTGGCTTCCCCTAGGTCGTGTTACTTTTCTTCCGGCTGCTGGGGATATTTTTGGAACTGTTTACTCGCCTGTTGGGGGTGATGCTGCTGAGGAAGTATTCTTTGTTTCCTTCACCCCTCATTCTCTTCCTTCTTCCCATACCTCCTCTGGGACTCACGCTTTTGCCTCCTCGAACAAATTATGGGATGTAATACTGCTAGGAGAATCTCGAAGCCATTGTTTTATTTTCCCACAACTGCTGGGGGTGATACCAAGCTCAAATATTACCCCATCGTGTCGTCTGGCCTTTCTCAAAACTATTCTGCTCGGAGCCTGGTACTTCCCGAAATCTTGTGTGGCTTTCTATCCTTATCCTCTGAGTCTTGCTTTCCAGAAAATTTTCGCAACAGGAGAAAATTTTCTGCCTCAGTTTGATAAACTTCTGGACGGTATGCTTTTCTGCCAACGAACCCTCTTTTCCTGCTTTTAAATCAAAGAAAAATTGTTAGTTTCAAAATGCGGTGAGTGGTCGTGCCACTCTTGTTGGGGCCATTTTCTTTTCTCTTTCAGCTGCTTGGCCTCTCTCGAACTTTGAGGGCGACGTTGACGCTTGCCGGGGACGATGCTCTTTCCACGAACGACCTCTCATCTTTCCTTTTATTCCAATCTTTGGTTTGGTCCGACTCTTTTTAGCCAGTGATCTGTTGCGTGAAATCATCTTTCGGACATGCCACATGTGTCCATCATACTCCATAGTTCTTGCGAACCTTCCACTCAGCCTGTCATCCCAATCTTGCTATCGTAACGACTTCTGTCTTATTGCCTCGTTCCACGCCTATTCACTTTCAATATACTGCTTCGGGAGACTTGGTAGTAAGCTTTGAAAAATCAATTTCGAAAAATGAAAGAAAAGAAAAGAATACTGACCGCAAATGACAAAAGAAGAGAAAAACTTTTCTGAACTCAAAAATAGGAAAACATATCTGAATGTGTGCCTGATCCAATGGTTATGCCGCGCCTTTGAGATTAAACTACCCAGTCTATTCATGTCAATCACTTTCTGATACCGCGTCCTGCTAGAGGTAAACGGATGTCCCAACCTTGTCTCATGCGGACATCTTGTAACCATCTCATCCTGCCACCTCACAGTGCCCTTTAAAGGGTTTTCACTAATGAGATTCTCTCATTTCTCTCTATCTCGCGTCGCCTTAAGGTGCCCGTAAAGGTTTTCACCGTAAGACTCTCTCATTTTATTTCTCTCAATTTCCTTCGCCTTAAGGTGCCCTCGAGGGTTTTCACCGTTAAGACTCTCTCATTTACGCTTTCTTTCCCTGCGGCGGGGTATCACCCCTGAGATTCCTTCTAGAGCATTATCCCCTTTCGGCTTGTGCATCCTGGATTCAATCGAGGGTCGGGATGTCACTCTTGGCTTTTGTTCACATGACTTGGCATTTCTCAAATACTGATCGAGAGGTCTTTCTGGTTCTTGATATGGTTTCTGCGCGTGAGGCTGAAGAAAGGGGTTTAGCCTCAGCGGTTAGCTTATTACAACTTTCGGAATCCACACTATCTTTCAAACGAAACAATGACTTCTGCCCCAGTTTTGTTGCTTGGGAGATTTTTTTTTTGATTTTTATTTTATTATGACCGAGCCGTGTGGCGCCTACGTATCCTTCTTGAGGAATCAGGTCGAACGTAGTTCACTTTTTCTTGTATTACTTCTTTGTTTCTTTTCTATTCTGTTACACATCTTCCTTGATGACTCCGAAGAGGGTATATGAAAGAATAATTAAGGCTCAAATGGGGAAACAAAGGTTAAAGTGTTTGGGTAGTAGAAAAATTGCCTCTGTCATTTCATTCTCCAAAAAATGCCAAATACACACAAACGAAACCAAACGTTGACAAATGCATTAAAGAATTACACATAATATCTCTTGACTGCATCGGAATTGATAGCCATATCGGTGCATCTTCCTTCAATATCAGTCAGACATAGAGCGCCATTGGATAATACTCTAGTCACCACAAATGGTCCCTGCCAATTCGGAGCGAACTTGCCTTTCGCTTCGGCCTGATGTGGTAGAACTCTCTTCAGCACATGCTGTCCCACTTCAAATTTCCTGGGACGTACCTTCTTGTTATATGCTCTCGCCATTCTCTTTTGATACAATTGGCCGTGACATACTGCTCTCAATCTCTTTTCATCGATCAAGCTCAATTGCTCTAATCGGGTTTTGACCCACTCGTCGTCATCAATCTCGGCTTCAGCGACAATTCGGAGGGACGGAATCTCAACTTCTGCGGGTATTACTGCTTCAGTCCCGTATACCAACAAGTAAGGAGTTGCACCTACCGAGGTCCGGACGGTAGTGCGATAACCCAACAGCGCAAATGGTAACTTTTCATGCCACTGCCTAGACCCTTCTATCATCTTCCTCAATATCTTCTTTATGTTCTTGTTTGCTGCCTCGACCGCACCGTTTGCTTTTGGGCGATACGGTGTGGAATTTCGGTGTGTAATCTTGAACTATTGACATACCTCTTTCATCAATCCACTGTTAAGATTTGCACCGTTATCTGTAATGATCATCTTTGGAATCCCAAACCTACAATTGATGTGGGAGTGTACGAAGTCCACTACCGCCTTCTTGGTCACTGATTTGAATGTTTTGGCCTCCACCCACTTGGTAAAATAATCAATCGTTACCAGAATGAACCTATGACCGTTGGAAGCTGCAGGCTCAATAGGTCCAATAACATCCATACCCCATGCGACAAATGGCCATGGTGCGGACATTGTATGCAATTCAGTCGGCGGAGAATGAATCAAATCTCCGTGTATCTGACACCGATGGCATCTTCGCACGAAACTTATACAATCCCGCTCCATAGTGAGCCAATAATATCCCGCTCGAAGAATCTTCTTTGCCAATACGTATCCGCTCATGTGTGGTCCGCAAACTCCCGAGTGTATATCCGTCATCACTGTTGTGGCTTGACTTGCATCTATATATCTCAACAATCCCAAATCTGGGGTTCTTTTGTACAGCACCCCTCCACTAAGGAAAAATCCGTTCGCCAACCGCCGAATAGCTCGCTTTTGATCTCCAGTTGCTTGCTCTGGGTATACTCCTAATCTGAGGTATTCCTTGACATCATGAAACCACGGCTCACCATCCACCTCTTCCTCTATCACATTACAATAAGCATGTTGATTCCGGACCTGGATATGTAACGGATCGACACGAACCTTGTCCGGGTGATGTAGCATTGATGCTAAAGTAGCCAACGCGTCGGCAACCTCATTATGCATCCTTGGGATGTGCCTGAATTCTACCGATCGAAAGCGTTTGGTCAAATCATGCAAACACTGACGATATGGGATAAGCTTTAAATCTCTGGTTTCCCATTCTCCCTGAATCTGATGTACCAGAAGGTCCGAGTCCCCCAAGACCGAGACGTCCTGTACATCCATGTCCACCGCTAATCGCAACCCCAAGATACATGCCTCGTACTCAGCCATATTGTTGGTGCAATGGAAACGCAGTTGAGCAGTAACGGGATAATGATGTCCTGTTTCAGATATGAGCACAGCCCCTACTCCGACTCCTTTTGCGTTCGCCGCTCCGTCGAAGAAGAGCTTCCACCCTGGATCCTTGGTTAGTTCTAACTCCTCAATTTGCAATACCTTTTCGTCTGGAAAATACGTCCTTAAAGGTTCGTATTCGTCATCGACGGGATTTTCAGCTAAGTGATCGGCCAGGGCTTGAGCTTTCATGGCCGTCCTTGTCACGTATATGATGTCGAACTCCATAAGTAATATTTGCCATTTTGCTAACCTCCCTGTAGGCATAGGTTTCTGGAAAATATACTTCAACGGATCCAGACGCGAAATGAGGTAAGTGGTGTAAGAAGACAAATAGTGTTTCAGCTTTTGGGCTACCCAAGTCAAAGCGCAACATGTCTTTTCTAGATGAGTGTACTTGACCTCGTGGATCGTGAATTTCTTACTGAGGTAGTAAATGGCCCGTTCCTTCCTGCCGGTAAGATCATGCTGCCCCAGTACGCAGCTGAACGAATTCTCCAAAACCGTCAGATAAAGAATCAGGGGTCTACCCGGTTCAGGCGGAACCAGTACGGGTGGGTTTGACAGATACCCTTTGATTCGGTCAAACGCTTCCTGACATTCTGTCATCCATTCTATCGCAGCGTCTTTCTTCAACAGACGGAATATGGGCTCACAGGTGGCCGTAAGCTGGGCAATAAACCTACTGATGTAATTCAACCTTCCCAACAGACTCATTACCTCTGTTTTATTCTTCGGCGGGGGTAACTCCCGAATGGACTTGATTTTGGATGGGTCCAACTCAATGCCCCGTCGGCTGACGATGAATCCTAGCAGCTTTCCCGATGGAACTCCGAATGCGCATTTGGCCGGATTAAGCTTGATGTCGTACCTTCGGAGTCTTTGAAAGAACTTCCCTGAGGTCAACAACATGGTCTTCTTGACGCCTAGATTTTATGATCACATCATCCACGTACACCTCAATTTCCTTGTGTATCATGTCATGGAATACCGTAGTCATCGCCCTCATATATGTTGCTCCTGCATTCTTCAAACCAAACGGCATCACTCGGTAGCAATAAGTTCCCCACGGTGTGATAAAAGCCGTCTTTTCTGCGTCCTCTTCATCCATCAAAATCTGATGATATCCCGCATAACAATCCACAAAGGATCCAATTTCGCGTCCGGCGCAATTATCAATTAGGATATGGATATTGGGAAGTGGGAAATTATCCTTAGGACTTGCCTTGTTGAGATTGCGATAGTCCACGCATACTCTGATCTTTCCGTCTTTCTTTGGCACCGGTACTACGTTAGCCAACCATTCAGGGTATCGAGTGACACGAATGACTTTCGCCTGCAACCTGCTTGGTTACCTCCTCCTTAATCTTCACACTCATCTCCGTCTTGAATTTCCGCAGCTTTTGCTTGACGGGAGGATATGCCGGATCAGTGGGTAATCTATGAACCACTAGATCAGTGCTGAGTCCCGGCATGTCGTCGTATGACCATGCGAAAATATCTTTAAACTCCATGAGTGTTTTGATCAATTCTTCTCTCAGATTGGGTTCAATATGGACACTTATCCGGGTTTCTTTGACGTCATCCGCATTCCCTAGATTAACGGCCTCGGTATCATTTAAATTCGGTTTGGGTTTTTCCTCGAAGTGACTTAATTCTTCACCGATTTCTTCTACGGCTTCATCATCGCCGTACTCTGACTCACTCTCGTCACTTCTTATTTCATGCGTTATTATTTCCAAACCCGATTGACTTTCTAGACTCGGTTGATTAATCTTTAAGCACGCCATATCATTAAGATCAGTTGAAAGAAGGTTGTTCAGAAAAGTAAAAAGAAGGAAAAATAAACAAAATTAGACACGAAGGGAACCAAATTTTCATTAAGGAGAATGGTACAAGGGAAAACAAACTGCAAACTCAAATCAAAAACGAACTAAAAACAAATTGGATTTTACTCTGGGGACAAACCCCCAACACAAAATTTCGAAAGAAAAACAATCCAAGACAAACTACCAAGACTCCTTCCGGACAGGGAGAGGAGTAGCCTTCCAGTTATTCAGTTTTGCCTTTGGTCCCACAAATTGTATCTCGGCATGACCGGATCCTTCACCGTCCTCGAGCATACATACATCTGTGAATAGGTCCTCGAACTTCCCGAAGAACTCTTCGTCTGGCCTGATCGTAGGACCGGGAATCTTTGTCGTTGGATGTCCTCTTGCTCCGGACCTGACAAAAGATTGGGAAAGGCGTGGAACAGGCTTTGGGAGCACCCATGTCTTCTGCTTACTCCTCTTTGCTCGCCGGATGTCCTCTGAGGTTGGCTGGAATCCCAAGCCGAAGGTTCCCAAGTTTTCGACCATTGATACCGGTTGTATGATTCCTTGCAGAGATGCACCTAGACCTTTACCGGGTATGAAACCATATCGCAACATTTCATGAGCCACCATGACATCTGCAGTAATTGTTCTGTCACCGGGAATGCATTCCCCTTCCGGAACTCGGTGGGCGGACACCACATCGCAGACCCGATATACCCACGGCCCAACATCTTCTTCTGTTTCAACAAAGGGAATGATGGTGCCTGATTGTGGATCGTTCTCTCCATGGACGACGATCTCCTGTTGGTCCCATTCAAACTTGACGAGTTGGTGTAAGCTGGATGGAACCGCTCTTGCGGCATGGATCCATGGTCGTCCTATCAGGAGGTTATATGACACCACCATGTCCAGCACCTGGAATTCCATGGTGAACTCCACTGGCCCAATCGTCAAGATTAACACTATGTCACCAACCGACGCTTTGCCTCCTCCGTCAAACCCTCGAACACATACGCTGTTCTTGCGTACCCTGCCGATGTCCACTTTCAACTTGTCCAGTGTAGAGAGAGGACAAATGTTAGCACTGGACCCATTATCGACAAGGACTTTGGTGACCACCGCCTCCTCACACTTCACCGTAAGATATAAAGCCTTGTTGTGCTCGGTGCCTTCCTCAGGCAACTTATCATCGGTGAAGGTGATCCGATTTGCCTCGAAGATCCTATTGGTGATCTTCTCCAAATGGCTCACTGAGATTTTATCCGGTACATGTGCCTCATTCAGGACTTTCATCAATGCTTGTCGATGTTCTTCAGAATGTATCAGCAAGGATAGCAATGATATTTGCGCCGGAGTCTTCTTCAATTGCTCTAAGACACAGTAGTCATGCAGCTTCATCTTTTTCAAGAATTCTTCCGCCTCTTCATCGGTTACCGGCTTTTTCAATGCTGCCGGAGTGGTCTTCCTCAATTCCGCAGGGGCAAAACATCTCCCCGAGCGGGTCAGCCCTTGGGCTTCACAAACTTCCTCTTTCACTTCCTTTCCTTTGTAGGTCGTTGTAATCCGAGCATAATTCCATGGAACAACTCGACTATCAGTTATTGGCAACTGTGTTGCTTGGCTGGATGATGAAAGGATCCATTCGAACGCCTGCTACCGTCAAGATGGGCTTGATTGCTGCCCCTGGTACAACTATCTTGGCTTTCCCCGGCTTCACCGGTACTTCGTTCACACTTCCCTTTCCTGCTTCCGACCCTCCTGGTATGTCCTTCTTGCAACTGGGTGACTCATCGAGGCTTGGCCCTTTTCTCGTTCCTACCCCGCTAGACTTAATCATCATTACGGTCTGAGAGGCTTTCTCATTTCCTTCCTCCGCCCGTACCAACTCGATCATATTGGTCTCATGATGAGCCGGAAGCGGGTTTTGGTTGATGTTGGGCTCTGTTGGAGTCTGGACCTCAATCCTGCGAGGTGTCAATGAGCTCCTGGATGGCCGTCTTCAGCCTCCAACACTTTTCTGTATCATGTCCCGGACATCCCGAGCAGTAGGCGCAATTCACCGAATGGTCCAGGTTCTTCGGAAGAGGGTTTGGCAGCTTAGCTTCAACCGGATTCAGCAACCCTACTTGCTTTAACCGGTGGAACAGACTGGTGTAAGACTCTCCTAAGGGAGTGAAAGTCTTTGGCCTCGGTGCCCTGTCGCCCCTGAATGCCTGGTTCGGACGGAAACTCGCGCCCGAGGGGTTTCTGTAAGCTCTCGGGGGTGGATGATTGTTCTGGGGGTTTGGCGCACGCCACGGTGCATGAGCGGGAGGTGCAGAATAGGACTGTGCATGGTGGACAGTAAAATGGGGATCAGGTGCGGGATAGTAATGTTGTGGGTGGCTATATGGGTTATGGGAGTAATTTTGGTGGTGAGGTTGGGGTGGGCTATATTGGGGTGCGGGGCCTCTATTTCTGAACCATGCCCCGGACTCGACGGCCGCAACTTCCTCTCTCCTCTTTTTCCCCGGTACTCCTCCAGTACCACTTTGGATAGCCTGAGTGGTGGCTTTCAGTGCTGAGTAACTCATGATCTTGTTGGCCTTCAAACCTTCTTCGATCATACCCCCCATTTTTATCACCTCAGTGAATGATTTGCCTACGGACGTTACCAGATGTCCGAAATAGGTTGGCTCTAATGTCTGCAAGAAGTAATCCACCATCTCGCTTTCTCTCATCGGCGGATCTACCCTGGCTGCCTGTTCCCTCCAACGGAAACCAAATTCCCTGAAGCTTTCAGCGGGCTTCTTCTCTAATTTTAGCAATGATAGGCGGTCGGGGATTATTTCAAGATTATACTGGAACTGGCCGATAAAAGCTTGAGCCAAATCGTCCCACGTAAACCATCTACCGGGATCCTGTCTAGTGTACCACTCCAGCGCAGATCCTCCCAGACTCTGACCGAAGTAAGCTATCCAGAAGCTCGTCCCGTCCTCCGGCCCCTCTCATTTTACTGCAGAACCCTCGGAGGTGGGCTACCGGGTCGCCATGCCCCTCGTATAGGTCGAATTTGGGCATTTTAAACCCTGCTGGCAACTGGACGTCCGGAAATGGACATAGATCTTTATAGGCGACGCTGACCCGGTTGCCCAAACCGTGCATGTTCCTGAAGGACTGCTCCAGGCTTTTAACTTTTCTGACAACTTCCTCGTGTTCCAAACTTTGGAAGTGCTTTTCCGGTTCTGCCGGATTATCCCAGTGAGGTGTCTGTGATTGTGGTTCAGGAGCCCTGAAAGTAGGCTCTGGAGGATAGTAAGAGTTGTCATGGATCTGAACATACGGCTCGCTGGCCGGCCTTTGCAGAGGAGCAGGTGGAGGTGCCACAAAAACAGGGGTGGCCGGAGGAGGATTTGGTTTGGTTGGTGGAATGTGGGTGGCATATGGGTTTTCCCCCTGAAAGTACGGATAGATCGGGGCGCTTGTCGAAGGATCGATGGGCGGATGTTCCGGAGCTGAGGCGAGAGTAGGGCGGTTTGGTGAAGACTGTTCCCTGGCCCAGGCCAGGTGCATCTCTGTTATCTGTTGTTTTAACCGGTCCACCTCTTCTTTCATGATTTGTAGCTCGGATTTTTCTTCCTCGAGACTCTTGCCAGAACTAGACATGCTTACTGTAATCGGTCCTTTGGATCTAGTACGGTAGTGATGGCTGGCCAGTATATTCTGTCAAACCAACTGCTAAACTTTTCTGGAAATGCAACAAACTTGTTAGTTTACCGAGTTTGACAGATATGTTATAGCACGTTGGATGCAATGCACCTAACCAAATAACCCTTTCTACATGTACTCTTAACATGCGTCATTCCGGCCCTTTTTCTTTTTCTTTTTCTTTTTCTTCTTTCTTTTTTTTTCTTTTTCGACTATCTTTGCAAGCCTTATTGTTATTTAACCTATGGATTCCTTTCTTTTTAGTGGTGGTCGAATCTTATGTGGATTGCCTACGTATCACGACCCCGCGTGAATCAGACCGAGCGTAGTTCTGGTAACAAGATTGTGGCAAAATTCAGTAACTTTTATATCAAATAAAACCGTGCAGCTACAAAACACGTCTTACAACAATCAAGCAAAACAAAAGAAAATGCTTGACTTGGGAAAGTAAAGATAAAAATGCCAACTAGCTTGACTCAACATTTCAAAATACATTTTCAATCAAAAATCTAATGCCCTAAAATCCCTGGAGGCCCGCGAGGCATCATTCGGCCTTGCCGCGGGCCTTGGTGTGAGGTCCTTATGCAGTTCCCTCAACTCTTCCATGATCCGATGAACATAACCCATAATTGAAGCGAAAAGGTCGGCGCGGGGCATTCGTTCACAAGCTAGGCACTTCATGGTGACATAGTGCCCGATTTCTCCAACTCTGTCCTTGATCATGTCCCTTTCTCCGAGTAGCCGCTCTATCTGCTGGTTTTTCGTCCCCAATCTTCGAGCATTGTTGGTGACTTGGTCTAGGAGCCTATCCACTTGTCCTTGCAATCGGGCCATCAAATTGTGGCAACGGTCGAGGTCCGTTCGGGCATCTTGGGCTTGCTTGAAAACCCGCTCCCTGAGGACAACATTTGCTTCCCTCAGACTAGTGATGATCTCAGTGTAATCTTCTTCCACCCGTTTTAGGTGAAGTGCATGTTGATGTGCCTCCTTCCTCCAGCTAGCCCGGATCCTCGTTGTCTGGGCTTTTGACTCGTCCAATTCTCTTTGGATATCGGTGACTTGGCTTTTCGGACCCTTTATCAATTTTTCGTCGGCCCGACTCCTCAACCTGTCTGTCAGCATCTCTTTTCATTTGCTGGATTTGAGCTCTCAAGAAGTTATTTTCTTGTGCCAACTTCTTTTTGTCTCCTTCGTCGGTGGCAGCTTGCATGTTCTTCTCGAATTGGAGGTCCCGGACCTGCTGTTCTATCCTGCCAATCTTCGTCCTGTACCTCTCCTCCTTTGCTAACCAATCCCATTGTTCCCGTGAATCTTCCGTGAATTGTTGGACATGGGCTCTTTTAGAACATTTCCGACGAATCTGAAATCTTTTCCCGAACCACACGTTGTACTTTGGGTCCACCTCTCCCTTAGCTAGTTCCCGGACCATAGTTTTAGGCTCAAGGAACCGACATTCGTGCCACAGTCTTCTAATCTTCTCTTCGGGGAATACAACTCCCGGGCTCAACTCAATGGCGTACTTCCTCAGGTCTTGATCGGTAGGAATAACCTGAAACCTTCCTAGTTGACGTAATACACGGTGAGGGACATATGGTTGGACACCGCGGATCCCCATCAGAAGGATATAACACTCCTCGGCTGCCATATATATTACTTCAAGTATCGGGTAACCACCCGAACGCCCATTCAATCTGATCGGCTTCTATTGAGCTCAGTCGTGCAAGCCATGCCTCGATGCCTTCAGGGAATACAACACCCATCATCCGTTCTTCGAAACCCCTGATACAGTTTTTTCCGGTCAACCCATGGTTCATGTATTGTGTTCGGTGATGGAGGTGTTCTTGCATCCATAATTGGAGTAACAGATTGCAACCTTGGAAGAAATTGCCCCTTCTCGGCATACAGTCAAGGCTCGATAGATTTCGGACAAAACCAAAGGGACCACCGTGCTGGTAGCCTTTTTGATTGCAACATCGGCTATTCCTACCAGACTTATCTCTATTTTCTTATCTTCGCGCGAACAAATCACAATCCCCAAGAATGTCGTTATGAATGCTAGAATTCGTCTGGCCTCCCACTTGGTTCTATTCCCTGCGTGAGTCAGTCCAAGGTTTGACTCTTCAAAACCCCGAGGAGTGCCGTACCGTTGATATAAGAATTGAAGATCGCAACATCCCTTCAACAGATCATCATTTTTCACCTTCCGACTAATGCTCAGCAAATCCAGAAACCCATGTGGAGACACCGGTCTTGGTGAGAGCAGATATTGCCCTCTTAATTTCCCATTTAATCCCGCATAGCCCGCAATTTCCTCTAATGTGGGCGTCAGTTCAAAGTCAACAAAACGGAACACATTGCGGGTCGGATCCCAGAAAGATACCAGTGCCTTGATGATGTCTTCCCTTGGCTCGATATTCAACAGATCAACCAAACCTCCCAAAATTCTCCCTACTACCTTTTTGCTATTGTCTTCCAAATCGTTCCACCATATACGGAGTTGCTGAGGGACCTCACTAAAGATTGAAAATGATTTATTCTGATTCGTGCTCATCCTGCACATTTATTAAGGTGATTTAAATAAGAAAAACAACTTTGTTTTGCTAAAAATAAAAAATCAGTCTTCAATCACGGCCTTTCAACGTCTCGGGGACGAAGGCTTTTAAGGTTGTGGGGTAAATTGATCGAAATCAAAATTGACCCAAAGGTGGCCGTTTATACGAAATTAGCCTTCCGGCGTCCCTTTCGGGAACATTCGGCTATTTTTAAAAACAGCGTCACCGACTTATTTAGTACAAAAGTTAGTTTTGATTTTTCGGCCATTTTTCAAAAGGTGAAGTTGGACCCGATGGAGGTTGCCTACGTATCTCACATCCAATGAGAATCAAACCCACGTAGTTCGGTTTTGACGAAACAAACGACATTTATTTATTTATTCATTTTACTAAAGGAAGACAAGTAAGCTATTTCTATCTTAAGAACAAAACATATATTCCTTTCCTTTTTTCTTTTTTTTTTTTTTTTTTTTTTTTTAATCTCTAAAGCCGGTCAGCATGCAAGTCTATAACAGATAAATGCGCAAGACAAACAGGATGCAGCAGGATAGTCCGTTCATTTCAGGTCACCTGTCCTAGACGGACCCAACCCCTGTGTTGAGTCCCCTAAGCCAAATGCGACATGATGCAAATAAACGTTTCCTACTAGGGATCCGGCATGAAGCTTTGTTATTCTAGGTTTAAAAACCTGGGTTTATCTGTTCTAGACTTGGCTTACCCGAGCGGACGGCTCGAGCCGAGGAGGAGGCAGCAACCCGGGAATACAGAAGCTTCACCGGTTTTGCAACTTATCCAAACCTCGCTCTAAAATGGGAATCAGACACTATACAGAAAAGAAGTCACACGAAGTGCACCCTTCTTCATGATTTAGGAGACTCAGAGAGGAGATTGGTTCTGGCACAATTTATATGTACAGTTCACAAAATATCAAAGCAGTAAAAACAACATTTTGCACATTGATGCCAACATGTAAAAGAATCAGATAATAAAATATGCCAAATACAACAGTTATTCCGAGCTCGAATTCTAACGAAATTCCCCAGCAGAGTCGCCAGAGCTGTCACACCTCTTTTTTACGCACCCGCAAGGATGCAAAGAGTTTTTCCAATTAAAGGACAATCGAGGCGGGAATTATTTAATTATTTCAGAGTCGCCACTTGGGAGATTTATGGTGTCCCAAGTCACCGGTTAAATCCCGAATCGAGGAAAAGAATGACTCTATTTAACAGTCCGCGAACCGGAAATCCGGATAAGGAATTCTATTAACCCGGGAGAAGGTATTAGGCATTCCCGAATTCCGTGGTTCTAGCACGGTCGCTCAACTGTCGTGTTTGGCTTATCTATCCGCTTTTTACAATTATGTACTTAGTGCAAGTTAATATCCCTTTACCGCTTTTATTATTGGTTATGATTTACGAAAGAGAAAATTGCTTAAAAATATGCTTTCGAATCACGTCACATGAAATGCACCCGGATCCTCGACATATTCTTATTCAACATTTCGGGGTTTGGATTTGGGTCGCATGAAATGCACACCCGTATTTAAGAAGGTAGGACTAAAATATGCGCCCGGAGTGATTACTTATTTACACTGTCGAGGAGGACGTGATATTTGCTAAGAAACGACACATCTCGAAATCTAAGTATTTTATATGTACATTTATAAAGGCCTTGCGATTAGTGTAACTACTGGGCGAGGCACACCTTTAATTCAAATCTAACGCGAACTACATCCCACCGTATTTTTACTTAGGAGTTGATTCCAAATTATTTAAAACTTGCTACGAACCACACCACATGAAATGCGCCCGTGGTTCCTGACACGCTTTATTTGCTCTTGCCCGAAATTGGGGTCGGGTCACATGAAATGCACCCCCGACTCCTTTAATCTAATTACGTCATTCAGTTGAGTAATAACTCCCTAGCTAATCTTGCTTTTAACATAAGATCTAACATTTAACAGATTTGGAGATCACACACATGAGTAGAGAAGATTGAACAGAGATACAACAGACTAATTCAAGTTTACGCGCATATCTAATGATAGTGTATCTTTGGTCTAGCTACATTTCCATAACAAAACTAGCAATACCAACTTAATTAAAGAATAACAGAACGTAACCAAATATAAGAACTTTGTACGACTACATGATTCAATAGACTTTAAGCATAAGCTTCAAACTTCATTCTTTTCGAAACAAGGAATTACAACAACAGAGATGTGTACTTGGAATGCGGAAGAACAAAGATGAGTGAGCAGTGGCAATGCAGCAACAGTAACAGGAGCAACAACAATCAATAGTGATAGCAAAACCACCACAACAGTAGCAAAAACAAGCCACAGCAGACTCAGCAAACCAGTGACCCAACAATAATCCCCAACAGCAGAAATCAACAACAAGCAGTGGCAGTTAACCACAGTAGCACAGCAACAGCACTGGACTAGCAGCAACACTCAATACACACGACCAACAACTAGTGGCAGTTAACCACAGTAGCACAGCAACAATACTGGACTAGCAGCAACACTCAATACACACGACCAACAACTAGTGGCAGTTAACCACAGTAGCACAGCAACAATACTGGACTAGCAGCAACACTCAATACACACGACCAACAACCAGTGGCAGTTAACCACAGTAGCACAGCAACAATAGACACAACAGCAACAAACAATGGACCAACACAGCAGGAGCATACAGCAAGAGACCAGCAACACCAACAATCAACACAGACAGCCACAACTATAGTCCAGCAACAACACAAGAGCTACCACAACACTCAGCCACTGAACCAGCTAAAACAATGGCACATCACCACCAACACAAGAACAACAGGCAACCAAATGACCAAACACTCAGCCACTGAATCAAAACACACGAAACAGTAACCAAAAGCCAATGAAACAGTAACTTCTCTATCTGTATCTTTGTATGTGTGTATCGAAATGTATCCTTGCTGTGTCTATTTTTTCCTCCTCCTCTCAGGTTTTTTCCTCTGTATTTATAGCTAAATAACAGACCTTTTATCACTTAAACTAATCCCCTCCCCCATCTTTGCCCATGTTATTCTCTTATACCTCCACTACTACATGTCTAGGCATGGGTTTGTCAATTAAAAGTCAGTAGCAGGGGACAACTGGTGGGCTGCTCTGCTGTGGCAGTAAATCCCACTGATTAGCCTCATGTGCAGGACATTAGCAGTATTTAAAAATACTAACACATAACTTCCTAGTCAGCTAATTCGAACCTTGATTTCTATATCCAATTAACTCCTAGTCTGGAATCAAACAGTAACAGGCCCCTAAACTAATGAATTGCATACAGGCATACACTTACATGAACAATCACACAAATGAGTCAACTCGTTGACGACGCTAAATAAACTATGCATACAAAGCAGTGAGCATCGAATTAACACAGATAGAACTGGGAATTGACCGGATAAAGAGTATACTGGAGATGAAGAGAATAGACAACTAAAGGGGGAAATGAAGTATAAAATTCACATTATTAACACTAACATATGAAGAAAGAAAGACAAATACCATGTGAGGAGAAAACTGCATTCGAATGAACTTCGGACCCAACTTGGATTCAATTTGGCTCGGACCTTTGTTCTTTGAGGCCAATGGACCTTAATTGAGATGTTTTCAATGGTGAAAACATCCCAATTAAGGTCTATTAGACCTCAATTAGGCAAGAAATGAATTTAGGGTTCATAGCCTCGGATTTGGGGCTTTTATGATTCTAGCAAGATTCGAGCTAAACCAAAGTCGGCGGGGGTATGAGGGAGGCCATGTGAGGGTTTGGGGTGAGTTTGGGGTGATTTGGCATTGGTTCGAGTTTGACTCGAATCTTCAAATGAAGATTCGAGGAGCTCTGGAGTGATTCGAGGTAAACGAAGGCTGGGTTCGTAATGGGGGAGGTGAGGGGAAGATTTGGGTATTAGTTTGGTGGCCATTGGCCTACCGGAACCGCCGTGAGGCGATTTCCGGCAGGCGGAGGACGGCGGAGAGAAGCCTGGTCTCTGAGGACCTTTGGGAGATGAAGGGAGAGGGGGGGTCTGGCTTGGGGGGGCGGGGTATGAAAATGAGTTTATATACGATTTGAGAGGTTAAATCCTGATCGTTGGATCAAACTTGATCAACGACCAGGATCTCCTCTCATCACCAAACGGTGTCGTTTGGTTAAATTAACGGCCTGGGTGTATCTGTGATTTATCAATTAATCTGGGCCGTTGGATAATAAAATCCAACGGTCCAGATCAAACGTTACATTAAGCTGATGCTGGGGTGAATATTGGGCTGGACGGATGAGGGGTTTGGGCCAGTTTTTTGGACTAAAACATGGCCCAAGTCTGCTCTTTATGATGTATTATATGTATATGTGTATATATATATATGTATATATATATATATACATATATACTAACCTATAACACAATTATTTTTTACTACAATTATCCCACATAATTACATATCACTTAAAAATGTAAATCACATAAGAAATGCAAAACCTAATGTATATTTTTTTTGTATTTTATTAATTTAAACAAATAAACATGCACACAAAAAATGTAAATTTAAGATAAAATAACACAAAATCACAAAAATCATGCCCAACATGAAACTATTTTTATTTTGAATTTTCTGGGAGTACTTCTCAGGTAAGGCAAAAATCACGTGCTCACAGTCCTCAATCACATTCGACCTCGCACTCACAGAAGAGTACGTATCTCGCCTCAATACAACGTCACATAGTGATATACCGGGATTTCGAACCCGCTGGTCATTACCCACACCCATTACTCACCTCGACTCAGCTCGAAGATTAGTCCGTGATGCCCTTGCCACGAGAATTGGCCTCCGCGGGTGCAGAATCTGATCAAAATCAATAGAAATGCATCAAAATAGGCTAAAGGGACATAACCCAATCGAAACAACTCGAATTACACCAAAAACCACAAAGTTGCCAAAACTTGACTTTCGGTACGCTTCTCGAAAAATTACAAAAGTTATATTTTTAGAATTCTTATCTCAACACGAGTCCATACATATAAAATTTATCAAAATCAGACTCCTTTTGCCCATTCAAATCGATAATTTTCAATAACCCAGACTTAGAGCAAAACCCTCCATTAATACACCTCTAATCCTCCAATTTCAGGTATAAACTCCATAATTTAACAAGATAATAACATAAATTAAGTCCATGAATGCTTACCTGGAAAATCCCTTCGATTTCCTCCTAAAATCGCCCCAAATCGCCTCTTGGTTTAAGCCTTAGTGTGTTATAACATTCTGAAATTTCGACCCTTCTGTTTCTTTAACACAGACACGATTTCTGCTTCTGCGGTCTTGGACTCGCACGTGCAAGTCCACTTCTGCGACCCTTACTTAACCGTCCATTTCACTTATGCGGTCCAGGTCTCGCACCTGCGAGATCGCTTAAGCAAATAATTCTTCACTTTTGCGAAGATCCCCCAGCTGCCTTACTTCCGCTTCTGCGGCCATGGGCTCGCTTTTGCGAGCCCGCTCCTGCGATTTCCTAGCCGTTTCTGCAAACTTGACCGACCAGGTACAATATCACTTTTGCGAGATAAACTTCGCTCATGCGGATCCGCTTCTGCAGTCCTCCATCCGCAGAAGCGGAATCAGTGCTGCAATTTTTGACAACAATCCAACAATGCAAATTCTTCTGTTAAACCTCCCGAAATTATCCCGAGGACCCCGGGACCTAAACCAAAAATACAAATCCACTCTAACTCATCGCACGAACTTGTTCCAATCATAAAAACACACCCTCAAACACACGAGTCATTAAATTAAGGCCGGTTCAAGCACCTAAGATTCAACTAAAACTTCTGAAACCTATATTCTATCAAAAACCCGACCAAACGACGTCCGAATGACCTAAAAATTTACAGACATATCCAAAATCACCTAACGAATGACAAACCCAAGGGCAAAGCTAAGGGGGAGGGGGCAGTCAGAAAGGATAGTTCCTGAGGTTCTAGAAAATAATAAACAGGAGCGTGTGTACATACAAACCTGACGGATGGGATAAGAATCATTTTTTGGGCGATCAACCAACCCAACCGCAATACTGACTTCTAATTGTCGTAGACCACTTTCTTGTGACTATGTTAAAGAATTCTTTCCCACCCTTTGAGTTCTCGAGTGAAAGGGTTATAGTAGGAGCAACCTCAATTGTCGTACTCAGGCGCTGATCTCTAGAAGCTTCTGGAATGTTCAATTTGTATGGACTCAGTGATGAGAATATTTTGTATATGTAGGAGTATAAGTGTAGAGTTAGTGTAATAGTAGAATTCTTTGAGACACAATGTCTTTTTGACATTAACAGAATTGATACATGCGTACATGTTTTGCTGTTGGGGCTTGACTACTATATGAACACGGTTCATTTAGCCGTTTGGCCTATTACAAAGTTTTCCTATCGAGGTTCTCTTAGGCATGAAGTATTAACCTTGACAATATACCCTCCGAGGGAGATGCCCCCTGTATTCAAGGTTGATTAAAAAGAAACCTTGGATACTGTTGAGGTTTTCTTAGGCACCACATAGTTGTTGCCTCGTTAAAAACCTTGCCAGCAAAATCCATTTGGGACAAAATCCGAGCCAAGGGAAAATAAGTGAAACACTTGCTTTAAATCCTAAGGCCTTCATGTAAAAAGGGTGTCTTCGAGATCATGAACCTTTGAGAGCTTCCATCGTACCGAGCTTGTAAGATCCTTTGCCAACTACTCCGAGGGCTCAATACAGTCCTATTTTGCTACTGTGATCGTGATATCTTTGAAAGCCTCAACCTTGTCGGGGATGATTCTGATGCCCCGATTTGACGCCATAAAGCCTAAAAACTTACCCGTGAGAACTCCGAAGGCATGTTTCTCTGGGTTGAGCTTCGTGTCACATCACCCCGAAATGTTGGATGTCTTTCGCAAATGAATTAAAATGGTCCTCTTTGAAAAATGGTACTTAACCAGTCATATCATCAATGTAAGCTTTCACTATTTTACTTGTTTGTTCTTTGAACATCTTATCGATTGGATGTTGGTACAAGGCTTTTCGAACTTAGGGCCTCTCTTTTTGTTTCACTGGTTTAAATCTGGGGCTGTTGGTTAGACTATGTGCGGTGATTTCTAGCGGAATCCCTATTATATCTAAATGGGACCAAGCAATGCAATCCATATTATCAATAAGAAACTAAATGAGTTTTTTCCTGAGTTTGGGGGTTAATCCCATTCTCATGTGTACCTTTCTCTTGAGTGCTTAATGTAACGACCCGGCCCATCGTTACGGGAATTACCACCCTGTTACCTTGCATTTACATATCTTATGCTTTTAAATCAGTATTAGAATATATCGGGTTAGTTAGGAGTGATTCGGGTTGAAGATGAAGCAAATAACATGTTTGAAGAAAGCTTGAATATGGGAAGTCAACATAGAGTTGACTATTGAGTTAGAGTGCTCGGAACCGGATTTTGATGATTCGACTAGTTCCGGGGGATCATTTATGACTTAGGAGAACAATCGGAATTTGATTCGGAGGTCCGGTGTAGTTTTAGGCTTGAATTGGCGAAGGTTGAATTTTGGCGAAAAACGGATGGTTGGTGATATTTTTATCCGGGGGTCGGAATGGAATTCTGACAATTTTTGTAGCTTCTTTATGTGATTTTGGATATGTCTGCAAATTTTCAGGTCATTCGGACATCGTTTGATCGGGTTTTGGATTGAATGTTAGTTTTGAAAGTTTTGAAGAAACTTAGGCTTGAATTCGTGAGTAAATGGTGATTTTGATGTTTAGTATGGTATTTTTATGATTGGAACAAGTTCGTATCGTGTTTTGGAGTATGTTGGTGGTTTTCATTGGGGTCCCGGGGGTCTCGGGATGAATCCGGGGGTCCAAGCGGACCATTCTTGGCCAAAGAAAAGTGCTAGTTTGCTGTCATAAGTGCAACAGAAGTTTACTTTCTGCGATCGCACTAGTGAGCATGCGATCGCGTAGAGTAATGGTGAAGGGGGAGAATTTTACCCTTCGCGATCGTAGAGAAAGGGACGCGATCGCATAAGGTCAAGAACAGAAGCAACACGATCGCAGGGAGCACGGACGCGATCGCGTAGAGTAATCAGTTGCCCATCGCGATCGCATGAGGGTCTATGCGATCGCGTAGAAGGAAAAATACAGTCTGGGATTTTTGTGATACGCGATCGCAGGAGGAGAGACGCGATCACGTGAGTCCGGATTTTTGAACATCGCGATCGCGTGAGGCAAGTCGCGATCGCGTAGAGCAAAAGGGTCTGGCAGTGAATTAAATCACAGAACAGAAGGCTCACGGGTTCATTAACCCAAAACACAATTTTGAGCCCTAGAGAGAAGAAAACTCGAGGAAATCACTGAGAAATCATCGGGTATTCGTCGGAGGTAAGATTCTTGACGCAAAAACATCATTTTATGGTAGAATTAACATCAATCTTCATGAATTTGGGTAGAATCATGAAGAAATGTGGCCTAGATATTGAAAACGGGATTTTGAGTTTTGGGAGGCCATTTGAACTCCGATTTTGATAAATTTTATATGCACGGACTCGTGACGATATGAGGGTCGCGTTGGTACTAATTTCAAAATTTTCCGAGCAGTGGGCCCGGGGTCGGTTTTTACCAACTTAATGTATTTATGCGAATTTCATGCAAATTGAAATTGGTTATGATTCTTTGACCCGTATTTGATATAATTATTGTGATTTGACTAGATTCTACGCCCGAGGGAGCTAAATTCAAAGGAAAAAGCATCGCGAACGAGTCTACGACTGGCTAGAGGTGAGTAGTTTGTGTATATGGTAGCCTGAGGGTTCGAAACCCCGGCTTAGCACATTGTGACATTAGTAGGGCGTGGCTCCTACACCGTGGCAGGTGCGGGATTGATTGTGACTAGAGATTGAGACTTGGTCCATCCCCGGATATAAATAATATGCTATTATTGTTAGAAATACACTGTATTTGATATATTTGGGGGCGGTAAGCCTTGTTTGGGGCCTTGTGCCGATCCGTAGTGTCCTTAGAGGACAATATTTATGTGATAGCTATATTTGCTTAAATCACTGATCTCAGTCCTGGAAATTGAAATCACCTTTTTGAAATGTTAAGTCACGGGTTTTTCCAAATAAAATAAAGTTAAAGTATTTTTCATAAATTATGAATTGGAAATTGGAATTAAGAAAAATGAACTGTTTTGTGACTTATTTGCTTATTGTGGACTAAGCATGGATCGGGTTGCATGCCGCAGTGGTTGATATGAGGATCGGGCTGCACGCCGCAGCAGTATTGCGCTTGGGCTGTAGGAGCCCCTCCGGAGTCTGTACACACCCCCAGTGAGCGCCGTCGACATTAAATTGGATCGGGCTACACGCCGTAGCGGTTATGTGCATTGCATTGCATCGTTATTTGTTAAATTACTCTGTGGTAGCTGAATTGTACTGTTGATGCTAGTTCGTAGGAGATTCGGACTGTAGTTTAGCTTCATATTGTGGTATTCTGTGGATTTCTTATTTTCAGCTACTTGTATATATTTATTACTCACTGAGTACTTAGTACTCACCCCTACTCCCTGCACCTTTTGTGTGCAGATTCAGGTACACAGGAGCAGTAGACAGGCATTTCCAGCGTTTGTAGTGTCATATCGAGTTGCTGAGGTAGCTGCCTACGTTCGCAGAACCTAGCTTCTCCTCTCCTTTCCAGTTGTTATTTTGTATTTTGTATTCAGACTTGAGTATTTCTATACAGTACTCTCTACTCCCGTTGGGTTTTGTTAGAGGCTCTAGACTTGTGACTCCGGATCTTTGGGAGTGTCGGTATTTTGTTCATTTCTATTATTATTGGAGTTCTTAAACTCATATATTCTTCTTGGAATGTCCATTTGGGAATGATAGTCGTTGTAATAAGTAATAGTTGGTCTGGCTGGCCTAGCTTAATTGTTGGTCACCATCACAACCGGATTTAGGGTCGTGACAAGTTGGTATCAGAGCCTAGGTTATTAGGACTCGCGAGTCATGAGCCGGTTTAGTAGGCTTTCACGGATCGGTACGTAGACGTCCGTATCTATCCTCGGAGGGCTACAGAAACTTTAGGAAAAACTTCATTTTCTTGGATTCATATCGTGCGATTTGTGTTGTCATGAAATTAAAATTTTCCATATCCTATTCTCTCGCAGATGGCGAGAACACGAGCTAACGGATGTGGCGGACGACCACCATTGGCACCCAGAGGCCGTGGTCGTGGTAGAGGTAGGGCAGCAGTACCAGCACCTGTCACACCTCCTTTTTACGCTTACTCGCGTAAAAAACGTAAATGTAATGTGCCGCTGTTTACTACTACACCTCGGGAAGAGATATAATAATAATCAGGGAAGGAGTTTTTCCACTTAAAGGACGGTCGGAACGGGATCAATTTATTTAATTATTCAGAGTCGCCACTTGGGAAAATAATGGTGTCCCAAGTCACCGGTTTAATCCCGAACCGAGGAAATTTATGACTCCGTTTAACAGTCCGCGAACCAGAAATCCGGATAAGGAATTCTGTTAACCCGGGAGAAGGTGTTAGCCATTCCCGAGTTCCGTGGTTTTAGCACGGTCGCTCAACTGCAATTTCTGCTTTTATCTGATTTCTTTATATATTTTAATTATGTGCTTTTAATGCTCCGCTTTTAATTTTAGAAGAATTGCGACGTCACAAAAATACATTTTGAGTCACACCGCAACCGGTACGCCTGTGACTTTAATGTATTTCAGTTTCGCCGAGAGTAAGATTTGGGTCACATAAATGCGCACCCGTGATTAGGAAGGTATTATTATTAACTAACGCGCCTAAAGTAATTTCGCGTTTATATTTTGCGAGGGCCATGAAATTTGCTAAATGGCGCGCCTCGAATTTACTCCACTAAATGAATTGCATATTTAAAGCTAATTCGAAACTTAATACCACAACTACGTCACGGGAACCATACCCGTAGCTATGACAATTTATTCAATTGCATCTAAAGCAACTAGCGATTATTAAGAAGGGTTGTTCAACTATTCATGCTGCCAAGGGGGAAAAAAATGAACAGAACAGATAAAATGCTAGTAGGATTCACAAGTAAACATATCACTGATTCACAATTCTCCTAACAACTATAAAATCCATCAAAGTGCAAGTTATCATATTGACACCACATAAATCTTAACTCGATCAAAAGAAAGAAGTACGTAATTGAATCCTAATGCATCGAAACATGTATTTATACCCACATTAATAATTAAGCAAACCTCATCTAATTTGTAATCTACTGATGTTTTTTCATGATCCATATGTTTCAGATTCCTACATCTCTTTTACCCTACGCTCTCATCATACATTAATCACCTCACAAGTAAATTAAGGGGGAATCAAGTGATGGACCTGAGTTTGCAAAACTTCAATTAATTCCAGTAGCAAAGTACAAAGGAATCCGGCAGCGAAAATCCAACGCAAACTGACAGGGATCCAACTTTGTCGCCCCAATGAATATTGACTTCCTAAACTTGAACCCAGGGCATTGCCGCGGTTCAACTTCAAAGACACCACTGCTTGGATAGTCATGAGCTTCAAGTGCATATTCTACACCATGAACTTCCACGCCAGAATGAAAGATACCAAGTCCAACCCAATATACATAGCCGTTCATAGGAGTCAAGTCATACACATTGAGATAAACAGGTGTGTCACCAGGACCGTATCGATCTGACTTCGCTTTGGGTAGCAAACAAAAATGTGCTGCTGATTTGGTCTTCAAACGGAGAGGCACAATTGATTTCCATCCTTTCTTTGGCTTTGAGGTCATTTTCCTTCAACTACTGAAATTAAGGCTCATTAAAGGCCTACTAGCATCTTGCTGTATATTGCCATTAGAAGAGTATTGCAACAATTCTGCTACAACAATGTTGTTGGAATTTGCTTACTACACTAACAATTACTTTGTAAAAATTTACTTTAAGAAAAAGGAAAGGAGGAAGAAATTAGAGGAATTTGAAGAGACACAATATCTCAGAAACTGACAGAAGCCAGGACACACACGCACACTCTCTGGATTTTTCTCCAAATCCTCTCTTAATTTTCTCTCCTCGAAAATCTCCCCAATTTCTGATTATCTCCGGCACACAATGCTTCTCGACTAAACATCTCCATCAAACCCCATCTGAATCCATGCTTATCTTCCAAATTCAAATAAAACAACAGCGGCAAAATCGAACAGGAACATCAAGCAAAATCGAAACCTCGAACCGGAAACCTCATCGAATTCTGAACAGGCTACCTTCGACAGTGACCTCCACACGATTCAAACTCAAATCTAGCTCCAAACGTTAATTAAACTTCATGTTGCAGAAAGCTAAAAGCCAAATCGGGAATGGGGATGACGAAATCATTTTTTGTACTGTTCTCGATTGCTTGGTTCGTGTATGTTTGGTTGCTGCTTGTTCTAATAGCTGATTTTGGTCGTTTATGGAGGGCGACGGGTTATGGGGTGGTTGATTAGTTCGCTGAAGAAGATTTGGGGCGAGGTGTAGCGATGAAGATCGGAATTCAGCCGAGCCCTCTGTGTGTGCTCTTTTTTTCTGAAAAATGAGAAAAAATGGAGAAGAATATTTTGTGGTCCCCTTTCTGTTTTTTCGCGGATGCCTCCTCTATATTTGCCCTCTTTCAAATAAAGAATACACTGCAGTATTATACAAAACATATTCAGTGCCTTGCCCATCACTAACTTGTTTGTTCGTTGGAGATTCTGCCCACGTGAGAGACCAAGAGTGATGGGTCTCCACGTGGGTTTCAAGAGTCCTGGGTTACGTTTCGTGCTCCGTCCGTGTCCCCCACGTGTGGTGGGCTCGAATTATTATGGGCTAGGTCCGAAAATTATAAAACCGGATAGTTTGAACCCGAGTATTATTCTTTGCCCGGAACCGAGAATGAGAACACGGTGTTATTAATTAATCTTGCGTAAGCAAAATAAATATAAGACTAATAATTAAAACAAAGTTATTTTTTATATTTTTCTTTCAAAATTAAAGTAACTACAAAATGTTAATGCAACTATTTTTAGTATTTTCGTTTTTATAAAAAGATAAAAATATAAAGTACTATTTTTGTATTTTTCAAGTTTAAAAATGACTACGAAACATTAATAAAACTATATTTTTGTTATTTTTCATTTTAAGGTAAAAGTAAAGTAAAAGAGTCAAATTTAGCTAAAATAGCTATATTAAAACTAAACTAAATATTTTACGCTAAAAATAAAAAAAATCTCGGGTAGGGGCAAAATCACGCATCTACAGCTGCCCCTCTTTGACTGAAAACACAAAGAGTTTTCAGACAAATAACGACTAGACATGTGTTTTTGACCCGACCCTTATTCGGAGGGACTAAACTAAGAGAAGAGAATGTGACCGAGCCCTTGTATCTGAGCTGTCTACATATCCTTGGCTATAAAGGAATCAGGACACGTGTAGTTCAGAAGTGAGTAAGGATATGGAGTAACCGA
This sequence comes from Nicotiana noctiflora, assembly GCA_032618575.1. Classification (NCBI taxonomy): domain Eukaryota; kingdom Viridiplantae; phylum Streptophyta; class Magnoliopsida; order Solanales; family Solanaceae; genus Nicotiana; species Nicotiana noctiflora. The sequence continues at coordinate 97,825 of JASVEL010014105.1, forward strand.
GGTGGAGAGCCAGTCGAGGTGTCGTTCTGTTGAGGTTCTGTTCCATCGAAGTTCCGGTCCGTGGTCCTGCTATTACATCAAAACATGAGAAAAACTAACTAAGCCTAGCAGCTACTAGTTACAAGATTCCTATCTATAAGTCTTCTGAAGCTTGATCTTGAGTATTGGTTGGTGCTTCATGCGGACTCTAAATTTGAACCTTGATACTTGCTAGTTGTAGGTGCTGCTTTTCGGATCAAGACCAGGTATGCAGTGCTTGTGACCTCGGCCATGTCTTGAGCACATCACATCTTTCATCAACTTCTGCACTTGGATTAACTCCTTGCCTGTTTTTTTCATTGTGACTATCTTCTGTTGATCATCTCGGATCGTTGACTCGCATTCTGGTCGCAAGCTTCTTTTGTTGCTAACTTGCATTGCACTCCGAAATGATTTCCCTTACTTGTGATCTTCGAGCTATTCTCCTTCGAAGTCTGAATCTATCTTTTCTGATCCTTGTTGCCTTCCTTCTGATTCATGCTGGGGATTTCCGTTACATTCTGTCACTTTTCGATTGTTCACTATCCTTATTAAATCTTGGAAACTGAGACGCCGTTCTGCTTTTCTGGCGGGCTTCTGACTTTAACGACAAACTCTAATCATAAATCGCCATTCCATTCTTCAGGCGGGCACCTAACTTCACCAACAAACTTCAAAAATAAATTTCCACTCTTCTCTTCAGGCGGGCTCCTGACTTCAACAACATCCTTTGAAAATAAATCGCCATTCCTCTCTTCAGGCGGGCTCCTGACTTCAACAACATCTTTTGAAAATAAATCGCCATTCCTCTCTTCAGGCGGGCTCCTGACTTCAACATCAACTTAGAAAATAAAACGCCATTCCTCTCTTCAGGCGGGCTCCTGACTTCAACATCTTTTGAAAATAAATCGCCATTCCTCTCTTCAGGCGGGCTCCCGACTTCAACAACATCTTTTGAAAATAAATCGCCATTCCTCTCTTCAGGCGGGCTCCTGACTTCAACATCAACTTTTGAAAATAAATAGCCATTCCTCTCTTCAGGCGGGCTCCTGACTTCAACAACATCTTTTGAAAATAAATTGCCACTCCATTCTTCAGGCGGGCTCCTGACTTCAACTACAATTTCAAAATTAAATTGCCCCTCCATTCTTCAGGCGGGCTCCCTGACTTCCACTACAACTTCAAAATAAATCGCCACTCCATTCTTCAGGCGGGCTCCCTGACTTCAACTACAACTTCAAAATAAATCGCCACTCCATTCTTCAGGCGGGCTCCCTGACTTCAACTACAATTTCAAAATTAAATCGCCACTCCATTCTTCAGGCGGGCTCCCCGACTTCCACTATATCTTCAAGACTAAATCGCCACTCCATTCTTCAGGCGGGCTCCCTGACTTCAACTATAACTTTCACACTAAATTGCCACTTCATTCTTCAGGCGGGCTCCCTGACTTCAACTACAATTTCAAAATTAAATCGCCACTCCATTCTTCAGGCGGGCTCCCCGACTTCCACTATATCTTCAAGACTAAATCGCCACTCCATTCTTCAGGCGGGCTCCCTGACTTCAACTATAACTTTCACACTAAATTGCCACTCCATTCTTCAAGCGGGCTCCCCGACTTCAATTACAACTTCAAAACTAAATCGCCACTCCATTCTCCAGGCGAGCTCCCTGTCTTCAACTACTACTTCAAAACTAAATCGCCACTCCATTCTCAAGGCGGGCTCCCTGACTTCAACTACTACTTCAAAACTAAAATCGCCACTCCATTCTTCAGGCGGGCTCCCTGACTTCAACTACTACTCACTAATTTCATCCTATCCTGATCACCTTCCTTTGCCTTTTGTACCATTGCCTCTTAAAACTAAATCGCCACTCCATTCTTCAGGCGGGCTCCTGACTTCAACATCTTTTGAAAATAAATCGCCACTCCATTCTTCAGGCGGGCTCCTGACCTCAACAACATCTCACTAACTCCATCCCATCCATGTCGCCTTCCTTTGCTTCCTGCACCACTTTCTTCTTCCCGCATCGCCTCTTGGGCCATCCTTTCTTCTGAATTACCTTGTTTTGGAATTGCTTTCCTCCTGGGTCGTGTTATTTTTCTCTTGACTGCTGGGGATATCTTTGGAACTAATAACTTACCTGCTGGGGTAATGCTGCTGGGGAAATCTTCTTTATTTCCTCTTTTTCTACCTCCTTCAAAACCTTTATTCTCTGCCGGGATCGATGGGGATTGAAATGTCATTAGTTGGGGATTACACTGTCGGGGGATCCCATTTCCTTTTTTTCTCTTTCCAAACCTCATTCGGGACTCGCGCTTGGCTCCCTTGAAAAACTTGTAGGATATAATGCTGTCGGAGAAATCTCGAATTCAGTGTTTCATTTTTTCGAGAACTGCTGGGGATGATACCGACTTCTTGCCTTTCTGAACGCAAGCTTCCTCGTTTTGTCTTGTCTGCTGGGGGTATAATTTCCTCTATCACAACTTGTTGTTTTCTTTTTTTTTTTTTTCAAAGCTGCTGGGGATAATCGGGTTCAAAGATCATTTCCTCGCGTTATCCGGCTTCTTTCCCCAACCGGGTATTTGGTTTCGAGAAAATTTTCGCAACGGGAGAAAATTTTCTGCCCCAGTTTGAGAATCTTCTTCGTGGCATGCTTTTGTTCCAACAACCCCTCTTTTTCCTGTTTCAAATCAAAGAAAAATTAGTTAGTTTTAAAACGTGGTGGCTGGTTGTGGTGCTCCTGCTGGGGATGGTTCTCCTCCTCTTTCCCTGCTCTGCGTTTCATTATCAGAACTTGCTGGGGATGTTGTTTGATGATATTCATGTTGGGGATAGCTTTCTCCTTTCTTGCTTCCCCGCCTTCCTTGACGACTCTTTATTCGCGAACCTTTCCACGTGGTTTTCCACTGACCACCCGAATTCCTATGATAGTGACCCTTCGTGAAGACCTTGCATGTTTTACTGGTGAACCATTTTCTTTGTTCACCCTTGTCACTGAAAATACCTCTTCTGCTGGGGATATCCTCCCTTCTTCTGTGGCGTTCTCCGACCTTTGAATCTTACTGGCCTTGGCCTTGAGGTCATTAACCTTTACTTTTTATGGAGGTATCTTTTATAATGCTGGTCTACCCTTTTGTCAACTTCCTCTTGTTGGGGAACATCCTTCTGGACATTGGCATTGCGCTTGTTCCCTCCTGACTTATACCACTTGGGTGTACCAATTAGAATCCCTTCTTGCGTAATTGGAAAGTTGATGGAAAATTTTGTAGTCATTTCTTGCAAACAGACTCTATTGGGGAATTTTCGATAAAAAGAAGAAAGATAAAAGGAAATAGAATAAAAGACAAAAAGGAAAATGACTCTCTAAAAAGAAAAATTATAAAGTAAACCTATCAAACGTGGATACCAACTCTAATGGACATGACATGCACATATAGCCTATCCTCCATCGTTAAACCGCCTTTTGTAATCTTCGCTTGGGGCTTTCCCATCTGATTTCCAATCTCCGTTCGACTTGTAGTGCCCGAGGGGTTTTCACTACCAAGCCTCTCTCATTTCGGTTTTTCTCTCAACTTTCATCGCCTTATGGTGCCTGTGAAGGTTTTCACCGCTAAGACTCTCTCATTTGTGTTACTTTTTCACTGGGGATTGGTGGTGCTACTGCTAAGACTCTCCTATTTTCTGCTGGAGATCGGAGTCTTTCTGCCGGGAATCAGAGTGTCATGTCCCGATGAAACTTCTCTCATTTGCCTAACTCAGCCTCTTTTGAAAATTGGTCAAAAGGTCTTTCTTTGGACCGTAATGTGGGTTTGGACAGGGCTAGAAAGAAAGGGTATTAAAGGCTCAAAATAAAACAAATTGGGTTCAAAATTACAACCTTCGGAATCCTATATTTTCCTTTCATAAACACATTTTTTTTTTTTTTTACTGCCCCTGTTTCTTGCTTGGGGATTTTTTTTTGGTTTTTATTTACACTATGACCGAGCTATGAAGCGCCTACGTATCCTTTTTGAGGAATCAGGTCAAACGTAGTTCCCAATTCCTCTTTTTCAAGTTTCATTTCTTCATACATTTTTCTTTTTTCTTTTCTTTATCTCTTTTTATTGTTTTCTTTTTCTTTACTTTTTCTTTATCCCTTTCTTCTTTTGCCTTTCAAACTTGTGTTTCTAGTCTTTGCAACTAATTCCGAAGGAGGGGTATGAAAGAATTTAAAATAAGCCTCAAAGGGTTGACGATGGATAAAGTGTTTGGATAGCAGAACAAAATGCCTTCGTCATTCCAATTTTCAAAACATGCCAAGTGTAAATAACACAATTAATATCCGTCATATCTTTAAAGCACTGTTGGGCAACACTCTCATTATGAACGACCCCATGTCAATTTTGGCCAGCTTGCCTTTGACTGTTTCCTTTTTACTTGCCCCGGTTTCACATGACTCATGCTCCAAATAGTCTCAAATTATTTTTATTTCCTTTAGATGACCCGATCATCTTCCAATTGCTTAATGATTAACTTTTAGAATTAAGCCACAATTATGTGTGTGCATGTCGTGTCACTAGATTCAGCGTTTGAGCACAAGACAAAAGGGTATAAAGAACTAAACAAATAAAATGACCGGAAGTAACAAAAGACCGAAAGCTTCATTAAACTAATGACGAAATGGTTCAATGACAAAACAAGCAAAACAAACTAGAGTACAACCCTGAAACAAAACTGGGCAAGACCAAAGCAAACTGCTAGGACAAAAGGGTTTGACCACAAGAAAACCCTGAAAATAACTCGGACAACAGAAATGACGACAAAAACGAACCACCAAAGCTCCATCTAGCTAACCAAAAGATGGAGTGTCTTCCCAATTACCAAGCACAACATTTTAGCCACTAAGTTCTGCATCAATATTGTTGAGGCTTCCATCTGCTTCAACATTTTTAGCTTCAGTCAATATACCCCCCAGAGGATTCGTGTGCTCCCTGTCATCGTCATTGATCACAATCAACCATCCTTTTTGAACATTCTTTCTATTTCCTTTTTCAAGGTACGACAACTCTCAATATCGTACCCTCTGACATAGGAATGGTATGCACATCGTGCAGTAGGATCGAAGCTTCTTGCACGTGGATCGAGAGTATATTCGGGGAGCGATGTAATCAGGCCGACATGCTTTAACCTTTCAAACAGACTTGCATAGGATTCTCCGATAGGGGTAAGAGCCTTTTCTCGCTTCAGCAACCTCTCCTCCCTAAACGCCTTATTTGGCTTGAAACTTGACCCAGGGGGTTTCCCGTATGTTCGTGGGGGTTGGTAGGCTTTTTGTGGAGCTAGGTACCTGGAAGGTGAAGTACGATTTTGGTTGTCCCGGGGAGAGTAGTGGTGTTGGGGACGGGAATAGCGTTGTGAAAACATAGCTGGGGGACGAGTAATTGAGCTACTCGAGTGGAGGGAGAAGTTGTGATAGGCGGGTATATATGGAGAGTGTGGGGGATCATCTGGCATCGGGTTCATTGTACGGGTAAAGACAGAGTCCAGGAAGCTAGGTGGTGGCGGGGGTGGTGCTTTTCCATCCATCCACGCCCGATACATATCAGCCACATGTTGTCTCAATATCTTGACTTCTTCTACTAACCCGTGATTCCGTTCAACCAGCTGTTGTCGGGTATCGGTATCAACCCACTCAGTCTTGAGATTATCTGCCATTGTCCTCTGACTTTGTCTTACAGGGAAGAGTTATTTTAGAACCACAACCAACCACCTTTCTGTAAATGGACACAACAAAGCGAAGTCATCACGTTAGCGTTAGGGCATTTGACAGACAGGTGAACGCACATTAGGGATGCAATGAACCTAGGCAGTTAAACCTTTCTATCATGCATTTGCTTCAGTTTCATGTGTCATTCCAGCTTCTCGTATCTGTGCTTCGCCAACTTTCCTTTATTTTCTAAATTGTTTTTTTTTTATTTTTCTCTTTTTCTCTCTTTTTAATCTTTTTGTAGTTTTTCGTTTTTTTTTCTTTTTGGCTATGGATATGGTCGAATCCTATGTGGATTGCCTACGTATCATGACCCCGCATGAATCAGACCGAGCGTAGTTCTTGCAAATTAATGCAAGAAATAAAGAGATGTCTATTTGATTATTTATTTTTTGAATAAAAATTGTACAAGCCGACTCCAACTACAAACTTGTGTAGGAGATTTCTACAAGAATAAGAATATTTTTGGTGTCACTTATGACTATTTCTACAAAATTGGCCACATAATGGCTTATTTGACAAAATGGCTATTTTTGCAAAATTTATTCAAGAAAGATAAAACTTGAAATTTTTTTTTGTCTTGTGGCTCATGGGGCATCGTTCGGCATCACCATAAACCAACACAAAACTATTTTTTCATAAATTGGCCATGTAATGGCTTATTTAGACAAAGTGGCTCTTTTTGCAAAATTTTATGTAAGAAGATGCAAATTCAAAATTTTATCTTGGGGCCTATGGGGCATCGTTCAGCACCGACACAGGCCAACACAAGACTGAGAAAGTTCAAATGCAAAAATGTAGCTATTTCAATAAAATTTCGGCCATGTAATGGCTTGTTTGATAAAGTGGTTATTTTTGTAAAGTTGAGTGATGACTCAAAACTTGATTTTTACGGATACAGCCTTTCGACATTTCCGCGAGGGAATATTTCAAGGCTGTGTCCAAAATTATTTAAAAAAATCCAAAGTGGCTATTCTTGCAAAAACAGAGCATCTTTTGAGGGACGTTCGGCTTATTTTAAGCAAGAATAGCATCACCCGACTTATTTATAACAAAATCAAAAATTTGACATTTTTTTTTGGTTATTTTTTGCAAACGGGGTGTGAACCCGAACTTGATTTTGCGGCTATGGCCTTGCAACATTTCCACAAGGAATGTTTCAAGGCTGTGCCCGCAAATTATTAAAAATGATTCAAAATGGCTATTTTTGCAAAAAACAGCCTTCCGGCGTCCTTTCAGAACATTCGGCTATTTGCAAAAACGGCATCACTTTGATTTTATTGACAAAATTAAACACACATTTTTTTTGATTTTTTTAAAAGGGGTGGTTGGAACCCAAAACTTGATTTTGCGGCTACGACCTTTCAACATTTCCGCGAGGAAATATTTCAAGGTTGTGCCCAAAAATTATTTACAATGATTCAAAGTGGCTATTTTTGCAAAAACAGCCTTCCGGCGTCCTTTCGGAACATTCGGCTATTTTTCAAAATGGCATCACTTTGATTTTATTGAAAACTAAAACTTCGATATTTTTTTTTAATTTTTTGAAGGGGTGGTTGGACCCGATGAGGGTTGCCTACGTATCCCACCTAATGGGGAGAATCAAACCAGCGTAGTTCGGTCAGATTATTTTATGACCAATTATTTCAACAAAATTGCTCTTCCTATTTTTTCAAATTTTCAAATTTTCGACAGCATTTCATCAATATTTTTGATATTTTCTATTCCAAAATTTTATTTCTTTTTTTTTCCAGGAATTTAACCAATCATCATAATAATACATGATAAATAATTGCAACATATAATATGCTCGGTCTTTGATTACCGGGTCACCTGTCCTAGACGGACCCAACCCCTGTGTTGAGTCCCCTAAGTCAAATGCAACGTGATGCAAACAAGCGTTTTCTACTAGGGATCCGGCATGAAGTCATGTTATTCTAAGCTCAGAACCTCGGTATGTGATCTAGACTGTGTACCCAAGCGGACAACTCGGGCTGAGGAAGGAGCTCCTTTCCGGGAACCAAAAGGCCAACCGGCTTAGAAACTTTCCGAGCCTCTTTATTATTTTGGGGTATGACACTAACAGAATAGGGAGTCTCAACCAGTGAGCACATCCCCGGGGGTGAGAAAGAAGGGTTTCGGCACAGTTTATATGTACAGTTCACGTAATATCAAAAGCGATAAACACATAGCAGATTGATCAAAACATACAATAAAATCAGATATAAGCAAAAACAACAATTTAACCGAGCTCGAATTCTTAAACCTGAACCGAAGTTATGGGTTTCTATTCCCCGCAGAGTCGCCAGAGCTGTCACACCTCCTTTTTACGCTTACTCGCGTAAAAAACGTAAATGTAATGTGCCGCTGTTTACTACTACACCTCGGGAAGAGATATAATAATAATCAGGGAAGGTGTTTTTCCACTTAAAGGACGGTCGGAACGGGATCAATTTATTTAATTATTCAGAGTCGCCACTTGGGAAAATAATGGTGTCCCAAGTCACCGATTTAATCCCGAACCGAGGAAATTTATGACTCCGTTTAACAGTCCGCGAACCAGAAATCCGGATAAGGAATTCTGTTAACCCGGTAGAAGGTGTTAGGCATTCCCGAGTTTCGTGGTTTTAGCACGGTCGCTCAACTGCAATTTCTGCTTTTATCTGATTTCTTTATATATTTTAATTATGTGCTTTTAATGCTCCGCTTTTAATTTTAGAAGAATTGCGACGTCACGAAAATACATTTCGAGTCACACCGCAACCGGTACGCCTGTGACTTTAATGTATTTCAGTTTCGCCGAGAGTAAGATTTGGGTCACATAAATGCGCACCCGTGATTAGGAATGTATTATTATTAACTAACGCGCCTAAAGTAATTTCGCGTTTGTATTTTGCGAGGGCCATGAAATTTGCTAAATGGCGCGCCTCGAATTTACTCCACTAAATGAATTAAAGATATGCATATTTAAAGCTAATTCGAAACTTAATACCACAACTACGTCACGGGAACCGTACCCGTAGCTATGACAATTTATTCAATTGCAGCTAAAGCAACTAGCGATTATTAAGAAGGGTTGTTTAACTATTCATGCTGCCAAGGGGAAAAAAATGAACAGAACAGATAAAATTCTAGTAGGATTCACAAGTAAACATATCACTGATTCACAATTCTCCTAACAACTATAAAATCCATCAAAGTGCAAGTTATCATATTGACACCACATAAATCTTAACTCGATCAAAAGAAAGAAGTACGTAATTGAATCCTAATGCATCGAAACATGTATTTATACCCACATTAATAATTAAGCAAACCTCATCTAATTTGTAATCTACTGATGTTTTTTCATGATCCATATGTTTCAGATTCCTACATCTCTTTTACCCTACGCTCTCATCATACGTTAATCACCTCACAAGTAAATGAAGGGGGAATCAAGTGATGGACCTGAGTTTGCAGAACTTCAATTAATTCCAGGAGCAAAGTACAAAGGAATCCGGCAGCGAAAATCCAACGCAAACTGACAGGGATCCAACTTTGTCGCCCCAATGAATATTGACTTCCTAAACTTGAACCCAGGGCATTGCCGTGGTTCAACTTCAAAGACACCACTGCTTGGATAGTCATGAGCTCCAAGTGCATATTCTACACCATGAACTTCCACGCCAGAATGAAAGATAGCAAGGCCAGCCCAATATACATAGCCGTTCATAGGAGTCAAGTCATACACATTGAGATAAACAGGTGTGTCACCAGGACCGTATCGATCTGACTTCGCTTTGGGTAACAAACAAAAATGTGCTGCTGATTTGGTCTTCAAACGGAGAGGCACAATTGATTTCCATCCTTTCTTTGGCTTTGAGGTCATTTTCCTTCAACTACTGAAATTAAGGCTCATTAAAGGCCCACTAGCATCTTGCTGTATATTGCCATTAGAAGAGTATTTCAACAATTCTGCTACAACAATGTTGTTGGAATTTGCTTACTACACTAACAATTACTTAGTAAAAATTTACTTTAAGAAAAAGGAAAGGAGGAAGAAATTAGAGGAATTTGAAGAGACCCAATATTTGAGAAACTGACAGAAGCCAGGACACACACGCACACTCTCTGGATTTTTCTCCAAATCCTCTCTTAATTTTCTCTCCTCGAAAATCTCCCCAATTTCTGATTAGCTCCAGCACACAATGCTTCTCGACTAAACATCTCCATCAAACCCCATCAGAATCCATGCTTATCTTCCAAATTCAAATAAAACAACAGCGGCAAAATCGAACAGGAACTTCAAGCAAAATCGAAACCTCGAACCGGAAACCTCATCGAATTCTGAACAGGCTACCTTCGACAGTGACCTCCACACGATTCAAACTCAAATCTAGCTCCAAACGTTAATTAAACTTCATATTGCAGAAAGCTAAAAGCCAAATCGGGAATGGGGATGACGAAATAATTTTTTGTACTGTTCTCGATTGCTTGGTTCGTGTATGTTTGGTTGCTGCTTGTTCTAATAGCTGATTTTGGTCGTTTATGGAGGGCGACGGGTTATGGGGTGGTTGATTAGTTCGCTGAAGAAGATTTGGGGCGAGGTGTAGCGATGAAGATCGGAATTCAGCCGAGCCCTCTGTGTGTGCTCTTTTTTTCTGAAAAATGAGAAAAAATGGAGAAGAATATTTTGTGGTCCCCTTTCTGTTTTTTCGCGGATGCCTCCTCTATATTTGCCCTCTTTCAAATAAAGAATACACTGCAGTATTATACAAAACATATTCAGTGCCTTGCCCATCACTAACTTGTTTGTACGTTGGAGAATCTTCCCACGTGAGAGACCAAGAGTGATGGGTCTCCACGTGGGTTTCAAGAGTCATGGGTTACGTTTCGTGCTCCGTCCGTGTCCCCCACGTGTGGTGGGCTCGGATTATTATGGGCTAGGTCCGAAAATTATAAAACCGGGTAGTTTGAACCCGAGTATTATTCTTTGCCCGGAACCGAGAATGAGAACACGGTGTTATTAATTAATCCTATGTAAGCAATATAACTATAAGACTAATAATTAAAACAAAGTTATTTTTTATATTTTTCTTTCAAAATTAAAGTAACTACAAAATGTTAATGCAACTATTTTTATTATTTTCTTTTTTATAAAAAGATAAAAATATAAAGTACTATTTTTGTATTTTTCAAGTTTAAAAATGACTACGAAACATTAATAAAACTATATTTTTGTTATTTTTTATTTTTAGGTAAAAGTAAAGTAAAAGAGTCAAATTTAGCTAAAATAGCTATATTAAAACTAAACTAAATATTTTACGCTAAAAATAAAAAAAAATCTCGGGTAGGGGCAAAATCACGCATCTACAGCACCTGCTGACCCACCAGCGGACCAGACTCAGGGTCAGATTCCTGCACCAATGGCCCAGGCTCAAGACCAGATTCCAGCGACAAACGTTCCGGCAACTCAGGTTCAGGCACCGGCAATGCCCATTGTGATACCGGGTCTTCAGGAGACCTTGGCTCAGATCTTATCAGTGTGCACAGGCTTGGCTCAGGTAGTCGCAGCTACTGCTGCAGTATCTTCTTCACATGCAGGTGGAGGAAATCAGACACCCATGGCTCACACACCCGAGCCAGTCCAGCCAGTTGCGCCCGTTGCACCAGCTCCTGCTTATATGGTTCCAGTTATGCCCGACGATGAGCAGCGTCGTTTGGAGAGATTTGAGAGGCTACAGCCTCCGACATTCGGTGGTGCTGAGGGCGAGGACGCCCAGGGTTTTCTTGATAGATGTCAGCGCATGCTTCGCACCGCGGGTATTCTAGAGTCCAGCGGTGTTTCATTCACCACTTTTCAGTTCACAGGTGCAGCATTTCAGTGGTGGGAGGATTTTGAGAGGCGTAGGCCCGCTGGGGCAGTGCCCCTCACTTGGCAGCAGTTCTACACGGTATTTTTAGAGAAGTACGTGCCTCAGTCCCAGAGATAGGAGATGCGACGTCAGTTCGAGTTGTTTAAGCAGGGAGATATGACGGTTAATCAGTATTAGATGAGATTCACACAGCTGGCCCGTCATGCCATGTGGATGGTTCCTATAGACCGAGAGAGGATTCGAAGATTTATTGATGGCCTTATTTATCCCATCCGCATATTGATGACCAGGGAGAGAGTTTCGGCAGTTACCTTTGAGGAGGTGGTTGATGCTGCCCGTCACATTGAGACAGATCGCCGCAGAGAGCGGGAGGAGAGAGAGGCTAAGAGGCCTCGTGGTACTGGCAGCTACAGTGGTGCTCCATCTAGGGGCCTATCTCAGCATAGCAGAGGTCGTTCTTTCAGGTCTCACCAGTCCGGACGTGCAGAATCCAGTGGGGTTTCATTAGATCGTGGTCGTCAGGGCCATCAGGGTTATCAGAGTCAGCAGAGCCGTCAGCGGAGTCAGCCTGCACTGAGTGCTCTTCCAGCTCAGAGCTCTGCTCCAGCTTCCTTAGCACAGGGTTCATCTGTAGCGAGGGGTCCTCAGCAGCCCCTTCTTCCATCTTCAGGCCGTTGTTTTGAGTGCGGTGATTTGGGCCATATCAGGAGAGAGTGTCCTCAGTGGCTTCATAAGCGGTCTCAGTAGAGGGATCATCCCTCGTCTTCTACTCCTATTTCTTCAGCGCCAGCACAGTCGGCTAGGACTGGTGGCCATGTATCCATAGGTCGCCCTAGGGGTGAGGATCGTACTGGTGGAGGTCAAGCTCGTTTCTATGCTCTTCCGGATAGGAAGGATGCTAGTACTTCAGATGCGGTCATTTCAGGTATTATCTCAGTCTGCCACAGGGATGCTTCTGTCTTATTTGATCCCGGATCCACCTATTCTTATGTCTCTACTTATATTGCACATCATTTGGGTATAACCCGTGGTATTCTCACTTTGCCCGTACATGTGTCTACCCCAGTGGGGGATACTGTTGTTGTGGATCAAGTATATCGATCCTGTATTATTACTATTGGGGGTCTGGAGACCCGAGTTGATCTATTACTACTGGGCATGGTAGATTTCGATGTAATTCTAGGCATGGATTGGCTATCTCCTTACCATGCGATTCTGGACTGTCATGCCAAGACAGTCACGCTAGCTATTCCAGGTAATCCGAGGATCGAGTGGTGTGGCCTGACTGATTATGTGTTCGACAGGGTGATTTCTTATACAAAGGCCCAACGAATGATTGGCAAGGGTTGTTTATCTTATTTGGCCTTCATTAGAAATGTTGAGGCCGAGACACCCAGTCTTGATTCGGTCCCCATTGTGAGGGAGTTTCCGGATGTATTTCCAGCAGACCTGCCGGGCATGCCGCCTGACAAGAGATATCAATTTTGGTATTGACTTGGTGCCGGGCACTCAGCCCATTTCTATTCCTCCCTATCGCATGGCACCATCGGAGTTAAAGGAATTGAAGGAATAGCTTCAGGAACTTTTAGATAAGGGTTTCATTCGCCCGAGTGTGTCACCTTGGGGTGCACCGGTGTTGTTTGTGAAGAAGAAAGATGGTACAATGAGAATGTGCATTGATTACAGGTAGCTGAACAAGGTAACAGTGAAGAATAAGTAACCATTTTCTCGTATTGAGGACCTATTTGATCAGCTCCAGGGAGCTAGTGTATTTTCTAAGATTGATCTTCGATTGGGCTATCATCGGTTGAAGATCAGGGACTCAGATATTATGAAGACAGCGTTCAGGACGCGATATGGGCACTACGAGTTCCTGGTGATGTCTTTCGGGCTGACTAATGCCCCAGCCGCATTCATGCACTTGATGAATAGTGTATTTCGGCCGTACCTTGATTCTTTTGTGATTGTGTTTATTGATGATATTCTGCTGTATTCACGCAGCCAGGAGGAGCATACATAACACTTGAGGGTGGTATTGCAGAGGTTGAGAGAAGAAACGCTTTATGCAAAATTCACTAAGTGTGAGTTCTGGCTTGATATTGTGACCTTTCTAGGACATGTAGTGTCCAGTGATGGTATTCGGGTTGATCCACAGAAGGTCGAGGCGGTGCAGAATTGGCCCAGACCTTTCTCAGCTACTGAGATTCGAAGTTTTCTCGACTTGGCAGGCTATTATCGCCGGTTTGTTCAGGGTTTCTCATCTATTGCTTCACCGTTGACTAAGTTGACACAGAAGAATGCTCCATTTGTGTGGTCTGATGAATGTGAGGAGAGCTTCCAGAAGCTCAAGGAGGCTTTGACCACAGCTCCAGTACTTGTGTTGCCATCAGCCTCAGGGTCATATACGGTGTATTGTGATGCTTCTAGAGTTGGGCTCGGTTGTGTGTTGATGCAGGAGGGTAGAGTTATTGCATATGCTTCTCGTCAGCTAAAGCCCCACGAGAAGAACTACCTTGTTCATGATTTGGAGTTGTCTGCTATTGTTCATGCCTTGAAGATTTGGAGGCATTACCTATATGGTGTATCTTGTGATGTATATACGGACCACCGCAGCCTTCAGCATTTGTTTAAGCAAAAAGATCTAAATTTGAGGCAGCGGAGATGGCTTGAATTGCTTAAAGACTATGATATTACTATCTTGTATCATCCGGGGAAAGCCAATGTAGTGGCTGATGCATTGAGCCGGAAGGCTATTAGTATGGGCAGTTTGGCGTATATTCCAGTTGGGGAGAGACCCCTAGCAGTTGATGTTCAGGCGTTAGCTAATCAGATGGTAAGGCTGGATATTTCTGAGCCCAGTCGGGTGATGGATTGTGTAGTAGCTCGTTCTTCTTTATATGATCGTATTCAAGAGTGCCAGTATGATGATCCACACTTACTTGTCCTTAAGGACAGAGTTCAGCATGATGATGCCAGAGATGTCACTATTGATAGTGATGGTGTGTTGCGAATGCAGGGCCGGATATGCGTGCCCAATGTTGATGGCCTTCGTGAGTTGATATCGGAGGAGGCCCACAGCTCGCATTACTTTATTCATCCAGGTACTGCGAAGATGTATCAGGATTTGAAGCAGCATTACTGGTGGAGAAAGATGAAGAAAGATATTGTGAGCCATGTGGCTCGGTGTTTAAACTGTCAGCAGGTCAAGTATGAGCATCGCAGACCTGGTGGTGTATTCCAGCGAATTGATATTCCGGAGTGGAAGTGGGAAAGAATAACTATGGACTTTGTTAGTGGACTCCCTCGGACAGCGAGGAAGTTTGATTCAGTTTGGGATGGTGGTGGATAGGTTGACCAAGTCAGCTCACTTCATCCCAGTGTGTACTACCTATACCTCAGAGCGGTTGGCAGACATATTCATCCGCGAGATAGTGAGATTGCATGGAGTTCCTATTTCTATTATATCAGACAGAGGTACCCAGTTCACTTCTCAGTTCTGGAGGACATTTCAGCGAGAGTTGGGTTCACAGGTAGAGCTGAGCACAACATTTCATCCACAGACGGATGGGCAGTCTGAGTGTACTATTCAGATATTGGAGGACATGTTGCGTGCTTGTGTCATTGATTTCGGTGGTTCGTGGGCTGATTATTTGCCTCTTGCGGAGTTTGCTTATAATAATAGCTATCAATCCAGCATTTAGATGGCACCGTATGAAGCTTTATATGAAAGGCGGTGTATGTCTCCAATCGGTTGGTTCGAGCCCGGCGAGGCTAGGTTGTTGGGGACAGAGTTAGTCCAAGATGCCTTAGACAAGGTGAAGGTGATTCAGGAGAGACTTCGCACAGCCCAGTCGCGTCAGAAGAGTTATGCGGACCGGAAGGTCCGAGATGTGTCTTATTCAGTAGGTGAGAAGGTGTTGCTGAAGGTTTCGCCTGTGAAGGGTGTTATGAGGTTTGGAAAGAAAGGGAAGTTGAGCCCAAGGTTTATTGGACCTTTTGAGGTGCTTAGGAAAGTTGGGGAGGTGGCTTATATGCTTGCTTTGCCACCCCGTTTGTCGGGAGTTCACCCGGTGTTCCATGTATCTATGCTCCGGAAGTATGTCGGAGACCCGTCTCATGTGTTGGACTTCAGCACGATTCAGCTAGATGAGGATTTGACTTATGATGTGGAACTAGTAGCCATTTTGGGTCGACAGGTTCGTAAGTTGAGATCCAAGGACATAGCTTCAGTAAAAGTGCAGTGGCGAAGTCGTCCCGTGGAGGAAGCAACTTGGGAGACCGAGCAGGAGATGCGGAGCAGATATCCTCACTTGTTTGATACTCCAGGTATGTTTCTTAACCCGCTCGCGGACGAGCGTTTGTTTAAGTTGGGGAGAATGTAACGACCCGGCCCGTCGTTACGGGAATTACCACCCCGTTACCTTGCATTTACATATTTTATGCTTTTAAATCAGTATTAGAATATATCAGGTGAGTTAGGAGTGATTCGGGTTGAAAATGAAGCAAATAGCATGTTTGAAGAAAGCTTAAATATGGGAAGTCAACCAATAGTTGACTATTGAGTTAGAGTGCTCGTAACTGGATTCTGATGATTCGACCAGTTCCGGGGGATCATTTATGACTTAGGAGAACAATTGGAATTTGATTCGGAGGTCCGGTGTAGTTTTAGGCTTGAATTGGTGAAAGTTGAATTTTGACGAAAACCGGATGGTAGGTGATATTTTGATCCGGGGGTCAGAATGGAATTCCGACAATTTTTGTAGCTTCGTTATGTGATTTTGGATATGTCTGCAAATTTTTAGGTCATTCGGACATCGTTTGATCGGGTTTTGGATTGAATGTTAGTTTTGAAAGTTTTGAAGAAACTTAGGCTTGAATTCGTGAGTAAATGGTGATTTTGATGTTTAGTATGGTGTTTTTATGATTGGAACAAGTTCGTATCGTGTTTTGGAGTATGTTGGTGGTTTTCGTTGGGGTCCCGGGGGTCTCGGGATGAATCCGGGGGTCCAAACGGACCATTCTTGGCCAAAGAAAAGAGCTAGTTTGCTGTCATAAGTGCAGCAGAAATTTACTCTCTGCGATCGCGTAGAGTAATGGTGAAGGGGGAGAATTTTACCCTTTCGCGATCGCATAAGGTCAAGAGCAGAAGCAACGCGATCGCAGAGAGCACGGACGCGATCGCGTAGAGTAATCAGTTGCCCATCGCGATCGCATGAGGGTCTACGCGATCGCGTAGAAGGAAAAATACAGTCTGGGATTTTTGTGATACGCGATCGCAGGAGGAGAGACGCGATCGAGTGAGTCCGAATTTTTTAACATCGCGATCGCTTGAGGCGAGTCGCGATCGCGTTGAGCAAACGGGTCTGGCAGTGAATTAAATCACAGAACAGAAGGCTCACGGGTTCATTAACCCAAAACACAATTTTGAGCCCTAGAGAGAAGAAAACTCGAGGAAATCACTAAGAAATCATCGGGTATTCGTCGGAGTTAAGATTCTTGACTCAAAAACATCATTTTATGGTAGAATTAACATCAATCTTCATGAATTTAGGTAGAATCTTGAAGAAATGTGGCCTGGATATTGAAAACGGGATTTTGAGTTTTGGGAGGCCATTTGAACTCCGATTTTGATAAATTTTATATGCACGGACTCGTGGCGAGATGAGGGTCGCGTTGGTACTAATTTCGGAATTTTCCTATCAGTGGGCCCGGGGTCGGGTTTTACCAACTTAGTGTATTTATGCGAATTTCATGCAAATTGAAATGGGTTATGATTCTTTGACCCGTATTTGATATAATTATTGTGGTTTGACTAGATTCTATGCACGAGGGAGCTAAATTCAAAGGAAAAGGCATCGCGGACGAGTCTACGACCGGCTAGAGGTGAGTAGTTTGTGTATATGGTAGCTTGAGGGTTCGAAACCCCGGCTTAGCACATTGTGACGCTAGTAGGGCATGGCTCGCACACCGTGGCAGGTGCGGGATTGATTGTGACTAGGGATTGAGACTTGGTCCATCCCCGGATATAAATAATATGCTATTAGTGTTGGAAATACACTGTATTTGATATATTTGTGGGCGATAAGCCTTGCTTGGGGCCTTGTGCCGATCTGTAGTGTCCTTAGAGGACAATATTTATGTGATAGCTATATTTGCTTAATCACTGATCTCAGTCCTGGAAATTGAAATCACCTTTTGAAATGCTAAGTCACCGGCTTTTGCAAATTTAATAAAGTTAAAGTATTTTTCATAAATTATGAATTGGAAATTGGAATTAAGAAAAATGAACTGTTTTGTGACTTATTTGCTTATTGTGGACTGAGGATGTATCGGGTTGCACGCCGCATCAATTGATATGATATGAGGATCGGGCCGCACGCCACAACGGTATTGCGCTTGGGCTGTAGGAGCCCCTCCGGAGTCTGTACATACCCCTAGTGAGCGTCGTCGACTTTAAATGGATTGAGCTACACGCCGTAGCGGTTATATGCATTGCATTGCATCTTTGTTTGAAGATTATCTGTGATTATTGTAATGTACTGTTGTTGCTAGTTCGTAGGAGATTCAAACTGTAGTTTAGCTTCATTATGTGGTATTCTGTGGATTTCTTATTTTCAACTACTTGTATATATTTATTACTCACCGAGTACTTAGTACTCACCCCTACTCCCTGCACCTTTTGTATGCAGACTCAGGTACTCAAGAGCAGTAGACAGGCAATTCCAGTGTTCGTAGTGTTATATCGAGTTGCTGAGGTAGCTGCCTACGTTCGCAGAACCTAGCTTCTCCTCTCCTTTCCAGTTGTTATTTTGTATTTTGTATTCGGACTTGAGTATTTCTATACAGTACTCTCTATTCCTGTTGGGTTTTGTTAGAGGCTCTAGACTTGTGACTCCGGATCTTTGGGAGTGTCAGTATTTTGTTCATTTCTATTATTATTGGAGTTCTTAAACTCATATATTCTTCTTGGAATGTCCATTTGGGACTGATAGTCGTTGTAATAAGTAATAGTTGGTCTGGCTGGCCTAGCTTAATTGTTGGGCACCATCACGACCGGATTTAGGGTCGTGACAGTTGACTTGGTAGCATCGGGCTTCTCGGGAATAACAAAGGTTCGAGGAGCTAGGGAGTTCCCTTCTTCGCCTTCGGTTACTTGTTATTTTGCTTCCGTCGAGGCTTGGATCTGTGATTATTACTTAGCCACATGCTTACCTTTGGAGCTCGACTTCTCTGAGGTCAAGGGTTCCTATATCGGTACCACTTACTTATTGCAAACATCTCTTTTGCAACATGCTGTTCTCCGTGGACTATTTTCATTCATTCATCTGTCGGGAATTTCATCATCTGATGGAGAGTCGAAGGCACTACCCTCATTTTGTGTATCCATGGCCTCCCTTGGAGTGCGTTATATCTCATGTCACCTTCGATGGCATGGAACCTAGTGTCTTGTATGGTCCCAGCTACGTTTACTTGCAAGATAATTTCTCCCTTTGTTGTTTCGCTTGCCATGTTGAAGCCATTCAACACCCGTGACGCAGGTACAATCTAATCTTGCAGGCCAAGTTGTTCTACAACCCTTGATCTGATTATGTTCGCAGAGCTACCTGGATCCTCTAAAACACGTTTAACTTGAAATTTATTTAAAAGGTTAGAGATTACAAGGGCATTGTTGTGAGGCTGGCATACATCCTCTGCTTCCTCGTCACAGAATGATAGGGTGTCCTCTGGCACATAGCTCTGAGTCTGTTTCTCTCTTGTGATTAATACTTTAGTGCACTTGAATATAGGTCGTTGACGGACATCGACTCCGCCAATGATCGTATGGATTACATGTTGTGGTTCTTCTTGCTTATTTTTCTTTGCATCTCTCTCCCTGAAGTGATTCTTAGCACTATCACTTAGAAATTCTCGAAGGTGACCCTCGTTAAACAAGCAAGACACTTCTTCCCTTAGTTGTCTGCAATTTTTTGTCCGATGACCATGTGTACCATGATACTTGTATGTCAAGTTTGGGTTTCTTTGAGAAGGATCGGTCTGAATTGTCCTGGGCCACTTGCTGTCTTTAATTCTTCCAATTGCGGAGACAATCCCTGATGCATCGATGCTAAGTTGTATTCTGATAATCGTGGAGCTTCTGTATGGTCAGGGTGCTTGTCAAATCTATTTTTGCTCATGAGTCCCTGCGAGATTTGACCTCGATCGTTTCTTTGATCAGTTCGGGGAGTGTTGCGGCTCGGGCCACTATTCTTGATTTTTGTCCCTATGGGCTTGGATGTGAATATGTTAGGATACACTGAACTCGAGGGGGCTCCCAATTAGTCATCCTCGACCCTGATCTTTGATTGATAACGATTGTGCACATCCGACCATGTCACTGTTGGATATTCAATCAAGTACTATTCAACTACCGAGAAGCGATTGAACTCATTTTATTTAGACATTGCATAAAGGCCTGTACTGCTCAGCCATCAGATACTGAAGGTAATTCCATTCTTTCCATCTAAAATCGGGACACGAACTCCCTTAACATCTTATCGTTCCTTTGCTTGATTTTGAAGACGTCCGATTTCCTCGTGGCCACCTTTATGGCCTCAGTGTGGGATTTAATGAGGGCGTCCGCTAACATAGCAAATGAGTCAAATAGAGTTAGGATCTAAGTTGTAATACCAAATCATAGCTCATCTTGAAAGTGTTTCCCCAAATTTTTTCAACACTGACTCAATTTCATCATCATTCAAGTCATTTCCTTTGATCCCACGTGTGTATGAAGTAATATGTTCGTTAGTGTCCATTGTTCCGTTGTATGTGGGTACGTCGGCCATGTGAAACTTCTTGGGAATGGGCATCGGTGTCGCACTCTGAAGGAGTGGTTTATGTATGAATCTCTTGGCGTCTAAATCTTTCAAAATTAGAGGTACCCTCGGTATCTGGTCTACACGGGAGTTATATGTCTCGATTTTTTAATCATTGTCTTTAATTTTTTTCCCCAGACTCAATCCTCAGTGATCTCTTCGAGCATTTTCATAATCATGGGGTCAGTCATTGAGCCGTTTTTATTAAATCTCTCTAGCGTTGGCTCACGTTGATTGTCTTCATGTTCAGTTATGCTCCTGGTTTTATTTTGACTTTGGAGTTGAGTGATGGTGATTTGCTGAGCATGCAACATCTCGAATATCACTTGGTGACTGACTCCCCCATCTCCTACTCCGCGTTTCTTGATCCCCTGGTCGGGCTTCCCTGCGTGCATTCCCTACGGGGTTTGTTCCTCTATCCGTATTTAGAGCATTGTGCGAATTGATATCAATTGGCTCCATATTTGGCACCCCCTCAGGGTTTATGGGTGGTACACCGACCCCTATACCGATGTTTTCTCCAAGACCCTCACTGTCATGAACATGTGCATTTTGTGTGCTAGTCATGTTCAAGCCTGAAAATAAAAAAATCTTGACAAGAAAAAGTGAAGACAACGTGTGTAACGAGAATTAGTAAAGAAATAATCACTATTTTCTTTATCCTCACAGTGGGCGCCAAACTATTTACCTCGAAAAATATAAGTAAAACAATTAAACTTGATTTATTGTTTCAAAGATATGTGATTTAGTTCAATACCAATCAATAATAAAGAAATATGAAGTAGAAACGAAAGATAAAATTGAATCAAACCAATGTTAGTTAGCGTTAGTGATCTCGAGACGGTGACCTCGAGATGACTTAGGGCAATAAGGCAATAAAATAGTAAAAAGTAAGAACAATTAAGCTAAGAGACAATTCTGAAGAACAACATGCAAAAAGGTAAAGAGTATATTCTTTGCTGAGTAAAAAATATCTTACAAATGATTGGGGTCCTCCTTATATAATGGGGAACCCTAAATAAGAAATATTTCCATTTACAGTAGAAATTATTCTTGGTATAACTGTTTAACAGTCTAGTACAGAATTGTACGATCCTACTTCGTAATCTGCGCCATAATTTTGGAGACGTGATAGGAATTTAGCTCGTTCCAGTACAAATCTATAACGGTACTATTTCGGGGTAGAACATACCCGCCCTCAATATCCATCGTGCATTGCGTGCGAACCCGGGTCTGGTCCCTCGAGCTCGAACCTGGCCTTACCCGGACTCAAACTTCGGAGGGCCTCCCAAGTGTATAGATCAAAGACATTCCATCTCGTCTCGACCGTATACAACTACAACAACTTTATATTTGTATTTTTGGTCATCTTTATTAATTAATTTTAATGAAAGTAAAAGTGCTCTGTCAAATACTCATGCACGTTTACAAGACGTGATTATAATTATCAATTTCCAAAACACCAACAAAAGAATTAATATAATGAAAGAAATACAAACATTTGAAGTGCTTATACGAAAATTTGGATGCTCAATTTCCAAAAACACTAAACCGGAGACGTCAGAGTTAGTGCGCAGTGTGAAAGTAAAGGAATGCTCCGTACTTTCGTTTTTCCCGCCTTTTCCTCACATATCTGTGTTGATCACGCGAATTCACCCGTACGCTACCCATTTCCTAAATTTCAAAAAGCAACTAAAATCCTCTGCTGATTTTGGAGCGTCAACTCGAGCTTATTTTCTCACAAGTCAGAAACCAAAGGAGGCGCGCATGGTAAATCTCGTTTCTATTTAGTGGTAAGGTTACAACTCTATGCTCGATTTCTATTAATAATAGCCGGCAATATTTGATTCACCAGATTTTGGATCATTCACTGATAGATTTGAATTTTTTAATCTCTGAATCATCTTCTTCTCTAATAGAGATTTAGCGTTTCGTTTTTGAAAAAGGAAGTAGTTGTACCGGAAATTGTTCTAATAAAGCAATTTGGAATTCGGGTTGGATATTGAACTTCTAGAAGTTTCATCTGTAATCTTCTAGAGTTAGCGTTAACTAACTATTACAAGTTCGTTTGGAAGATCAGTTCTCAGTTATTCTGTGCTCTGCGTGTGTGTGTGAGAGAGACAGAGATGTGTTTGTGTGCGCGTGTGTGTGAGAGAGACGTGTTTGTGTGTTTGTTTTGAATGCAAGCAATAATTATAAAAGTTTGACGGTGGAATTTGTTGCTAAACTTGATTTATCACTCTTTCCGCTTACATACTCACGGAATCGGTTCGTTTTGGATCAGCTGAATTTGCGACTATGGAGGTCAGCAGGAAGCTAAATTCACCAGATGTAAGTGATCAGCTCTGTAATTCGAGTCTGAGTTGCTTAATTGAAGCAATTTAATTTGCAGATTTTCATCTGAATGCTATAATGGGATCTCGCTGAAGCATATTTGCTCTGTCCCTACTGGTTTTTCCGATAGTTTTATATCTCTAATTTCATCGGTGCTCTGTATTTTTTACCTGCTACCTCAAAAGGTAGATAATTCTGTCCCGTCAAGGCTTGGACAGATCGGAAGAATCACCTAGTGTTTTTACTCCATTGGAGTTTAAACTTGAGACTTCATGGCTCTCAAGCCACTTCATTGAATGAGTGCAATTTTCAAAAAGTTTTAATTAGTAAGATAGATGTTGAATCACTTTTATTTTTTCCCTTGTTAGGACCCTATGAGTGACGCTTGGAGTTTTGGTAGCAATTATCACCCATCCAGTCAATCTAGAAAAATATCAGTTGGAATTGTGATCGATTCAGTTGCAACATGCAGAACACAAAATGCAAAGCAAGCCGAAAAGCACGCGCACGTGGCTGCACTTAAAACTTCTAACAAAGGGACATCTGCTGAAAATGGTGGGACAACAATGGCTCGAAACAAGCGGAATTTTACGAATGACAGAAAGAAGAAGGAAATAGGGAGCACTTCTGCTATCAGAGAGCCCACGGAGCAGCAGACATCTCCTTGTATATCAACTAAAACCCTCCACCATGAACCGACTTTAGAGCCTGTTACTCCAGCAGAGAAACCTTCAATTGTTCAGGGCGTAGTTGAGATGTCCAACAGATCAAACAGAGTGGAGGTAGGACCAGTAGAGTGTTCTTTAAGGGCTTTCTTAATCCAGACAAGGACTTTACAATTTGACAAATCAAAGCAGGTAAAGGAGCATGCTGCAGTGGAAGAAATGCCTGAGAAAGAAGTCAAAGGAAAAAATGCCAAACCAGAAAATGCGGGCAGTGAAACTTTGAGGTTGAAACTTTGGGAGATCTTAGGAAATGTTTCTTCCCAAAACAAGCAGTGTCCAAATTCTCGAGTTCTCGAGCAGGATGCAAACGCCGCGCACCCAGAGCACAAAGACACAGGATATCATCTTGATGAGCCTAGGCAAAATTCAGATACTATAGAAAGTGACACTCAAAGTCACGAGTACGCTATTAGGAGACCGGTTACTCGTTCTTTAGCTCGAAAAAGAGCTCCTGCTAAGTTGAAATCATCCAGCAGAAAAAGGCCACCGGCATGTAAGGAGGGTGGCTTAGAGAAAAATCCCTTCCTTTCAAAAGATCGGTGGTCTAGAACATTATGTGATGCTGGCACTGATAGTTCGTTGATGGAAAATGGAAGGAGAGGCAAGAGGAAGAGTCACCAGATGGATGCATCCAAGATTTGCAAGCAGAACGACGTAATGAAAGATGAAGATGCAAGCAATAGTCATAAAAGAGTACCACTTGCTGAGAAATTTGTATTTCCTGGTGTTGCAGCTGGTAATGGTACTACTTTGTTTGAGGAGAAAAAAGACGAGATGGACCAGCCAAATGCTGATAACCTAGAATCCCCTGTTGTAGAGATGACTGAGAAGCTTAGGAATCTGCAAGAACACGTAGATCAGCATGGAAACTCAGCAGATGAATCCAAGAGGAAAGCATTGGACTCGGACTCTGACGAACAAATCCCACCTTTGGCAATAAAAACACTTAGCGGAAAATCATTTCCTGGATTTGCACCAAGAAGCAATCAGGGGCAACCACATGGTGATCTTCATGAACATATAACATCTAAAACTGAGGGAATTTCTAATGTCAAGAGCTCTGATTCTGGCAGAAGATCTTTTCCTGGATTTGCACTAAGAAGCAATCTGGGGCAACCACATGGTGATGGTCATGAACATATAACATCTAAATCTGAGGGAATTTCTAATGTCAAGAGCTCTGATTCTGGCAGAAAATCTTTTCCTGGATTTGCACTAAGAAGAAATCTGAGGCAACCACCTGGTGATGTTCATGAACATACAACATCTAAAACTGAGGGAATTTCTAATGTCAAGAGCTCTGATTTTGGCAGAAAATCTTTTACTGGATTTGCACTAAGAAGAAATCTGGGGCAGCCACCTGGTGATGTTCATGAACATACAACATCTAAAACTGAGGGAATTTCTAATGTCAAGAGATTTGGTCCTGGCAGAAAATCTTTTCCTGAATTTGCACCAAGAAGTAATCTGGGGCAACCACATGGTGATGTTCATGAACATATAGCATCTAAAACTGAGGGAATTTGTAAGTTCAAGAGCTTTGATGGACTTAAACGAGAATACAAGTCCAATGCACTGGATGAGTCATCTGTATCCTTCTTCTGTTGACTCAACAGTTGTAATCTAGTGATGTTGTCATAGTATTATAGTAATGTGTTCTTGCTTTTCCTTATCGAATGTACAGGATGATGCAGGGAAATTGGGAAGTTCTCCTTTTTCTGAATCAAGGCCTATCAAGGAAGAAGATACACAGTTTAGGTTTTCTAGACCGTCATCCATGGAAAGTGATGCCGAGGGCTCTGAAGACAGTTCAAACATTCAAGGTTAAATTGATGCTTTAGGATTCATGTCCATATATTTATTCATTGTGGTCTTTTTCGGTTCCTGTAGTTTCTTTCAAAAGTAATTGCAGATCTCCAGATGGTCCGTACTGGACATAAATTACATTTGCCGCTGATCTATGACTTTTACATCTGATTTCCCCATTTGTGGTGATTGTTTGCCCAATGTTGAAATAGATTTTGGATGTATATAGAAATGTGTCACATTTGATGGCCAAGGTGCATGGAGGCAGGAGCTTCAAGTAAACATTTTGCCTGGCTGTGGAGGAGTGATGTCATTACTTTCTGTGTATTATTAATGGGACCAAATTCCCTTCTAAACTTTGTAATTGGTATAACTTACTGCTGTTGATGAGATAGAGTTCCCTTGCATACTTTATATGATTGACCCTGACTGATGCTTCTTGCTGTTTATCAGTATGACTGATGATCGCCTGTTATGACTTTAATTGTACACCCTTCAAATTCTTATGTGTTCATTCAATTTATATCTTACTATGAGTGAGGTGTAGTTTGAGAGATAAGATAAAGTCAAAAGTTTGCTTGAGTATTAATATATTAAGCCCCTTTGGCATTTATCGTGATCTGTTCTTGTTTAAAAATGATTATTTGTTGCTGAAATTGAAGAGATGCATATAGATGTCTCTTATGCATCAACTGCTTAAGGAGAAAGTAGAAAATGCACAGTAAAATTGAACTTGGTATCTTGAGGTACTTCTAAGATCCAGATAGTGTTACTTTTTCCACTGGAAATTTTGGAGATTCTTCACCAAAAGCAGACAGAATTTAGTACTTGGTGCCTGTTAACATGAAAAAGTGATATGGCTAAGTATTGATCTTCATTCAAAATGAATATTATTTGATTGATTTTCTGCCTGACTGATGGAGCACTGTGTGGGAACTTCTAACTGACCTTTTATTAGTAAATAGGTTGTTGAGCTAGCCTTCTTAACATAGAATGAATTTTCTTAGAAGTATGCGACCTCTTGATCAAGCGCCTCCTTTGACTGAAGCAAAATCAGTTTTTCTCATTACTTTATGATATCTATGTAGGTGGTATACAGACACAACTGTCTCCTGAAATCGGTAATACCAAGGAACAAGAGGCTCCTCGACCAAACAAAAGACTCTTCAACAAAGATGATGCTAATCTTTCTGGAGTTAATCTTGCTGCAGCCTCTTCTAAAGGTTTATGTCCATTGGTTCAAAGTTCTCCACTAGGCTGATGGATCTCGTTTTATTCCTTTAAAATTCTTTTTTCCTTTCTAGTTGATCATTCCCTAAAGACTGTCTCTTCGTCTTTTCTCTCTTTGCTCCACAATAATTCAACAGGAATTGACTGTAGGAAGCTTGAGAGGTATTTAGCACAGAATGAAGAGGATGCGCTAACTAGGTATTTCTTGCATTTTCAGATTAAATAAAATTAAAAGCTTTCTTCAGCACTGAATTCTATTTCCCGAGTAAATGAATTAAAAGATCCTTCAGAAGTTTTTCTTTTTCAACATTTCATTGAGCGTCAATATCATTTTGCAGTGCCATGACCTTATTTGCTATCTCGTTGGAGAAAGTTAGAAGCAAAATGAAGTCTGTTACTAACCAACGATCTGCTGAGATTCTGAAGTCTGTTGCAGAGAATATACACACGCAGTTGCAGAATGCTGAGTTTCAGATTAAAGCAGACATGTAAGTAGAGTATAAAATGGCAGTTACAATTTGGATGAGTCTGCCTCTTTAACTATGATTCTGCTCTGTTCCAGGGAAAAGATAACCAGTCTGAATAAATCAAAGAGAAAGCATGTAGAAGAAGTGCTTCAAGGTAACACACTAAGAAAATATTAACAATTTGCTTGAGTCTACTGTGTTTTGTTGTTCTAATTTAACATGGTAGCATTTTGCTCAAAATTGAGTGCCTGAGGCAGCTTAATTCTGCTACTTTCTATTTGTTTATGTCATGGAAACGTTTTCCTATCAGTAACATGTTCCAATTTGTTCTTCCAGATGCCCTTGGTTGAGGACTATTCTGCATGTTTGAGTTGTGTCACAAGTTTATTTTGTATTTTACGTTGTTAACTACTTTGAAAGGATCCATCAGATTTGCGTGCCATAAATCCCAGCATGACTAGTCTCATATTTTAATAGTACTATTCTTCTACAGAATTTTGTTTTCTTAACATGATGAGCTTGTGGAATTAATACTATCTTCCCTAAATGCAAATTCACAGGGAAATTTGGCTCTTCTACGTTTCTTTCCCAGATTTTCTGTGATTCATCTTCTCCAAAGCTATGTGGTTCTTTTTCTTATCTGAAAAATAAGTTACTCTGAATTACGTTACAGAGAAACAGCAGCATCTGAATGCCATATACGAAAGATTCAAAGAAGAGGTCAATCAGCATCTCCAGGATTGCAAGAGCACACTTGAATCTTTAGAAGCGCACGAAGTTGAAATGAAAGCAACTGTGGAAAAAAGAAGTATGATAAGATCTTCTATGGATTTTGTTGATGTATAATTATTTAGTCGGAGCCACCAATTGTCTATATCTTGAATATTATTTCATCTACTGCATACTAGATCTTCCAGATGACGGAAGAATAGTAGTTGATGACATAACATGTTCTTTCTTTGCTAGTTAAACAAATATGTTAGATTACCCATAACTTATTGCTGCAATATGCTTTTGCTGCTCATACATTTTGTGGCAGCAAAGACTGATGCGGTGCTACAGTTATATAATGGACCTGTGCCTTCTAATCATGAGTACAAGCTAACTTCCGATGTTTCTGTGGATTTTCATATTGTAGAAGCATCAAGTAGGAAACTACTTTTGGAAGCGGAAGAGGCAATTGAGACTCAGCTTGATTATGCTGAAAGAAGGATTAATTCGATCCACCATGTAAGTATCCTGCACTCACAATTTAGAGAGCAGCTTTGCATTTAGCTTTGGCTTCCCCCCTTCCCCTTCCCCTTCCCCTTACCTCCTTAAACCAAAAAGGAAAAATAAAGCCAAGTCCCCTCCCCACCTGCTTTGCCGACTAGGATGTGGTATGAATGGTACTCATCACTCATCAGGTTTTCATTATACATCTTATACACCTGCATTGTGGCTTCGATTATCTATCATGTCTACTATTTCAATTGGCTGTTTTCATGTCATTTGGTACAAGGTTAATTTCACGCATTGTCATTAAACTTTACCTCTGAATGGTGCTCATCACTCATCAGGTTTCCATTATACATCTTATACACTTGAATAGTGGCTTCGATTATCTATCATGTGTACCGTTTCAATTTGCCCTTTTCATGTCAATTTGCTACGAGGTTAATTTTACGTATTTTTATTAAACTTTACCTATTATATCAATAAAGTTATCTTTTTCACATTAAAAGAAATGAACTTTACCCACTAGAACAGTAAAATAAAAAGAGTCACTCTGTCACATTAGAATAACTAGAGACTTCATTGACCTTTTCAATTCCGGAGGAGATAAATGAGTATTACTTATGCCCTAACTGCAAGTTTTCCATTCATGTAGGTGGCAAGAGAGAAGATGTGTCAGCTGAAACTTGTGGTTGCTGAATGTTTAAAAGAGGGTGTCCTTGGTTGATATAGGGAATTGTTCAACAATCTCGAGGTTTCAGAAGATCACCGTTCTAGGCATATTTGCCTCTAATGCTTGGTAAAGAATAGCTATTACATTATTTCCTAAGGAGTAGATTTTTTTACTTTCTTTTTAGGTCTTATGGCGTCTATTTTTCCTATAGTTCACTAGTACTTGGGTAGATGCTCTTATCAACATTTTCTTTAAGAAACGCACTTTCTCGGAATCCTTCTGTGTAGCTTGTCGTGACAAGTTTAAAGTTCTCCCGATTTATGCTTCTTGGAGGAAACACAGCAAAATTTCTCGTTGGTTAAGAGAATAGGCTCCTCAATTTAGCTTATGACTCGGACAGATGGTCATCGTCCTGTTAAACTTTCACGAGCCAACCAAAGAAAATGACTTTGGTTCATGATCTTTGAATTATTCAATTGAGGTTTGTATAGAGAGAAGGTTATATTACGCCTTATATATGTACTCAGAATAGAAATACTCATTTCATTTGAAAATCTGATTCTTTAATTGTCAAAATAGCTTCTTTCATTAATTGAATCAACAGTGAAATTGAAATAATCCCTCTGAAAAATAGAACGAATCAAACGCAAAACTCAGAATAGAAATACTCATTTTATTATGAGTGTATTGATAGTACTAATATATCGTCTCTCGTTGCTTTCTTGAACCGACGGTCTCTAGGAAACAACCTCTTTATCCCTCGGGGTAGGGATAATCCTCCCCAGACTTCACTTGTGGAATTATATTGGGTTGTTATTGTAGTATTATTCTTATTGATTAGTCACGTTGTTGGTGTTTCGGTAAAAAAAAAATGCAGCGCATCAATGGTTATCTGTACTTAAATATTACGCAGAACCATTAATACAAAGGTCATTAATAAGACATTCAAATGTTTGTGAGCAATTGTATACAAGGTTAAAATTGGAGCAAATCGAAGTAGTCTCAAGTTAAAGTGTTAAACATGGTATTAGTTACAAGTTGTATTTACTCCCTTAACAAGCATTTCCTACTGAGTTCGACAATGTAATAGCAGCTAGTAAGAAGATTTGACCAAAACATATAACGAGTAATTCCAAATGAAGGAAGATGACTAGAAATATGTCTTAAATTATTGGGACTTTTACCATTCTATACCACATATTAACTTTATTACCTTCTCTAATTAAGTTTTATCTTAATTACATGACCGTATACAATTTACCAATTATATACAAATTAGTTTTAAATGAGTATCCCTTTAAATTCGAAATTGAATAAGGAATCAGTTATTTGCCATCCATGTTCTCTCTCCTGCGCGCGCTCTCTCTCTCTCTATATATCCCTTATTCTCTATTTTTCCCTAAATTTTTTTCCTCCGATGTTCTCTAATTTTTATCCTTTCATGTTATATATATTTTTAATGGAATTCATCAATGGATTTTAGTTGTTTTACTATAATCAATAAATTTTGAAGGTATTTGACGCTCTACCATTGACTGCCATTGAAAATCTTTGAAGCTTTAAAATCGAATTTGAGTTTTTAAAAATCGTTATTTTTTTAACTGGGTGTTGTTGCAAACGGTTGGAAATATTGTTTGGAGTTTATATCTCAATTTTGATCGTGTTTGGTGAAGATTAAACTTGATTTTGGCTGAATTTCAGATTGAAACTCGAAGATGAGGAACACATGACATAAATTGTGGTAAAGTTGTATCATAATTGTATGTAAATTGTATTATGTTGTAGTTATATATATTTTTTATTTAAATGTTATACAAAAGTTGAAAAATAGTTGTATAATGTATGAATTGTTGTATAAATTTATATAAGTTATATATACTATCTTTTTACATAAAGATGTTGATATGTATCACAATTATTTTAAGAAAGGAAGTTTTGATCGGATTTTAAAGAGGAAGAAGAACACACCACTTACAAAGTATATACAAATCATATTCAAAATATATACACATGATATATTATAAAATTTATATGAAAATTCTATTTTAATTGTATGTTGTTGTAGTTGTATTTAACTAGATAAAAATAATGAAGCAAAGTTGTACATAAATTTATATTGTACTATATAATTAGTTGGTTGCAGACCTTAGTAAAGATAAATTGTAATAAGAGTTATGGTATACTATGACCTACGTAGATGTAGTAAACTCATACGAATAGATAACCAAGTTAATAAAATAAGATATAGCAATATTCGCAAGTTCTACAAAGTACCGAGCGAAGAACTTCATTATACTTATAAATGCTCAGAGAGACATCTTATTAAGCTCCGTATATGTTTACAAAGTAAGGCCTAGAAATTAGCTAAAAGCTGGGGGAAATAGGAGAGAAGAGTCGCATAGGCACACTTACAAGGTCAGTATCGTAGAGGCTGCATGATAGAAGGTAGCAACAGTTACGAGATTGGAAGGATTTCGATCACAAGTCATGGTGTGAGAAAGAGGCCTAAAAGGGGGAATGCCCTGGCCTTTGGATTCATTCACAGGATAGTTGGCTAGGTGGTAAGGAAAGTACTAAAGTATTCGCAAGAGCCATAAGTTATGAAAATGATAAGTGCATCAGTGCACCAGTCAACATTCGAGACGAATGTTCCAAAGGGGGAATGATGTTACATCCTGCATTTTCGTATGTTAAAGTTTCTTGTTCGGTTAACTGACGTAGACTCGGGGATGAGATAAGCATTACGCTATTTTAAACACACGATGAGTAAATTCGTGAAGGGGAGAAGGTAAACAAATAAAACAAAAATAAGTTTCAGTAAAAGTTATCGATTTGGGATGAAATACGGGCCGAGCGATAATACCCGATATTTATGGATTAGTACCATACAGGTACCACATGACTATAATAGTATGATATATAAGGCGTACTAAAATTGAGAATAAAATTAAGTAATTTGATATAATTCTTAATTATGCAAGTAACTGGTTAATTACTGGATAACGGAATATTACCCAATTGATTAATAAATTATAAGATAAGATTAAACCCATACCCCCAAAATGTGGTAGCAAGCCACATTCCAAATGAATGACTCTTAGTCTCTTTGGATGTGACACAATTAATACACCATGTGTTAATTTGGATCTAGATGAAATGTTAAGTAGTGGTAGTTTAAATATGGATTCCGCTAATGTCCATCCAGTTGGCTTTAATAAAATGCCATATGTGCAAATAAGTGATGTTAATACTATGACAACATACTCATCTAACAATGATATAAATAGAGGTGATAACACTCATGGGCAGGGTAAAGAGAGGGTTGCTGAAAGTGATTCCGAAATAGAAGAGTCTAGTGAAGATGAAAGTGAGTACTAAAACCTTCATTTAGCAACTGATTTTGAGGGTGATGCTGAGGGTGATGCTGAGGATGATGAGCTAAGTAGTGAGAGTGATAAAGAGTATGAGGGTATTTCTGAAGATGATGATGATGATACAAATGAGTCATTATATGGTTCTGATGAGGATATTGTTGGAGAGACAAGTGACCTAGAACCTGAAGTTGTTGCTGCTAAGCAGGCAAAAGTAAATGCAAAGAGTAGTAAATTATGATATAGTAAAGTTAATACTGATGAGATACCTAGTGGACATGTAGGATAGATCCTGGTATTGAAGACATGTATAAAGACATGGGGATCCAAATATACTGAAAAGTTGGGAGGGGATGAGCAATATCTGGACAGTTCAGATCTAGGTAGTGAGGATACATATGATGAAGTAGTTGAAGAAGATGGGGTGCATAACCCTCAACCAAGAAGATACAACAGTAGGGTATACTTTGATCCTACTTGTAAGAAAATTTATTTCCAGTTAGAAATGGTGTTTGAAAATGTGAAACAGTTCAGATCTGATTTGCAAGATTACGATGCACAAAGAAGAGTTTAAATTAAGTTGAGGTCTAATGAGCAACATAGGGTTAGGGAAAAATGTGTGAACTCAACAAGATGTAGATGGTATATTTTGGGAAGTTTGGAGGGACACAGGGAAGTTCATTATCAGCAGCTACTATCATGTTCATAAGTATTTTAGAGCAACCAGAAATAAGATGGCTAATACAACATGGATAGCTAAACATTTCAAGGACAAGATTGTCAACCAACCTGACATAAAGCTTAGGAAGTTGTAGGATTTGATTAGGATAAAATATGATGTGTATATGGAAAAACCCATATGTGCCAAGGCTAAACATCATGTCATGGGTCAGTATCTTGGTAATAACAAGCAAGAGTTTGCTAGAATATATGATTATGTTGACATGTTAAGGTCTACAAATCCTGGCAGCACCGTTGTTGTGAAGACCTCCAAGGAGACAATACCTGGTAAAGACGTATTTATGGGTATCTATATTTGTCTACATGCTTGCAAAGTTGGTAGGAAGGATGTAGAAATATTATTTGCTTTGATGGAGCATTTCTGAAAGGTGTGTGGGGTGAGCTACTATCATGTATTGGTAAAGATCGTAACAACCAAATGTACCATGTTGCCTGGGCAGTGGTGGAAAATGAGACAAAGCACACATGGTCATGGTTTTTTAGGTGCCTGATGCATGATCTGCAACTCACTGAATCCCAAGGTAAGGGACTGACCATAATTTCTGGTATGCAGAATGTATATACTTCACCCACGTTCTTCATTTAATTACTTGTCTACTTTATATATGTTTCTGATATTCTAATTATTTTTCTTGTTGCTTAAGGGACTTGTTGGATCTGTTTCTGAGTTGTTATTAAATGTTAAGCACAGAATGTGTGCAAGATACATATGGAGCAACTGGAAACAAAATTGGAAAGGAGAGGAAAGAAGGAAGAAGTTTTGGGCTTGTGCAAGGGCTTCAGTTGAAGCATATTTGAAGGCTAAGATAGATTAGATGGCAAAATTAGGTAATAGTAAGATCATTGAGGACTTTCTGAGATACCCAAATTTTTTTGGTGTAGAGCATTCTTCAAAGATTGGAGTAAATGTGATTCTGTGGCGAAAAACATATGTGAAACCTTTAACAGTTGGATCTTGTCTGCTAGGCACAAGTCTATCATAACAATGTTAGAAGAGATTAGGGTGAAGGTGATAGAGAGGATGACTACCATGAGAAAATTTGCAACAAGGTGGATTTCTGATATATCTCCTATGATAATGGGGTACATAGAGGAGCAATCTCAATATGATGTTAAGCATGAATTTGAATGGAGTGGGGACACTGGGTATGAGATACAACATGGCGTTTACAAAAAGTTTGTTGACTTCTCCAACAATACATGCACATGTAGATCATGGCAACTCAAAGGAATAACATGCTCTCATGCAATATGTGCAATGTTTTTTAAGATATTTGAGCTTGCTGACTATATAACCCACTCGTACAAGAAAGAAATATACCTGAAGGCTTTTAGTTGTTGCATACAGCCAGTAACCAACATGGAAATGTGGATATCAACACAAAATCCAATTGTTGAGCCTCCTCTAATTATTAAGATTCCTGGTAGACCTAAGAAAAATAGAAAAGAGTTCAGGATGAACCTAAAAAGAAGTTTGGAAAGAAGTCAAGGAAAGGGACACCAATGACATGCTCTAATTGTAAGATAGTATGCCATAACAAGAAGGGTTGTCCTATCCTGGTAATGTATTCAATTTGTTTCTGATTGTGTCTTGTACTTTGGTTGATTCTATATCTCATTTTATATTTTGAAAATTTTAGAAAGGACAAGGATTTGGATCAACAGGAACTAGTAATGCTGGTACTACTCAACCATCACAGGCTGCTCAAACAACAACTCAACAATCAAGTCCTACAACTGATTCTGGAACTGCCAGGACCACAAATACTCAACCATCAGCTGTTGCAAGTGCATCTGTAAGTATTGTTTTTTTTACTTTAGTTGTTCTATATTAGGACCATAATTTTTAAATTACTAGATAGTATTTTATCTTATATCAGGATACTGGAAGTATGAGATCAAGAACTTCTAAGGATATTATAGCTAGTGTTACAGGAAGGTGTAGAGGTAGTGGACTTCGAGGAAGACCAAGAACTACTGAATTTGGTATATTGTTTAGTGAAACAGGAATAGTGATAGAAAGGGAAAGATCATTAATGTTTTGAATTTTTATTTATATATTAGTAGTTTGGGTACTAATTTGGCTTTTAATGCAGTGTGGATCTAGAGATAGGGTACATTCTGCTCCTACAAATATAGTGGATGCTGGGCAGACCAATATCAATCTTAGATAGAGTGCACCTGGACTAAGGTGGCAAGGAAGAAATGCTATATCACAAAGGCAACTTCAACAGCAGTTGAGGAGAAGACAAACGCAAGCAAGCCTTAGCCAACCTCAAGTCCATTCTTCATCTCAGCCAAACTTGAGTCAATCTCAGCAAAACATCCAACAATCTCAACCTTGAAGATGACTGAATATTTATTTTTGTGATTACTTAAGTCTGGTAGTTGCTTAATTTGTAGGTTAACTTAAGTCTGTTTAACCATGACTTTTCCTTTGGAACAATGTTCAAACTATTTCTGCTACTAGACAGCAGTTCAGTGTTAATTTTGTCAACCAAGAAGGGTGATGGAACTTGGTTGTTTATATATGTGTGCTTGTTTATGTTAAAATTGCTTTTCATTCCACAAAAAAGACATCATTCA
>JASVEL010014106.1:0-162500 GCA_032618575.1 Nicotiana noctiflora
ATTGGCTGTCTTAACACGGTGATCCTTGTTTAATGGCTTGAGTTTACTTGGGACAAAGTTTGTCCATACATACCAGTACAATTCAAGTGTACTGACGTCCCTTTTGCCGGGGGCGCTACATTCGTGTTATGATTGTAGGTGGATCAGTAGCAGGCACTTCAGCTCATCGGCAGTAGTATCTTTCATCCTCCACTGCCCGTTTTGGTGAGCCCCTTTCTTCCTCGGGGCACAGCGTGGCTCATGCCACTTTTATTTCAGACTTTCTTTTGGATTTTGTAAGGTATAGCCGGGGCCTTGTTACCGGCAAGTATTGTATTTCCCTTTTTGTATCCTAGAGGCTCCGTAGACAGGTAAACTGTGGGATTGTGGCCTATGTATACGTATGGGGCGTTGTAAATATAAATTATGAACTTGTTAGTAAATAAATCACATGGTTATGTTTATGCATTGTGAAATCAGTCATTGTTGGTAAGATATTGTGGTTAATGAGTAACAGTCAACACAGGGGTAACGCGTGGGAATGGAAGGCACCCAGGTCCGCTTGACTGGGGCAACCCGGTCAGGCGCCGGTCATGTCCCTCGATTTGGGGCGTGACACATTATTCGAACCATGAAGCCACGATCTACTAGGTTTTAAGCAAAAAAAACTTTACGGGGCCTTCAAGTTCAACCTCACTGGAACCGAGACTCAGGTTAAGTGCCTTCGCCCTCAAAATAATGCATTTCAGCCACACTCGAATATGGACTCAAGCTAAGTACCTTCCCCGTCAAAATAGTGCAGTTCAACCATGCTTGAACCGGGACTCAGGCCATGTGCCTTTACCATTAAAATAGTGCACTTTTACCTTTCTCGAAAATGGACTCAGGCTAAGTTCCTTTGCTATCAAAATTGTGCATTTCGACCTCGCTCGACCCCTTCGCCATCAAAATAGTTCAGTTTGACCTCGCTCGAACTGGGACTCAGGCTTCACCATCAAAATAGTATAGTTCAGCCTCGCTCAAACTAAGACTCAAACTAAGTGTCTTCGACATCAAAATAGTGCAGTTTGACCTTGCTTGAATAAGGACTCAGGTTAAGTGCTTTGGAAATAAAAATAGTGCAGATCGGCATTGCTCGATCAAGGACTCAGGTTTAGTGCCTTTGCAATCAAAATAGTGCAGTTCGACCTTACTTGATTTGGGACTCAGGCTAAGTGCCTTCCCCATCAAAATAGTGCAGTTCGACCTTGCTGGAATAGGGAGTCAAGCTAAGTGCCTTCGCCATCGAAACAATACAAATTGACCTTGCTCGAACAGGGATGTAGGCAAAATACCATCGCCATCACAATAGTGCAGTTCGACCTTGTTGCAACCGGGACTCAGGCTAAGTGCCTTCACCATCAAAATAGTGCAGCTTGACCCCTCTCAAACAAGGACTCAGGTTAATTGCCTTCCCCATAAAAATAGTGCAGATTGACCTTACTCAAACATGGACTCAGGCTAAGTGCCTTTGCCATCAAAATAGTGCAGTTTGACCTTGCTCGAATCGGGACTCAGGCTAAGCACCTTCGCCATCAAAATAGTAAAGTTCAACCTTGCTCGAACAGGGACTCAGGCTATGTGCCTTCACCATCAAAATAGTGCAGTTTGACCATGCTCGAACCGGGACTTAGGCAAGTGTTTTTACCATCAAAATTGTGCAGTTTGACCTCGCTCGAATTGGGACTCAAGGAAAGTGCCTTCGCCATAATAATAGTACAGTTCAATCTCGCTCGAACTAGGACTCAAGCTAAGTGTCTTCGGCATCAAAATAATGCATTTCGACCTTGTTTGATCTAGGACTCAAGCTATGTTCCTTCATGATCA
The DNA here is from genome assembly GCA_032618575.1 of Nicotiana noctiflora. NCBI lineage: Eukaryota > Viridiplantae > Streptophyta > Magnoliopsida > Solanales > Solanaceae > Nicotiana > Nicotiana noctiflora. The sequence continues at coordinate 1,846 of JASVEL010014106.1, forward strand.
AAATAGTGAAGATCGACCTTGCTTGAACTAGGACTCAAGCTAAGTAACTTCGCCATCAAATCAATACAGTTCGACCTTGCATGAACTGCGACTCGAGCTAAGTGCCTTTGCTATCAAAATAGTTCAGTTTTACCTCGCTCAATTGAGACTCGGGCTAAGTGCCACTTCCATCCAAATAATGCAGTTTGGCCTTGCTTGAACTTGGACTCAGGCTAAGTGTCTTCACCATCAAAACAGTGCATTTTGACCTTGCACGGACCGGGACTCAGGCTAAGTGCCTTGGCCAGCAAAACAGTGCAGTTTGACCTCTCTTGAACAAGGAGTCATGCAAAGTACCTTCGCCATCAAAACAATGCAGTTCGACCTCGCTCAAATTGGGATTTAGGCTATGTTCCTTCGCCATTAAAATAGTTCAGTTTGACCTCGCTGAAACCAGGACTCAAGCTAAGTGCCTTCACAATCAAAATAGTGCAGTTCCACCTCGCTCGAACTGGGACTCAAGATAAGTGCCTTTGCCATTAAATCAAAGCAGTTCAACCTCGATTGAACAGTGAGTCATGGAAAGTGCCTTTACCTTCAAAATAGTGTAGTTCAAACTCATTTGATATGGAATTCAAGCTAAGTGCTCTCGTCATCAAATTAGCGCAATTCAACCTCGCTTAAACCGGAACTCCATCTAAGTGACTTCTCCATCAAAATAGTGCAGTTCGACCTCGCTCGAACTGGGACTCAAGATAAATGCCTTCACCATAAAAATAGTGCAATTCAACCTCGCTCAAACTGGGATTCAGGATAAGTGCCTTCGCTATTAAAATAGTGCATTTTGACCTCGGTGGAATCAAACCTCAAGCTAAGCGCCTTTGCCATCAAAATAATGCAGTTCGACCTTGCTTGAACTAGGATAGGCTAAGTGCGTTCACCATAAAAATAGTGCTGTTCGACCTTACTGGAATAGGGACTCAGGTTAACTTCCTTAGCCATTAAAGTAGTGTAGTTCGACCCGCTCGAACAAGGACTCATGCTAAATGTCTTCGCCGTCAATATAGTGCAGTTCGATCTCGCTGAAACTGGACTCAGACTAAGTGTCTTCACCATCAAAATAGTGTAGTTCGACCAGCTCAAATTGGGACTCACCAGCTCAAACTGGTACTCAGGCAAAGTGCCTTCTCCATCAAAATAGTGTAGTTTGACCCCACTCGAACTGGGACTCAGAATAAGCACCTTCACCATCAGAACGGTGCAGTTCGACCTCGCTTAAACTGGGACTCAGACTAAGTGTATGTACCATCAAAATAGTGTAGTTCGGCCTCGCTCGAATCAGGCTCAAGATAAGTGCCTTCACCATCAAAATAGTGTAGTTCAACCTCGCTTGAAATGGGCCTCAAGCTAAGCGCCTTCGCCATCAATAAAGTATAGTTCGACCTCGCTCGAACTGGGACTCAGGCTAAGTTCCTTTGCCATCAAAACAGTGCAGCTCCACCTCACTCAAACAAGGACTCAGGCTATGTACCATCGCCATCAAAATAGTGCACTTCGACCTTGCTCGAATCGGGACTCGAGCAAAGTGCCTTCGCCATCAAAATTGTGTTGTTTGACCTTGCTCTAATAGGGACTCAGGATAAGTGCCTTCACCATCAAATTAGTGTAGTTCGACCTTGTTGGAATTAGGACTAAGGCTAAGCGTCTTCGCCCTCAAACTAGTGCAGCTTGACCTATCTTGAACTAGGACTCAAGCTAACTGTGTTCACCATCAAAACATTGCAATTTGACCTTGCTTTAACTCGGACTTAGAATAAGTGTCTTCGCCATCAAAATAGTACAGTTCAACCTTGCTCAAATCGAGACTCAGGCTAAGTACCTTTTCTATTAAAATAGTGCAGTTCGACCTTGCTCGAATTGGGACTCAGGCTAGTGCCTTCGCTATCAAAACAGTACAGATTGACCTTGCTCGAACCAGGACTCTGGCTAAGTGCCTTCGCCATCAAAATAATACAGTTCGACCTTGCTCGAACTGGGACTTACGCTAAGTGTCTTCGCCATCAAAATAATGCAGTTCGACCTCGCTCAAATTGGGACTCAGGCTATGTTCCTTCGCCATTAAAATAGTTCAATTCGACCTCGCTGAAACCAGGATTCAGGCTAAGTGCCTTCACTATCAATATAGTACAGTTCCACCTCGCTCGAAATAGGACTCAGGATAAGTGCCTTCACCATAAAAAAACAGTTGAACCTCGAATGAACAGTGAGTATTGATAAGTGCCTTCGCCTTCAAAATAGTGCAGTTCAAACTCACTTGATCTAGAATTCACGCTAAGTGCCCTCGTCATCAAATTAGTACAATTTAACCTCGCTCGAACCAGAACTCCATCTAAGTCCCTTCGCCATCAGAATAGTGCAATTCGACATTGCTCAAACCGGGACTCAAATAAGTGCCTTCGCCATAAAAATAGTGCAGTTAAACCTCGCTCGAACTAGGATTCAGGCTAAGTGCCTTCACCATTAAAATAGTGCAATTCGACCTCGATGGAATCAGGACTAAAGCTAAGTTCCTTCGCCATCAAAATATTAAAGTTCGACCTCGCTTGAACTAGGATAGGCTAAGTGTCTTTTCCATTAAAATAGTGCAGTTCGACATCACTGGAATAGGGACTCAGGTTATCCTCCTTCGCTATCAAAGTATTGTCGTTCGACCTTGCTTGCACAAGCACTCATGATAAATGTCTTCGCCATCAAAATAGTGCAGTTCAACCTCACTCGAACTGGACTCAGACTAAGTGTCTTCACCATCAAAATAGTGCAGTTCGATCTCGCTCAAACTAGAACTCAGTCTAAGTGCCTTCTCCATCAAAATAGTATTGTTTGACCTCACTCGAACTTGGACTCAGGCTAAGCAACTTCACCATCAAAACAGTGTAGTTTGACCTTGCTTAAACTGGGACTCAGATTAAGTGTATGCGCCATCAAAATAGTGCAGTTCAGCCTCACTTCGCCATCAAAATATTGTAGTTCAACCTTGCTTGAATTGGGCCTCAGGCTAAGCGCCTTCGCCATCAAAATAATATACTTCGACCTCGCTAAAACTGGGACACAAGCTAAGTGCCTTCGCCATCAAAACAGTGCAGTTCCACCTCGCTCGAACAAGGACTCAGGCTAAGAACTATCGCTATCGAAATAGTGCAGTTCAACCGTGCCCGAACCGGGACTCTAGCTAAGTGCCTTCGACATCAAAATAGTGTAGTTTGACCTTGCTCTAACTGGGACTCAGGATAAGTGCCTTCACCATCAAATTAGTGTAGTTCGACCTTGCTGGAATTAGGACTAAGGCTAAGCACCTTGGCCCACAAAATAGTGCAGCTCGACCTGTCTCGAGCTGGGACTCAAGCAAATTGCTTTCGCCATCAAAATAGTGATGTTTGACCCTGCTTTAACTAGGACTCAGACTAAGTGTCTTCACCATAAAAAATGAGTAGTTCAACCTCACTCGAATAGAGACTCAGGCTAAGTGCCTTCGCCATCAAAATAGTGCAGTTTAATATCGCCCGAACTGGGACTCAGTGTAAGTGCCTTTGCATCCAAAATAATAAATTTTGACCTCGCTCAAACTAAGACCTAGGATAAGCGCATTCGCCATGAAAATAGAGAAGATCAACCTCGCATGAATTGGGATTAAGGCTATGTTCCTTTGCTATAAAAATAGTGCAGTTCGACCTTGCTAGAATCGGGACTCAAGCTATGTGCCTTTGCTATCAAAACAGTGCAGTTCGACCTCACTCGAACAAGGACTCAGGTTAAGCTCATTCGCCATCAAAAAAGTGCAGATCGACCTTGCTCGAACAAGGACTCGAGCTAAGTGCCTTCGCCATCAAAATAGTGCAGTTCAACCTTGCTTGAGCAAGGATTCAGGCAAAGTTCCTTTACCCGCAAAGCAGTGTAGTTAGACCTTGCTCGACCATGGACTTAGGCTAAGTGCCTTCGTCGTAAAAATAATAAAGTTTGACCTTGCTCGAACTGGGACTTAGGGTAAGTGCCTTCGCCATCAATATAGTGCGATTTTACCTCACTCAAACTAGGACTCTGGAAAAGTGCCATCATCATCAAAATAGTACAGTTTGACCTCGCTCGAACTGGGACTCAAGCTAAGTGTCTTCCCCATCAAAATAACGCAGTTCGACCTCACTTGAACTGGGACTTAAGCTAAGTGCCTTCGCTATCAAAATAGTGCAGATCGTCCTCGCATGAATTGGTACTCAAGCTAAGTTCCTTCACCATCAAAACAATACAGTTCGACGTGGCTCAAATGGGGACTCAAGCTAAGTGCCTTCGCCATCAATAAAGAGTAGTTTGACCTCACTCGAACTGTGACTCAAGCTAAGTACCTTCGCTATCAAAATAATGCAGTTTGACCTTGCGCGATAAAAGACTTAGGCTTAGTGCCTTCACTATGAAAATACTGCAGTTTCACCTCACTCAAACTGGGACTCGGGCTAAGTGCCTTCGCCATCAAAGTCGTACAATTCGACCACGCTCGAACATGGACTCCGGCTAAGCGCCTTTGCCATCAAAATAGTGCAGTTTGACCTCGCTCAAACTTGGACTCAGTATAAGTGCCTTCACCATATAAATAGTATAGTTTGACCTCGCTCGTAGTGGGACTCAGTCTAAGTGTCTTTGCCATCAAAACAATGTAGTTCGACCTGTCTCGAAACAGGACTCAAGCTAAGTGCCTTCGCCTTCAAAATAGTGCAATTTTGCCTCGCTCGAACTGCGACTCATGCTAACTTCCTTCATCATCAAAATAGGGCATTTTGACCTTGCTCAAACTGGGACTCAGGCTAAGTGCCTTTGCCAGCAAAATAGTGCAGTTACTAAGTGCCTTCGCCATCAAAATAGTGCAGTTTGACCTTGCTCAAACTAGGAATCATGCAAACTGTCTTTGCCATCAAAACAGTTCTATTCAACCTTGCTTGAACTAGGAATCAGGCTAAGTGCCTTCATCACCAAAATAGTGCAGTTCATCCACGCTCGAATAGGGACTTAGGCTAAGTACTTTCGCCATAAAAACAGTGCATTTTGGCCTTGCTCGAACCGGGACACAAGCTAAGTGCCTTCACCATCAAAATTGTTCATTTTAACTTCGCTCGAACTTCGACTCAGGCTAAGTGCCTTCGCCATCAAAATAGTGCAGTTCGACTTCGCCCGAACAGGGACTCATTCTTCGCAATCAAAATAGTGTGGTTTGGTCTCGCTCGAACTGAGACTCACGTTGAGTGCCTTTTCCATCAAAATAGTGCAGATAAATCTTGCTCAAATAGGGACTCAGGCTAAGTGCCTTTGCCATCAAAATAGTGCAGTTCGACCTCACTAGAATAGGGACTCAGGTTATCCTCCTTCGCCATCAAAGTAGTTCAGTTCGACCTCGCTTGAACAAGGACTCATGATAAATGTCTTCGCCATCAATATAGTGCAGTTCAACCTCGCTCGAACTGGACTCAGACTAAGTATCTTCACCATCAAAATAGTGCAGTTCAACCTTGCTCAAACTAGGACTCAGGCTAAGTGCCTTCTCCATCAAAATAGTGTAGTTTGACCTCACTCGAACTGGGACCCAAGATAAGCACCTTCACCATCGAAACAATGTAGTTTGACCTCGCTTAAACTGGGACTCAGACTAAGTATATGCGCCATCAACATAGTGCGGTTCAGCCTCGCTCGAACTAGGCTCAAGATAAGTGCCTTCGCCATCAAAATATTGCAGTTCAACCTCGCTTGAACTAGGCCTCAGGCTAAGCGCCTTCGCCATCAAAATAGTATACTTCGACCTCGCTCAAACTGGGACATAGGCTAAGTGCCTTCCCCATCAAAACAGTGTAGTTCTACGTCGCTCAAAGAAGGACTCAGGCTAAGTACCATCGCTCTCAAAATAGTGCAGTTCAACTTTGCCCGAACCGGGACTCTAGCTTAGTGCCTTCGACATCAAAATAGTGTAGTTTCACCTTGCTCTAATTAGGACTCAGGATAAGTGCCTTCACCATCAAATTAGTGTAGTTCAACCTCGCTGGAATTAGGACTAAGGCTAAGCGCCTTTGCCCTCAAAATAGTGCAGCTCGACCTGTCTCGAGCTGGGACTCAAGCTAATTGCTTTTGCCATCAAAAAGTGCAGATCGACCTTACTCGAATAGGGACTCAGGATAAGTGCCTTCGCCATCAAAATGGTGCAGTTCAACCTTTCTCGAGCAAGGACTCAGACTAAGTTCCTTCGCCCTTAATGTAGTGCAGTTAGACCTTGCTCGACCATGGACTCAGGCTAAGTGCCTTCGCCATAAAAATAGTAAAGTTTGACCTTGCTCGAACTGGGACTCAGGGTAAGTGCCTTCGCCATCAATATAGTGCCATTTGACCTCGCTCAAACTAGGACTCTGGAAAACTGCCATCGTCATAAAAATAGCACAGTTTGACCTCGCTCGAACTGGGACTCAAGCTAAGTGTCTTCCCCATCAAAACAATGCAGTTTGATATCACTTGAACTGGGACTTAAGCTAAGTGCCTTCACTATCAAAATAGTGCAGATCGTCCTTGCATGAACTGGGACTCAGGCTAAGTTCCTTCACCATCAAAACAATACAGTTCGACGTGGCTCAAACTGGGACTCAAGCTAAGTGCCTTCGCCATCATTAAAGTGTAGTCTGACCTAACTCGATCTGGGACTCAAACTAAGTACCTTGGCTATCAAAATAATGCAGTTTGACCTTGCGTGATCAAAGACTCAGGCTGAGTGCCTTCACTATGAAAATACTGCAGTTTGACCTCACTCAAACTGGGACTCGAGCTAAGTGCCTTCGCAATCAAAATCGTACAATTCGACCTCGCTCGAACATGGACTACGGCTAAGTGCCTTTGCCATCAAAATAGTGCATTTTGACCTCGCTCGAACTAGGACTCAGTATAAGTGCCTTCGCCATATAAACAATGCAGTTCGACCTTGCTCGCAGTGGGACTCAGTCTAAGTGTCTTCGCCATCAAAGCAATGCAGTTCGACCTGTCTGGAAACAGGACTCAAGCTAAGTGCCTTCGGCTTCAAAATAGTGCAGTTTGGCCTCGCTCGAACTGGGAATCATGCTAACTTCCTTCATCATCAAAATAGTGCATTTTGACCTTGCTCAAACTGGGACTCAGGCTAAGTGCCTTTACCAGCAAAACATGCAATTACTAAGTGCCTTCACCATCAAAATAGTGCAGTTTGACCTTGCTCGAACTAGGAATCATGCAAACTGTCTTTGCCATCAAAACAGTTCTATTCAACCTTGCTTGAACTAGGAATCAGGCTAAGTGCCTTCATCACCAAAATAGTGCAGTTCATCCACGCTTGAATAGGGACTTAGGCTAAGTACTTTCGCCATAAAAATAGTGCATTTTGGCCTTGCTTGAACCGGGACACAAGCTAAGTGCCTTCACCGTCAAAATTGTTCTTTTAACCTCGCTCGAACTTGGACTCAGGCTAAGTGCCTTCGCCATTAAAATAGTGCAGTTCGACCTCGCCCGAACAGGGACTCATTCTTCGCAATCAAAATAGTGTGGTTTGGTCTCGCTCGAACTAAGACTCGGGTTAAGTGCCTTTACCATCAAAATAGTGCAGATAAATCTTGCTCAAATAGGGAGTCAGGCGAAGTGCCTTTGCCATCAAAACAATGTAGTTCGACCTTGCTCGAACTGGTACTTAGGCAAAGTGCCTTCGCCATTAATATAGTACAGTTTGACCTTGCTAGAACCAGGACTCAGGCTAAGTGCCTTCACCAACAAAATAGTGTAGTTTGAACTCTCTCAAACGAGGACTCAGGCTAAGTTTCCATGCCATAAAAATAGTACTGTTCGGCCTCACTTGAATGGGGACTCAGGCTAAGTGTCTTTGCCATCAATTTAGTGCAGTTAAACCTTGCACGAACTGGGACTCAATCTAAATGCCTTCTCCATCAAAATAGTGCAGTTTGACCTTGCTCGAACCGGGACCCGGGATAAGTGCCTTCACCATCAAAATAGAGCTTTTCGACCGTGCTCAAATTGGGATTCAGAATAACATCCTTTGCCATAAAAATAGTGCAGTTCAAACTCGCTCGAACAAGGATTCTAGTTAACTGCCTTCCCCATCAAACTAGTGCAGATCGGCCTAGCTCAAACATGGACTTAGGCTAAGTGCCTTTGCCATCAAAATAGTGCAGTTCGATCTTGCTCCAACCAAGACTCGGTCTAAGTACCTTTGCTATTAATATAGTGCTATCAATATAGTGCAGTTCGACCTTGCTCAAACAAGGACTCAAGCTAAGTGCCTTTGCTATCAAAACAGTACAATTTGACCTTACTCGAACCAGGACTCAGGCTTAGTGCCTTCGAAATCAAAATCAATTTGACCTCGCTCGAATTAGGACTCAGGCAAAGTGCCTTCGCCATGAAAATAGTACAGTTCGACCTCGCTTGAACTGGGACTTAAGCTAAGTGTCTTTGCCATAAAAGTAGTGCAGTTCGACCTTGCTTGGAGTGGGACTCAAGCTATGTTCCTTTACCATCAAAATAGTGCAGATCGACCTTGCTTGAACTAGGACTCACGCTAAGTGATTTCTCCATCAAATCAATGCAGTTCGAGCTGTGACTCAAGATAAGTGCCATTTCCATCCAAATAACGCAGTTCATCCTAGATTGAACTAGGACTCAAGCTAAGTGTCTTCGCCATCAAAATAGAGCATTTCAACGTCGATCGAACCTGGACTCTCGCTAAGTGCCTTGGCCAGCTAAATAGTGCAGTTCGACCTCACTGGAATTGGGACTCAGGCAAAGTACCTTTGCAATCAAAACAGTGCAGTTTGACCTTGCTTGAATTGGGAGTCATGCAAAGTACCTTCGCCATAAAAACAATGTAGTTCGACCTCACTCAAATTAGAATTCAAGATATGTTCCTATGCCATTAAAATAGTGCAGTTCGACCTCGCTAGATCTAGGGCACATGTTAAGTGCCTTCACTATCAAAATAGTGCAGTTCCACTTCACTCGAACCGGTACTCATGATAAGTGCCTTCACCTTGAAAATAAAGCAGTTCAAGCTCGCTTAAATTGGGAGTCATGCAAACTGCCTTGTCCTTCAAAACAATGCAGTTCGATCTCACTTGATCTGGGATTCCAGCTAATTGCCCTCATCATCAAATAGTGTAATTCGACCTCGCATAAACCAGAACTCAGGCTAAGTGCCTTTGCTATCAAAATAGTGCAGTTCGACCTCCTCGAACCGGGACTCTGGATAAGTGCCTTCACCATATAAATGGTATAGTTCGACCTCACTCCAACTGGGATTCAAGCTAAGTGCCTTCGCCATAAAAATAGTACAGTTCAACCTCGGTGGAATCAGGACTCGGGCTAAGTGCCTTCGCCATAAAAATAGTGCAGTTCGACCTCGAGTGAACTGGGACAAGCTAATTGCCTTCACAATCAAAATAGTGATGTTCGACCTCACTCCAACAGGGACTCAGGATAAGTTCCTTCGCCCTAAAAATAGTGCAGTTTGACCTCGCTCGAACTGGGACTTAGGCAAGGCGCCTTCGCCATCAATACAGTGCAGTTCGACCTCGCTCGAACAAGGACTTAGGCTAAGTACCATCGCCGCCAAAATAGTGCACTTCGACCTTGCCCGAACTGGGACTCTAGATAAGTGCCTTCGCCATCAAAATAGTACAGTTCGACCTTCCTCTAACTGGGACTCAGGCTAAGTGTCTTCACTATCAAATTAGTGTAGTTCAACCTCGCTCGAATCAGGACTAAGGCTAAGCGCCTGCGCCCTCAAAGTAGTGTAGCTCGACCTTGCTGTACTGAGACTCAAGCTAATTGCCTTCACCATAAAAAAAGTGTAGTTTAACCTCACTTTAAATGGCACTCAAACTAAGTGTCTTCGCCATCTAAAAATGACTTTTCGACCTCGCTCGAATTGAGACTCAAGCTAAGTGCCTTCGCCATTAAAATAGTGCAGTTCAACATCGCCCGAACTGGGACTTAGTCTAAGTGCCTTTGCATCCGAAATAGTTACGTTTCACCTGGCTCAAACTAGGACTCATGATAAGTACATTCGCCATCAAAATAAATCAGTTCAACCTCGCTTGAATTGGAATTGAGGCTACGTTCCTTTATTATCAAAATAGTATAGTTCGACCTTGCTGGAATCGGTACTCAAGCTAAGTGCCTTCTCCATCAAAACAGTGCAGCTTGACCTCACTCAAATAAGGACTCAGGTTAAGGGCCTTTGCCATCAAAACAGTGCAAATTGACCTTGCTCGAACAGGGACTCAGGCTAAGTGCCTTCGCCATCAAAATAGTACAGTTCAACCTTGCTCGATCAAGGACTTAGGCTAAGTGCCTTTACCCTCAAAATAGTATAGTTAGACCTTGCTTGACCAGGTACTCAGGTTAAGTTCCTTCTCCATCAAAACAGTGAAGTTTGACGTTGCTCAAACTGGGACTCAGCGTAAGTGCCTTAGCCATCAAAATAGTGCAGTTTTACCTGGCTCAAACTAGGACTCTAGCAAAGTGCTATCGTCACCAAAATAGTACAGTTTGACCTCAATCGAATTTGAGACTCGAGCTAAGTGTCTTCGCCATCAAAATAGTGCAATTCGACCTCGCTTGAACTGGGACTTAAGCGAAGTGCGTTCACCATCAAAATAGTGCAGATCGACCTCTCATGAACTTAGACTCGAGCTAAGTGCCTTCACCATAAAAACAATGCAGTTCGACCTTGCTCAAATTGGGACTCAAGTTAAGTGCCTTCACCATCAATACAATGCAATTTGACCTCGCTCTAACTGGGATTCAAGCTAAGTACCTTCGCTATCAAAATAGTGCAATTTGACATTGTGCGATCCGTGACTCAGGCTAAGTGCTTTCACTATCAAAATACTGCAGTATAACCTCGCTCAAACTGGGACTAAGGCTAAGTGCCTTCGCCATCAAAATAGTGCAAATCAACCTCACTCGAACATGGACTCAGGCTAAGCGGCTTCGCCGTCAAATAAGTGCAGTTCGACCTCGCTCAAACTAGGACTCAGGATAAGGGCCTTCGCCACATAAATAGTGCAGTTCGACCTCGCTCGCACTAGGATTCCGTCTAAGTGTCTTCGCCATCAAAACAGTATAGTTTGACCTGTCTCGAAACAGGACTCAAGCTAAGTGCCTTCGCCATAAAAATAGTGCAGTTTGGCCTCGCTCGAACTGGGAATCATGCTAACTGCCTTCATCATCAAAATAGTGCATTTTGACCTCGCTAGAACTGGGACTCAGGCTAAGTGCCTTTGCCAGCAAAACAGTGCATTTGCTAAGTGCCTTCGCCATCAGAACAATGCAGTTTGACCTCGCTCAAATTGTGAATCATGCAAAGTTACTTCACCATCAAAACAGCTCAATTCGACCTTGCTTAAACTAGGACTCAGGCTAAGTGCCTTCTTAATCAAAATAGTGTAGTTTGGCCACGCTCGAATAGAGTCTCAAGCTAAGTACCTTTACCATTAAAACAGTGCAGTTCGACCTCGCTCGAACCAGGACTCGGTCTAAGTGCCTTCACCATCAAAATAGTGCAGTTTTCCATCGCTCCAACATGGACTCAGGCTAAGTGCCATCTCCATCAAAATTGTGCATTTCGACCTCGCTCGAATTGGGACTCAAGCTAAGCACCTTTACCATCAAAATAGTATAGTTCGACCTCGATCGAACTGGGACTCAGGCTTCGCCATCAAAATAGTATAGTTCAGCTTTGCTCGAACTAAGATTCAGAATAAGTGTTTTCACCATGAAAATAATGCAGTTTGACATTGATTGAATAAGGACTCAGGTTAAGTCCTTTTGCCATCAAAATAGTCTAGATTGACCTTTCTCGAACAGTGACTCGGGCTAAGTGCATTTGCCATCAAAACAGTGTAGTTCGACCTTACACGATCCGGGACTTAGGCTAAGTGCCTTATGGAACAAAATAGTGCTGTCCGACCTTGCTGGAACAGGGACTCAAGCTAAGTGCCTGCACCATCAAAAAAATGCAGCTCGACGTTGCTCTAAGTGGGACTTAGGCAAAGTGCCTTCGCTATCAAAATAGTGCAGTTCGACCTCACTGGAACCGTGACTCAGGCCAAGTGCCTTAACCATCAAAATAGTGTAGTTTGACCTCCCTCAAACAAGGACACATGCTAAGTGTCCTCGGCATCAAAATAGTGTTGTTCGACCTCGCTTTAATCGGGACTCAGGCTGAGTGCATTTGCCATCAATATAGTGCAGTTCAATCTCGGGCGAACTGGACTCGGCCAAAATGCCTTCAACATCAAAATAGAGCAGTTTGACCCCGCTCGAACCGGGAGTCAGGATTAGTGCCTTCACTATCAAAATAGAGCTTTTTGACCTCGCTTGAATTGGGATTCAGACTATCTTCCTTCGCTATCAATATTGTGTAGTTTGACATCGCTTGAACCGAGACTCAGGCTAAGTGTCTTCGCCATCAAAATAGTGCAGTTTGACCTTGCTCGAACAAGGACTCAGGTTAACTGCCTTCCCCATCAAAATAATGTAGATTGACCTAGCTCGAACATGGACTCAGGCTAAGTGTCTTTGCCATCAAAACAGTGTAGTTCGACCTTGCTCTAACTGGGACTTATGCTAAGAACCTTCTCCATCAAAACAGTGCAGTCCGACCTTTCTCGAACAGGGACTCAGGCTAAGTGCCTTAGCCATCAAAACACTGCAGTTTGACCTTGCTCAAACCGGGACTCAGGTAAAGTGCCTTCGCTATCGAAATAGTGATGTTCGACCTCGCTTGAACTGGGACTAAAGCTAAGAGTCTTTGCCATCAAACTAATGCAGTTTGACCTTGCTTGAAGAGGGAGTCAAGATATGTTCCTTCATGATCAAAATAGTGCAGATCCACCTTGCTTTAACTAGGACTCAAGCTAAGTGACTTCGCCATCTAATCAATGCAGTATGACCTTGCTCAAACTAGGACTAAAGCTAAGTGCCTTTGCTATCAAAATAGTGCATTTTTACCTTGCTCGAGCTGTGACTCACGATAAGTGCCATTGGCATCCAAATAATGCAAATCGGCCTATCTTGAACGGGGACTCAGGTTATGTGCCTTCGCCATCAAAGCAGTGCAGTTCGACCTCGCTCGAACAAGGACTCAAGCTAAGTGTCTTCACCATCAGTATAGTGCAGTTTGACCTCGCTCGACTTGGGACTCAAACTAAGTGTCTTCTCCATCCAAATATTACAGTTCGACCTCGCTCAAACTAGGACTCAGGCTAAGTGCCTTCGCTATCGAAATAGTGTAGTTCGACCTTGCTGGAACCAGGACTCAGGCTAAGTGCCTTCACCATCAAAACAGTGCACTTTGACCTCATTCGAACAATTAATATTGCCATAAATATTGCAGTTTGACCTCGCTAAAACTTGGACTCAGGCTAATTGAATTCGCAATCAAAATACTGCATTTCAACCTTTATCGAACTGGGACTTAGGCTTCACCATCAAAAAAGTGCAATTTAACCTCGCTCAAACTAGGACTTATACTAAGTATCTTTGCCATCAAAATAGTGCAGTTCGACCTTGCTCACACTCGAACTAATGCTAAGTTCCTTCGCCATCAAAATAGTGTAGTTTGACCTCGATCGATCTGGGACTCAGGCTAAGTGCCTTCGTCATCAAAATAGTGCAGTTCGAATTAGCTTGAACGGGCACACAGTCTAAATGTCTTCACCATCAAAAGAGTACAGTTCGTCCTTGTTCGAATCATGACTCAAGCTAAGTGCCTTCACCATCAAAATAGTGCCGTTCAACTTTGCCTGAATTGGGACTAAGACAAAAGTTCCTTCACGATCAAAATAGTGCAATTCGACTTTGCTCGAATTGTGACTCGGGATAAGTGCCTCCACCATCAAAATAGAGTAGTTCAATTGTACTCAACTTATGATTCAGGCTAAGTACCTTTGCCATCAAAATAGTGCATTTCAACCTCGCTGGAACTGGGACTCAGGCTAAGTGACTTCGCCATCAAAACTATCCAGTTTAACCTCACTCGAACATGGACTCAAGCTAAGTGCCTTCACCATCAAAATAGTGCAGTTTGACCTCAATTTAACTGGAAGTCATGCAAAGTGCCTTCACCATCAAAACAATGTATTTCGATATCCATCAAACTGGGACTCAAGCTATGTGCCATCGTCATAAAAATAGTGCAGTTTGTCCTCGCTCGAATTGGGACTCTGGTTAAGTTCCTTCGCCATTGTAATGGTACGGTTCAACCTCGCTCGAACTAGGACTCAGGATAAGTGTCTTTGCCAACAAAATAATGCAGTTCGACCTCGCTCTAAATGGGAGTCATGCAAAGTGCCTTCGCAATCAAAATAGTTTTGTTCGACCTTGCTTGAACATGGACTCACGCAAAGTGCCTTCGCCATCAAAATAGGTTAGTTCGACCACATTTAAACTGGAACTCAAGCTAAGTGCCTTCGCCATCAAAAAGTGCAGTTTTACCACGCTCGAACTAGTACTCAGGCTAAGTGCCTTTGCCATCAAAATACTGCAGTTTGACCTTGCTCGAACCAGAACTTAAGCTAAGTGCCTTTGCCATCAATACAGTGCAGTTCGACTTCATTGGAACTAGAACTCAAGCTAAGTTCCTTCACCATCAAAATAGTGCAGTTTGACCTCGCTCGAATAAGGACTAAGGCTAAGTACCTTTGCCATCAAAATAGTGTAGTTTGATCTTGCTCGAACTAGGACTCAGGCTAAGTGCCTTCGCCATAAATATTGCAGTTTGACATCGATCGAACTTGGACTCAAGCTAAGTGCATTCGTAATCAAAATACTGCATTTTGACCTTGCTCAAACTGGGACTCAGGCTTCACCATCAGAAAAGTGTAGTTTCACCTCGCTCGAACTAGGACTTAGACTAAGTATCTTCGCCATCAAAATAGTGCAGTTCGACCTCGCTCAAATTAGGACTCAAGGTAAGTGCCTTCACATTCAAAATAGTGCAGTTCGACCTAGATCGAATTGGGACTCAGGCTAAGAACCTTCGCCATCAAAATAGTGAAGTTCGACCTCGCTCAAACTGGGACTCAGTCTAAATGTCTTTACCATCAAAAGAGTGTAGTTCAACCTCGCTCGAATCCAGACTCAAGCTAAGTGCCTTCGCCATAAAAATAGTTCAGTTAAACCTTGCCCAAACTAGGACTCATACTCGAATCGTTATTTGGGATAAGTGCCTTCACCTTCAAAACAGAGCAGTTTAACAGGGCTCGAATTGGAATTTAGGCTAAGTTACTTTTCCATCAATATAGTGTAGTTAAACCTTGCTGTAATTGGGACTCAAGCTTAGCACCTACGCCATCAAAATAGGGTATTTCGACCTCGCTCGAACTAAGACTCAGGCTGCGCCATCAAAAAAGTGCAGTTCAACCTCGCTCGATCTAGGACTCAAACTAAGTGTCTTCACCTTCAAAATAATGCTGTTCGACCTTGCTCAAACTAGGACTTAGGCAAAGTGCCTTCGCCATCAAAATAGTGCAGTTTGACCTCGCTCGAACTGGACTTAGGCTAAGTGCCTTCGCCATCAAAATAGTGATGTTCGACCTCACTTGAATTGGGACTCAGTCTAAGTGTCTTCGCTATGAAAAGAGTGCAATTCGACTTCACTCGAATTGGGACCCCTGCTAAGTGCCTTCGTCATCAAAATAGTGCAGTTTAACCTTGCCTGATCTAGGACTTAGGCTAAGTGCTTGCACCACCAAAATAGTGCACTTCAACCTCGCTCGATCCAGTACTCAGGATAAGTACCTTCACCATAAAAATAGAGCACTTCAACCATGTTCAAATTGGGATTCAGGCTAAGTTCCTTATCCATAAAAATGTTCGACATCGCTGGAACTGGGACTAAGGTTAAGCACCTTCGCCATCAAAATAGTGCAATTCAACCTCGCTCGAACTGGGACTTAGGCTTTGCCATAAAAAAGTGCAGTTCAACCTCGCTCAAAATTTGACTCAAACTAAGTGTCTTCACCATCAAAATAGTGGAGTTCGGCCTTGCTCAAACTAGGGCTCAGTCTAAGTGCCTTCACCATCAAAATAGTGTAGGTTGACCTCAAGTTAAGTGCCTTGCTCAAACTGGGACTCAAGCTAAGTGCCTTCACCATCAAAATAGTGCAGTTCAACCTTCCTCAAACTGGGACTCAGGTTAAGTGCTTCCACCATCAAAACAGTGTAGTTTGACCTCGCTCGAACTGGGACTTAGGATAAATGACTTCACCATCAAAATAGAGCAGTTCGACTGCGCTCGAATTGGGATTCATACTAAGTTGCTTTGCCATGAAAATAATACGTTTGACCTCACAGGAACATAGACTCAGGCTAAGTGCCTTTGCCATCAAAATAGTGCAGTTTGACCTTGCATGAACAAGGACTCAGATTAAGTGCCCTCACTATTAGAACAGAGCCAATCGACCTTGATCGAAATAGGACTCAAGCTAATTGTCTTCATCATCAAAACATTACAGTTCGACCTTGCTCGAACCGTGATTCAGGCTAAGTTCCTTAGCCATAAAAAAAGTGCAGTTTGACCTTGCATGAATAAGGACTCAAGCTAAGTGCCTTCACCAACAAAATAGTGTAGTTTGAGGCAAAGTGCCATAACCATCAAAATAGTACAGTTCGACCTCGCTAGAATTGAGAATCAAGCTAAGTGTCTTCACCATCAAAATAATGCAGTTCGACCTTGAATGAACTGGTACTCAAGCTATGTTCCTTCGCCATCAAAATAGTGCAGATCGACCTCGCTTGAACTAGGATTCAGGAAAAGCACCTTCGCCATCAAAACAATGCAGTTCGACCTTGCTCAAACTAGGACTGAAGTTAAGTGCCTTCACCATCAAAACAATGTCGTTTGACCTCGCTCGAACTACGACTCAGGCTAAGTTCCTTTACCATCAAAATAGTGCAGTTTGGCCTCGCTCGAACTAGGACTCAAGCTACTATCTTCGCCATCAAAATAATGCATTTTGACATCGGTCGAACCAGGACTCAGGCTAAGTGCCCTGACTAGCAAAAGAGTGTAGTTTGACCTCACTTGAACTAGGCTCGGGCTAACTGCCTTCGTAATAAAAATAGTGTAGTGCAACCTTGCTTGTAAGTGGGAGTCATGCAAAGTGCCTTCACCATCAAAACAGTGTAGTTCGATCTCCCTCAAACCAAGACTCAAGCTAAGTGTCATCGCCATCTAAATAGTACAGTTTGTCCTTGCTCAAACTAGAACTCATGCTAAGTGCCTTCGCTATCGAAATGGCACAATTCAGCCTCGCTCAAACTGGGACTCGGGCTAAGTGTCTTTGCCAACCAAATAGTGCAGTTCGCCCTCGCTCAAATAGGGAGTCATGCAAAGTGCCTTTGCCATCAAAACAGTTCTTCTTGACCTTGCTTGAACTGGGACTCACGCAAAGTGCCTCCGCTATAACAATAGGTTAGTTCGACCTCATTTGAACTCGGACTCAGGCTATATACCTTCACCATCAAAATAGTGCAATTCGACCATGCTCAAACTAGGACTCAGGCTAAGTGCAATTGCCATCAAAATAGTGCAGTTTGACCTTGCTCGAACCGGGAATCAGGCTAAGTGACTTCACCATCAAAACAATGTTGTTTAACCTTGCTCGAACTGGGATTCAGGCTCCATGCCTTCGCCATCAATATCATGCATTTCAACCTCGCTCGACTAGAACTCAAGCTAAGCGCCTTCGCCATCAAAACAATGAAGTTCGACCGCGCTCAAATTGGGATTAAGGCTAAGTACTTTTGCCATCTAAATAGTGCAGTTCGACCTTGCTGGATTTGGGATTCAGGCTAAGCACCTTCGCCATCAAAATAGTATAGTTTGACCTTGCTTGAACTGGGAGTCATGCTTTGTGGCTTCACCACCAAAAGAGTGTAGTACGACCTCGCTTGGACCGGGACTCAAGATAAGTGCCTTAACCATCAAAATAGAGCGGCTCGACTGCGCTCGAATTGAGATTCATGGTAACTTCCTTTTCCATGAAAATAATGCAGTTTGACATCGCAGCAACATAGACTAAAGCTAAGTGCCTTCGCTATCAAAATAGTGCAGTTTGAGCGAGCTCGAACTAGGCCTCAGGAAAAGTGCCTTTGCCATCAAAATAGTACAGTTCGACCTCGCTCGAACTGAGACTCAAGCTAAGTGTCTTCACAATCGAAATAATACATTTTGACCTTGCTTGAACTAGTACTAAAGCTAAGTTCCTTAGCCATCAAAATAGTGCAGATCGACCTCGCCTGAACTAGGACTCAGGCAAAGTGCCTTCGCCATCAATACTATTTAATTCGACCTTGCTCGAACTGGGACTCAATCTAAGTGCCTTCAATATCAAAATAGTGCAGTTTCACCTTGCTCGAACTACAACTCAGGCTAAATGTCTTTACCATCAAAGTAGTGCAGTTCGGCCTCGCTTGAACTATAACTCAAGCTAAGTGTCTTCGCCATCAAAATAATGCATTTTGACCTCGCTCGAACCGGGGCTCAAGCTAAGTGCCTTGACTAGAAAAAGAGTGCAGTTTGACCTTGATCGAACTGGGGCTCATGCAGCGTGAATTAGCAATAAAAATAGATTAGTGCAACCTCGCTTACAACTGGGAGTCATGCAAGGTGCATTCACCGTCAAAATAGTGTAGTTCGATCTCCCTCAAATCGAGACTCAAGCTAAGTGCCATCGCAATCTAAATAATACAGTTTGTCCTCGTTGATACTGGGACTCAAGCTAAGTGCCTTCGCCATCAAAATGGCGCAGTTCAGCCACGCTCAAACTAGGACTCAGGCTAAGGGTATTCACCAACAAAATAGTGCAGTTCAACCTCACTCGAACTCGGAGTCATGCAAAGTGCCTTTTCCATCAAAATAGTTCTGTTCGACCTTGCTTGAACTGGGACATCCGCAAAGTGCCTTTGCTATAAAAATAAGCTAGTTCGACCTTATTTGAACTTGGACATAGGCTAAGTGCTTTCTCCATCAAAATAGTGCAGTTCGACCATGCCCAAAATAGGACTCGGGCTATGTGCCTTTGCCATCAAAATAGTGCAATTTGACCTTGCTCGAACCGAGAATCATGCTAAGTGAGTTCACCATAAAAACAGTTCAGTTCGACCTTGCTCGAACTGGGATTCAAGCTCCTTGCCTTCACAATCAATATAGTGAATTTACAACTCGCTCGAACCAAACTCAAGCTAAGCGCCTTCGCCATCAAAATAGTGAAGTTTGACTACGCTCAAATTGGCGTTGAGGCTAAGTTCCTTTGACATCAAAATAGTGCAATTCGACCTTGCTGTATTTGGGACTCAGGCTAAGCACCTTCACCATCAAAATAGTGCAGCTCGACCTTGCTTGAACTGGGACTCAGGCTATGTGCCTTCACCATCAAAATAGTGTAGTTCGACCTCGCTTGAACCGGGACTCAGGATTAGTGCTTTCACCATCAATATAGAGCAGTTCGATTGTGCTAGAATTGGGATTCGTGCTAAGTTCCTTTTCTATGAAAATAATGCAGATTGACCTCACAGGAACATAGACTCAAGTTAAGTGCCTTCGCCATCAAAATAGTGCAGTTTGACCTTGCTCGAAAATGGACTCAGTTTAAGTGCGTTCACTATCAGAACAGTGCCGATCGACCTTGCTCGAACAAGGACTCAGGCTAAGTGCCTTTGCCATCAAAATAGTACAAATCGACCTTTCTCGAACCGGGAATTAGGCTAAGTGCTTTCACCATCAAAATAGTGCAGTTTGACCTTGCTCGAACTGGGATGTAGGCTACATGGCTTCGCCATCAATATAGTGCATTTTAACCTCGCTCAAACTGGAACCAAGCTAAATGCCTTCGCCATAAAAAAAGTGAAGTTCGACCGCGCTTAAATTGGGATTCAGGCTAAGTTTCTTCGCCATCAAAATGGTGCAGTTGGACCTCGCTTGATTTGGGACTATGGCTAAGCACCTTCGCCATAAAAATAGTGCAGTTTGACCTTGCTCAAACTGTGACTCAGGATAAGTGCCTTCACCATCAAAATAATGTAGTTCGACCTCGCTCGAACAGGGACTCAGGATAAGTGCCTTCACTATCATAACAGAGCAGTTCGACTACGCTCAAATTAGGATTCATGCTAAGTTCTTTGCCTTTCAAATAATGCAGTTTGACCTAGCAGGACAATAGACTCAGGCTAGGTGCCTTCGCCATCAAAATAGTGCAGTTTGACCTCGCTCGATAATGGACTAAGGTTAAGTGCCTTCACTATCATAACAGTGACGATCGACCTTGCTCGAGCACGGACTCGGGCTAATTGTCTTCTCCATCAAAACATTGCAGTTCGACCTTGCTCAAACCGGGATTCAGGCTAAGTGCCTTCGCCATAAAAAAAGTGCAGTTTGACCTTGCTTGAACAAGAACTCCAGCTAAGTGCCTTCGCTATCAAAATAGTGTTGTTTAAGCTCGCTCAAACTAGGCCTCTGGCAAAGTGCCTTCGCCATCAAAATAGTACAGTCTAACCTCGCTCAAACTGAGACTGAAGCTAAGTGTCTTCACTATCAAAACAATGCAGTCAACCATGCTCGAACTGGGATTCAAGCTCAATGCCTTCACTATCAAAACAGTACAGTTTGACCTCGCTCAAACTATGACTCAAGCTAAGTGCTTTTACCATAAAAATAGTGCAGTTCGGCCTTGCTCGAACTAGGACTAAAGCTAAGTGTCTTCGCCATCAAAATAATGCACTTTGACCTTGGTTGAACCAGGACTCAGGCTAAGTGCCTTGACTAGCAAAAGAATGCAGTTTGACCTTGCTTGAACTAGGATTCAGGTTAAGTGCCTTTGCAATCAAAATAGTGTAGTGTGACCTCGTTTGCAACTGGGAGTCATGCAAAGTGCCTTCACCATCAAAACAGTGTAGTTCCATCTCCCTAAAATTGAGACTCAAGCTAAGTGCCATCGCCATCTAAATAGTACAAATTGTCCTCGCTCAAACTGGGACTCAAGCTAAGTTCCTTCGCCATCGAAATTGCATAGTTCAGCCTCGCTCAAACTAGGACTCAGGCTAAGTGTCTTCGCTAACAAAATAGTGCAGTTCGACCTCGCTCGAACTGGGAGTCATGTAAAATGCCTTTGCCATCAAAATAGTTCTGTTCGACCTTTTTTGAACTAGAACTCACACAAAGTGCCTTCGCTATAAAAATAGGTTAGTTCTACCTCATTGGAATTGAGACTCAGGCTAAGTGCCTTCGCCATCAAAATAGTAATGTTCGACCATACTCAAACTAGTACTAAGGCTAAGTGCCTTTCCTATCAAAATAGTGCAGTTCGACCTTGCTTGAACTGGGAATCAGGCTAAGTGCCTTCACCATCAAAACCATGCAGCTTGACGTCGCTCGAACCGGAACTCAAGCTAAGCACCTTCGCCATCAAAATAGTGAAGTTTGACCGCGCTCAATTTGGGATTCAGGCTAAGTTCCTTTTCCATCAAAATAGTGCAGTTTGACCTTGCTCGATCTAGGACCTAGGCTTCGCCATAAAAAAGTGTAGTTCAACCTCGCCCAAACTAAGGCTCAAACTAACTGTATTCTCCATCAAAAAGTGCCATTTGACCTCGCTCAAACTAGGACTCAGTAAAAGTGCCTTCACCATCAAAATAGTGCAGTTTGACCTCGCTTGAACTTGGACTCAGGCTAAGCGCCTTCACCATCAAAATAGTGCAGTTCAACCATGCTCGAATTGGGACTCAAGCTAAGCATTTGACCTCGCTCGAACAAGGACTCAGATTAGGTGCCTTCACTATCAATATAGTGCAAATCGACCTTGCTCAAACAAGGACTCAGGCTAAGTGCCTTCACCATCAAAACATTATAGTTTGACCTTGCTCGAACTACGATTCAGGCTAAGTGCCTTCGCAATCAGAACAGTGCAGTTCAACCTTGCTCGAACAAGGACTCAAGCTAAGTGCCTCCGCCATCAATATAGTGCAGTTTGAACTCACTTGAATTGGGCCTCAGGCAAAATGCCGTCACCATCAAAATAGTACAGTTTCACCTCGTTCGAAGTGAGACTTAAGCTAAGTGTCTTCACCATCAAAATAATACAGTTCGACCTTGCTTGAATTTGGACTCAATTTAAGTTTCTTCAGCTTAAAAATAGTGCAGATTCACCTCGCTTGAACTGGGACTCAAGCAAAGTGCCTTCGCCATGAAATCAATGCAGTTCGACCTTGGCCGAACTGGGACTCAAGCTAAGTGCCTTCACCATCAAAACAGTTCAGTTTGACCTCACTCGAGACTCAAGCTAAGTGCCATTGCCATCAAAATACTGCAGTTCGGCTATTCTTGAACTGGGACTCAAGCTAAGTGCCTTCCCCATCAAAATAGTGTTGTTTGAGATCGCTCAAACTGGTCCTCAGGCAAAGTGCCTTCTCCATCAAAATAGTACAGTCTAACCACGCTCGAACTGAGGCTAAAGATAAGTGTGTTCACTATCAAAATAATGCAGTTCGACCTTGCTTGAACTGGGACTCAAGCTAAGTTCCTTCGCCATCAAAATAGTGCAGATCGACCTCGCTTGAACTGGGACTTAGGCAAAGTACCTTCGCCATTAAAACAATGCAGTTCGACCTTACTCGAACTGGGACTCAAGCTCAGTGCCTTCACTATCAAAATAGTACAGTTTGATCTCGCTCAAACTATGACTCAAGCTAAGTGCCTTTACCATAAAAATAGTGCAGTTCTGCCTCTCTCAAACTGGGACTCAAGCTAAGTGTCTTCGCCATCAAAATAAATCATTTTTACCTTGCTTGAACTAAGACTCACGCTAAGTGCCTTGACTAGCAAAAGAGTGCAGTTTGACCTCGCTCGAACTGGGATTCAGGCTATGTTCCTTCGCAATCAAAATAGTGCAATGCGACCTTCCTTGCAATTGGGAGTCATGTAAAGTGCCTTCACCATCAAAACAGTGTAGTTCGATCTCTCTGAAACTGAGACTTAAGCTAAGTGCCATCGCTATCTAAATAGTACAGCTTGTCCTCGCTCAAACTGGGACTCAAGCTAAGTTCCTTTTCCATCGAAATGGCACAGTTCAGCCTCGGTCAAACTAGGACTCAGGCTAAGTGTCTTCGCCAACAAAATAGTGTAGTTAGACCTCGCTCGAACTTTGAGTCATGCATAGTGCCTTTGCTATCAAAATAGTTCTGTTCGACCTTGCTTGAACTTGGACTCACACAAAGTGCCTTTGCTATAAATTTTTTTTAGTTTAGCCTCATTTGAACTGAGATTCAGGCTAAGTGCCTTCGCCATCAAAATAGTACAGTTCAACCAAACTCAAACTAGGACTAAGGCTAAGTGCATTTGATATCAAAATAGTGTAGTTCGACCTTGCTTGAACCAGGAATCAGGATAAGTGCCTTCACCATCAAAACAGTGCAGTTTGACCTCGCTCGAACCAGAACTCAAGCTAAGAACCTTCTCCATCAAAATAGTAAAGTTCGACCGCGCTCAAATTAGGATTCAGGTTAAGTTCCTTTGCCATTAAAATAGTGCAGTTCGACCTCTTTATATTTGGGACTCAGGCTAAACACCTTAACCATCCAAATAGTGCAGTTTGACTTTGCTCGATCAGGGACCTAGGCTTCACCATCAAAGAGTGTAGTTCAACCTCACTCAAACTGAGACTCAAACTAAGTGTATTCTCACTCAAAATAGTGCAGTTTGACCTCGCTCAAACTATGACTCAGTCAAAGTGCCTTCGCCATCAATATAGTGCAGTTTGACCTCACTCGAACTTGGACTTAGGCTAAGCACCTTCGCCATCAAAATAGTGCAGTTCAACCATGTGTAAATTGGGACTCAAGCTAAGTGCCTTGACCATCAAAATAGTGTAGTTGGACCTCGCTCGAACCGGGACTCAAGATAAATGGCTTAACCATCAAAATAGAGTAGTTCGACTATGCTCAAATTAGGATTCGGGATAAGTTCCTTTGCCATCAAAATAGTGCAGTTCGACCTTGATAGAACATGGACTCAAGATAAGTGCCTTCGCCATCCAAATAGTGCAGTTTTGCCTCACTCGAACAAGGACTCAGATTAAGTGTCTTCACTATTAGAATAGTGCAAATCGACCTTTCTCGAACAAGGACTCAGGCTATGTGCCATCACCATCAAAACATTGTAGTTCGACCTTGCTCGAACTAGGATTCAGGCTAAGTGCCTTCGAAATCAAAACAGTGCAGTTTAACCTTGCTCGAGCAAAGACACAGGCTAAGTGCCTTCACCATCAAAATAATGTAGTTTGACCTCACTTGAACTGGGCCTCAAGCAAAGTGCCTTCACCATCAAAATAGTACAGTTCAACCTCGTTCGAACTGAGACTTAAGCTAAGTGTCTTCACCATCAAAATAATGTAGTTCGACCTTGCTTGAACTGGGACTCAAGCTAAGTTCCTTCGCCATAAAAATAGTGCAGATAGACCTTGCTTGAACTGGGACTCAGGCAAAGTGCCTTTGCCATCAAAACAATGCAATTCGACCTTGCTCGAACTAGGAGTCATGCTAAGTGCCTTCACCATCAAAATAGTGCAGTTTGACCTCGCTCAAAATGGGACTTAGGCTAAGTGCCTTTACCATCAAAATAGTGCAGTTCAACTATTCTTGAACTGGGAGTCAAGCTAAGTTTCTTCACCATCAAAATAGTGCATTTCAACCTTGCTAGAACCGGGACTCAGGCTAAGAGCCTTGGCTAGCAAAATAGTGCAGTTTGACTTCACTGAAACCAGGACTCAGGCTAAGTGCCTTCGCTATAAAAATAGTGCAGTTTGACCTCGCTCGAACTGGGACTCAAGCTAAGTTCCTTCGCCATAAAAATAGTGCAGATAGACCTCGATTGAACTGGGACTCAGGCAAAGTGCCTTCGCCATCGAAACAATGCAATTCGACTTTGCTCGAACTCAGAGTCAAGCTAAGTGCCTTCACCATCAAAATAGTGCAGTTTGACCTCGCTCTAACTAGGACTCAGGCTAAGTGCCTTTACCATCAAAATAGTGCAGTTCAACTATTCTTGAACTGTGAGTCAAGCTAAGTTTCTTCACCATCAAAATAGTGCATTTCAACCTCGCTCGAACAGGGACTCAGGCTAAGAGCATTGGCCAGCAAAATAGTGCAGTTTGACTTCACTAAAACCAGGACTCAGGCTAAGTGCCTTCGCTATCAAAATAGTCAAGTTTGACCTTGATCAAACTGGGACTCACGCTAAGTGCCTTCGCAATCAAAATAGTGCAGTTCGACCTTGCTTTAATGGGGAGTCATGCAAAGTGCCTTCGCCATCTAAATAATGCAGTTCGACCTCTCTCGAATTGGGATACATGCTAAGTTCATTCGCCATCAAAATAGTGCAACTCGACCTTGCTGGAAGCAGGACTCAGGCTAAGTGCCTTCACCATCACAATAGTGCAGTTTTACCTCGCTCGAACCGAGACTCGGTATAAGTGGCTTCGCCATCAAAATAGTGTAGTTCTACCATGCCTGAACTAGGAGATGGGCTAAGTGCCTTCGCCATCAAACTAGTGCAGTTCGACATCGCTTGAACTAGTATTCAGGCTAAGTTCCTTTGTCATCAAAATAGTGCAATTCCACCTCGCTCGAACTGGAACTCAGGCTAAGTGCATTAACCAACAAAATAGTGTAGTTTAACTCATGCAAAGTGCCTTCACCGTAAAAATAGTTCTGTTATACCTTGCTTGAACTGGGACTCACCCAAAGTGCCTTCGCCATCAAAATATGTTAGTTCGACCTCATTTGAACTACAACTCAGGCTAAGTGCCTTCACAATCAAAATAGTGTAGTTCGACCTTGCTCAAACTAGGACTCAGGCTAAGTGTCTTTGCTTTCAAAATAGTGCAATTTAAGCTTACTCGAATCGGGACTCAGGTTAAGTGCCTTCGCCATCAAAATCGTGCAGTTTGACCTTGCTCGAACTGGGATTCTGGCTCCATGCCTTTGCCATCAATATACTGCATTTCAACCTCGCTCGAACCGAAACTCAAACTAAGTGCCTTCACCATAAAAAAGTGCAGTTTGACCGCACTCAAATGGGGATTCACGCTAGGTTCCTTTGCCATCAAAATAGTGCAGTTTGATATTGCTGGAACTAGGACTTACACTAAGCGCCTTTGCCATCAAAATAGTGCAGTTCGACCTTGCTCAAATTGGGACTCAGGCTTCACCATCAACAAAGTGAAGTTCAAGCTTGCTCGAACTAGGACTCAAACTAAGTGTCTTCGCTATCAAAATAGTGCAGTTTGACCTCGCTAACTAGGACTCAATCTAAGTGTCATCTCCATAAAAAAAAGTGCAGTTTGACCTCGCTTGAACTAGGACTCAAGCTAAGCGCCTTCACCATCAAAATAGTGCAGTTCAACCTTGCCCAAACTAGGACTCAGGCTAAGTGCCTTCACCGTCAAAATAGTGTAGTTCGACGTTGCTCGAATCGGGACTCAAGATAACTGCCTTCGCCATCAAAATAGAGCAGTTCAACTGCGCTCAAATTGGGATTCAAACTAAGTTCCTTTTCCATCAAAATAGTATAGTTCAACCTCACTGGAACATGGAGTCAAGCTAAGTGACTTTGCTATCAAAACAGTGCAGTTTGACCTTGCTCGAACAAGGACTCAAATTAAGGGCCTTCACTATCAGAACAGTGCAGATAGACCTTGCTCGAACAAGGACTCAAGCTAAGTGCCTTCACAATTAAAACAGTGAAGTTCAACCTTGCTCGAACAAGGACTTAGGCTAAGTGCCTTCGCCATCTAAATAGTGCAATTTGAGCTAGCTCGAACTGAGCCCCAGGCAAAGTGCCTTCACCCTCAAAATAGTACAGTTCGACCTTGCTCGAACTGAGACTCAAGCTAAGTACCTTCACCATCAAAATAATGTAGTTAGACCTTCCTTAAACTGGGACTCAAGATAAGCTCCTTCGCCATAAAAATAGTGTTGATCGACCTCGCTTGAACTGGGACTCACGAAAAGTGCCTTCGTCATCAAAACAATGCAGTTTGACCTTGCTCAAACTGGGACTCAAGCTAAGTGACTTCACCATCAAAATAGTGTAGTTTGACCTCACTCGAACTGGGACTCAGGCTAAGTGCCTTTTCCATCAAAATAGTGCAGTTCAGCTTCGCTCGAACTAGGACTTAAGCTCAGTGTCTTCACCATCAAAATAGTGCATTTTGACGTTGCTCGCACCATGACTTTGGCTATGTTCCTTGGCTAGCAAAATAGTGTAGTTTTACCTCATTGGAATTGAGACTCAAGATAAGTGCCTTCGCTATCAAAACAGTGCAGTTTGACCTCACTCGAACTGGGACTCAGGCTAAGTGCCTTCGCAATCAAAATAGTGCAGTTCGACCTCGCTTAAACTGGGAGTCATGCAAAGTTCCTTCGTCATCTAAACAATGTAGTTCGACCTTGCTTGAATTCTGATATAGGCTAAGTTCCTTTGCCATCTAAATAGTGCAGCTCGACCTTGCTGTAACCGAGATTCAAGCTAAGTACCCTCACAATTAAAATAGTGCAGTTCGACCTCGCTCGAACTGGGACTGAGGATAGGTGCTTTCGCCAGCAAAATAGAGTTGTTCGACCTTGCTTGAACTCGGAGTCATGGAAAGTGCCTTCGCCATAGGAACAGTGCAGCCTTTGTCATCAAAATAGTGCAGTTCCACCTTCCTCGAACTGGAACTCAGGCTAAGTGCATTCACCATCGAAATAGTGCAGTTCGACCTCGCTCGAACTGGTACTTAGGCTAAGTGTCTCAGCTATCAATATATGCAGTTCGACCATGCTCGAATTGTGACTCAGGCTAAGTCCCTTCACCATCAAAACATTGTAGTTGGACCTTGATCGAATTGGGACACATGCTATGTGCCTTTTCCATCAAAATAGTTTAGTTCAACCTCGCTTGAACTGGGATTCATGCTATGTGCCTTCGCCTTCAAAATAGTGCATTTCAGACACGCTCAAACCTAGACTCAGGCTATGTGCCTTCACCATCAAAATAGTGCAGTTTGATGACACTAGAACCAGGACTCAGGCTAAGTGCCATCGCTATCAAAATAGTGCAATTCAGACACCCTCAAACTAGGATTCAAGCTAAGTGCCTTCTACATAAAAACAGTGTAGTTCGACCTCACATGAATTGTGACTCAGCCTAAGTGCCTTCGACATCAAAATAGTGCAGCTTGATGTCGCTTGAATTGTGTTTCAGGTAAAGTGCATTCGCCATCAAAATAGTACAGTGAGATCTCACTCCAACGGGGACTTGGGCTAAGTGCCTTCGCCATCAAAATAGTGTTGTTCGACCTTGCTTAAACTAGGACTCACGCTAAGTGCCTTTGCCAACAAAATAGTACAGTTCGACCTCGCTCGAGCTGGGATTCAAACTAAGTGCCTTTTCAAATCAAACCAGTGTAGTTCGACCTCGCTTGAACCGGGACTTAGGATAAGTAATTTAGCCATAAAAATAGTGCAGTCCGACCTCGCTCAAACAGGACATAGGCTAAATGCCT
This sequence comes from Nicotiana noctiflora, assembly GCA_032618575.1. Lineage (NCBI taxonomy): Eukaryota > Viridiplantae > Streptophyta > Magnoliopsida > Solanales > Solanaceae > Nicotiana > Nicotiana noctiflora. The sequence goes on from JASVEL010014106.1 coordinate 30,489, forward strand.
TCGCCATCAAAAAATGTAGTTCGACCTCGCTTTAACTAGGACTCATACTAAGTGTCTTCACCATCAATATAGTGTAAATAGTGTAGTTCAACCTCACTTGAACTGGGGCTCATGCTAAGTGACTTCACCATCAAAATAGTGCAGTTCGTTCTCGCTCGAACTAGGACTCATGCTTCGCTATAAAAATAGTGCAATTCGACCTCGCTCGAACTGGGACATAGGCTAAGCGACTTCGCCATCAAAATAATGCAGTTTGACCTCGCTTAAATTGGGACTCAGTATTACTGTCTTCACTATCAAAACAGTGCAGTTCGACCTCGTTCATACCAGGACTCAAGCTAAGTGCCTTCGCCATCAAAATAGTGCAGTTCAACCTCGCTTTAATTGGGACTCAGGCTAAGTGCCTTCGCCATCAAAATAGTGTAGTTTGACCTTGCACGAACTAGGACTTAGGCTAAGTTCCTTCGCCATCAAAACAGTGTAGTTCGAGCTTGGTCGAACTGGGACACAGACTAAGTTTCTTCTCCAACAAAACAGTATAGTACAACCTTGCTCGAATAAGGACTTAGGCTAAGTGCCTTGGCAATCAAAATAGTACAGTTCAACCTCGCCCGCACTGGGACTCAGGCTAAGTGCCTTGACCATCAAAATAGTGTAGCTCAACCTCACTCAAACCGCGACTCGGAATAAATGCTTTCACCCTTAAAATAGAGAAGTTTGACCTCAGTCGAATTGGCATTCGGGCTAATTTCCTTTGCCATCAAAATAGTGCAGTTCGACTAGCTGGAACCGGGACTTAGGCTGAGTGCCTTTGCTATCAAAATAGTGCAGTTTCACCTCGCTCGAGCATGGAATCAGGTTAAGTGTCTTCGCCATCAACAGAGTGCTGATCGACCTTGCTTGAATAAGGACTCAGACTAAGTGCCTTCGTTATCAAAATAGTGTAGTTTGACCTTGGACGAACCTAGACATAGGCTAAGTTCCTTCGCCATCAAAATAGTGTAGTTCGACCTTGATTTAACAGGGACTCAGACTATGTTTATTCGCTATAAAAATAGTGTAGTTCGACCTTACTCGAACAAGGACTCATGCTATGTGCCTTCGACATAAAAATAGTGCAGTTTTACCTCACTTGACCTGAGACTCAGGAAAAGTGCCTTGATCATTAGAATAGTACAGTTGGACCTCGCTCGAACTAGCACATAAGCTACGTGTCTTCACCATAAAAATAAGGCAGTTCGACCTTGCTTGAACTGGGACTCAAGCATTGTTCCTTCGACATAAAAATAGTCCAGATGGACCTCACTTGAAATGGGACTCAAGCTATGTTCCTTTCCCATCAAGACAATGAAATTCGACCTTGCTCAAACTGGGACTCAAGCTATGTTCCTTCTTCATCAAAATAGTGCAGTTTGACCTCGCTCGAACTGGGACTCAGGCTAAGTGTCTTTACCATCAAAGTAGTGCAGTTTGGCCTCGCTTGAACTGGGGCTTAGGCTAAGTGTCTTCGACATCAAAATAGTGCATTTTGGACTCACTCGAACCAGGACTCAAGCTAATTGCCTTGGCCAGCAAAATAGTGCAGTTCAACCTTACTATAACCGGGACACCTGCTAATTTCCTTCACCATCAAAACAATGCAGTATGACCTTGCTCGAACTTGGACTCAGGCTAAGTGTCGTTGTAATTAAATTAGTGCAGTTCAATGTTACTTGAACTAGGATTCTTACAAAGTGCCTTCGCCATCAAAATAATGCAGTTTGACCTCGCTCGAATTGGGATTCAAGCTAAGTGGCTTCGCCATCAAAATAGTGTTGTTCAACCTCACTCGAAGCGGGACTCAGGATAAGTACCTTCACCATCAAAATATTACAGTTCAACCTCACTCGAAGCGGGACTCAGGATAAGTGCCTTTTGTATTGAAATATAGCCGTTCGGTCTCGCTTGAATTGGGAGTCATAAAAAGTTTTTTCGCTATCAAAGAAGTAGATTTCGACCTTGCTTGAACTGGTATTCAAGCTAAGTGCTTTCATCATCAAAACTGTGTAGTTCGACCTCACTCGAACCGGAACTCAGGCTAAGTGTCTTCGCCATCAAAATAGTGTAGTTTGAGCTCGCTCAAACTAGGACTCAGGCAAAGTGTCTTAGCCATCAATATAGTATAGTTCGACCACGCTCGTATTGGGACTCAGGATAAGTGCCTTCGCCATCAAAACAATGCAGTTCGACCTCGCTCGAATTAGGACTCAGGCTATGTGCCTTGCCATCAAAATAGTTCAATTCGACCTTGCTCGTACTGATTTTCAGACTATGTGCCTTCGCCATCAAAATAGTGCATTTCAACCTCGCCCAAACCAGGACTTAGGCTTAGTGCCTTCACCATAAAAATAGTGTAGTTCGACCGCACTGAACCAGGACTCAGGATAAGTGACTTCCCCGTAAAAATAGTGTTTTTCGACCTCCCTCAAACTAGGACTCAGGCTATATGCATTCGCCATAAAAATAGTGTCGTTCGACCTCGCTTAAACTGGACTTAGGCTAAGTGACTTCACATAAAATAGTGCAATTCAATGTCGCATGAACAAAGATTCAATTAAAGTGCCTTCGCCATTAAAATAGTGCAGTTCGATCTCACTCGAACTGGGATTCAGGCTAAGTGCCTTCGCCATTAAAACAGTGTTGTTCGACCTTGATCAAACTTGGACTCACTCTAAGTTCCTTCACAATAAAAATAGTGTAGTTCAAGCGATAGTTCGACCTCGCTCGAGCTGGTATTCAGCCTAAGTTCCTTCGCCATCAAAATAGTCCAGTTCGATGTCGCTCGAACTAGGACTCAAGCTAACTGCTTTCGCCATCAAAATAGTGCACGTCAAACTCGCTCGAACTAGGAATCAGGCTAAGAGCCTTTGCCATTAAAATAGTGCAGTTCAACCTTGCTCGAACTAGGACTCAGACTAAGTGTCTTCGCTATCAAAATAGTGTAGTTCAACCTTGCTTGAATCAAGACTCAGGCTAAGTGCCTTCGCTATCAAAATAGTGTAGTTCAACCTGACTTGAATTGGGACTCAGTCTAAACGCCTTCGCCATTAAAATAGTGGAGTTCGAACTCACTGAAATCGAGACTCACGCAAAGTGCCTTCACCATCAAAATAGTGATGTTTGACCTCACTCGAACTAGGACTCACGTTAAGTGCCTTCGCAATCGTAGTATCGTTCGACCTCATAGGAACTGGGAGTCTTGCAAAGTGACTTAGCCATCCAAACGTTGAAATTTGACCTCACTCGAATTAGGATTTAGGCTAAGTTCCTTCTCCATCAAAATAGTGCAATTCGACCTCGCTAGAACCGTGACTCAGGCTAAGTTCCTTCACCATCAAAAATGTGTGGTTCGACCTTGAATGTACTGGGTGTCAGGATAAGTTCCTTCTCATCAAAAAAGAGTAGTTCAACCTCGCTTGAATTTGGGAGTCATGCAAAGTGCCTTCTCCATAAAAATAGTACAGTACGACCTCGCTTGAACTGGGATTCAGGCTAAGTGCCTTCATCATCAAAATAGTGCAAGATGACCTCACATGAATCAGAACTCATGAAAAGTGCCTTCGCCATCAAAATAGAGTAGTTCGACCTCCCTCAAATTGGGATTCGGGCTAAGTTCCTTAGCCATCAAAATAGTGCAGTTCAACCTCGTTAGAACTGGGACTCAGGCTAAGTGCCTTTACCATCAAAATAGTACAGTTTGACCTTTATCGAACCGTGACTTAGGCTAAGTGCCTTCACCATCAAAATAGTATAGTTCGACCTTTCTCAAATAGAGACTCGGGCTAAGTGCCATCACCATCAGAATAGTGCAGTTTGACCTTGCTTAAATTGGGACTCAGGCTAAGTGCCGTCGCTATCAAAATAGTGCAGTTTGACCTCACTCGAACTGGGACTCAAGCTAAGTGTCATTCCCATCAAAATAATGCACTTCGACCTCGCTTAAACTAGGACTCATGGTAAATTCTTTCGCCATCAAAATATTCCAGATCGGCCTCGCTTGAAATGGGACTCATGCTAAGTATCTATGCCATGAAAATAGTGCATTCTACCTCGCTCGAACCGAGACTCAGGGTAAGTGCCTTCGCCAGCGAAATAGTGCAGTTTGACCTTACTGAAACTAGGACTCAAGCTAAGTGCCTTCACCATCAAAATAGTGCAGTCTGACCTCGCTCGAACTAGGACTTAGGTTAAGTGCCTTCGCAATAAAATTAGTGTCGTTCGACCTTACTTGAACTAGGACTCAGGCTATGTGCCTTCGCTATCAAAACAGTTCTGTTCGACCTTGCTCGAACTGGGATTCAGGCTATGTGCCTTTGGCATCAAAATAGTGCATTTCAACCTCGCTCGAACCGGGACTCAAGCTAAGTGCCTTCGCCATTAAATAGTGCAGTTCGACCACACATGATCCGGGACTCATGCTAAGTGCCTTCACCGTCAAAATAGTGCAGTTTGACCTCTTTAAAACTAGGACTCAGGCTAAGTTTCTTTGACATAAAAAAAGTGCAGTTCGACACTGCTTGAACTGGGATTCAGGTAAAGTGTCTTAGCCATGAAAACAGAGCTGTTCGACAACACTCGAACTGGGACTCAGTCTAAGTGCCTTCGCAATCAAAACTGTGTACTTCGACCTCGCTTAAACTGTGACTTAAGCTAAGTGACTTCGCCATCAAAACATTGCAGTTCAACCTTGCTAGAACCGGGACTCAAGCTAAGTACCTTCGCTATGAAAATTTTCCAGTTTGACTTCACTACAACTGGGACTCAGGCTAATTCCCTTTGCCATCAAAATACTGTAGCGCGACCTCACTGGAGCCGGGACTCAGGAAAAGATCCATTGACATCAAAATGGAGTAGTTCAACCTCGCTCAAGCTGGGACTCAGGCTAAGGTCTTCACGATCAATGCACTAAAGTTTGACCTCGCTCGAACTAGGACTCAGGCTAAGTTCCTTCGCAATAAAAATAGTGCAGTCTGACCTTGCTCAAACTAGTACTCAGGCTAAGTTCCTTCATGATTCAAATAGTGCAGCTCGAGCTCACTCGAACCAAGACTTGAGCTATGTGCCTTCAGCGTCAAAAATTCCAGTTCGACCTTACTCGCACTAGGACTCGGGCTAAGTGCCTTAACCATCAAAATAGTGTAGTTCGACCTTGCTCGAATTAAGAATTAGGCAAGTGCCTTCACCATCAAAATTGTGCAGTTCTACCTCGCTCAAACTGTGGCTCATGAAAAGTGCTTCACAATCAAAACAGTGCAGTTTAACCTCACTCAAAATAGGACTCAGGCTAAGTGCCTTCGCAATTAAAATAGTATAGCCTGACCTCGCTCGATCCGGGACTCAGGCTCAGTGCATTCGCCATCAAAATATTCCATATCGACCATGCTCGAGCTTGGTCTAAGGCTAAGTGCCTTTGCCATCAAAATAGTGCAGTTCGACCTGGCTCGAACCGGGACTCAAGCTAATTCCCTTCTCCATCGAAATAGTGTCGTTCAACCTAACTCGAACCGGGACTCGAGCCAAGTGCCTTTGCCATCAAAACAATGCATTTTAACCTCACTTGAACTTAGGCTTAGGCTAAGTTCCTTTGTAATAAAAAAAGTGCAGTTCGACCTTGTTTGCTCCAGGACCCAGGCTAAGTTCCTTCCCCATCAAAATAGTGTCGTTCTACCTCGCTCGAACTAGGACTCAGGCTAAGTTAATTCGCCTTCAAAATAGTGCAGTTTGACCTTGCTCCAACCAGGACTCAGGCTAAGTGACTTTGCCATTAAACCAGTGAAGATCGACTTTGCTCAAACTGGGACTCAGGCTAAGTGCCTTCACCATCAAAATAGTGCAGTTTGACCTCACTCGAACTAGGACTCAGGATAAGTACCTTCACCATCAAAGTAGTCCAGTTCAACCTCGCACGAATCGGGACTCATGCTAAGTGCCTTCGCCATCAAAACACTGTAGTTTGACCTCACTCAAACCGGGACTCAGGCTAAGTGCCTTCGCCATCAAAATAGTGCAGTTCGACTTCACTTGAACTGGGACTCAGGCTAAGTGCATTCGCCATCAAAATAGTGCAGTTCGACCACAGTCGAATCGGGACTCAGGCTAAGCGCCCTTGCCATCAAAACAATGCAGTTTGACCTAGCTCGAATCAGGACTCTGGCTAAATGCTTTCGCCATCAAAATAGTATAGTTCGACTTTGCTCGAATCGGGACTTAAGCTAAGTGCCTTTGCCAACAAAACAGTGCAGTTTAACCTCACTTGAGCTAGGACCTAGGCTAAGTTCCTTTTCCATAATAATAGTGCAGTTCGACCTTGCTCACTCTAGGACACAGGCTAAATGCCTTCGCCATCAAAATAATGCAGCTCCACCTCGCTCGAACAAGGATGCAGGCTAAGTGCCTTCGCCTTCAAATAGTGCAGTTCGACCTCGCTTAAACCGGGACTCAGGCTAAATTCCTTTGCCATCAAACCACTACTGTTTGTCCTCGCTCGAACTAGGACTCTAAGTGCCTTCACAATAAAAATAGTGCAGTTTGACCTTGCTCAAACCAGGACTCAGGCAAAGTGCCTTCGCCATCAAGATAATGCAATTCGACCTTGCTCGAACCAGGACTCGAGCTAAGTGCCTTTGCCATATGAACAGTGCAGTTCGACCTCACTTGAACTAGGATTTGGGCTAAGTGCCTTCACCATCAAAATAGTGCAGCAACCTTGCTCGCACTAGGACTCAGGCTAAGCGCCTTCACAATCAAAATATTATGGTTGGACCACGATCGAACAGTAACTCCGGCTAAGTGCCTTCACCATCAAAGTAGTGCAGTTCAACCTTGCTCAAACCGGGACTCAGGTTAAGTGCCTTCACCATCATAACAGTGCAATTTCACCTTGCTCAAACCCAAAATCAGGCTAAGTTCCTTTGTCATCAAGTGTAGCATGTTATTGGTAATCTGGAATGACTCAGCTTGAATCGCTGGCACAATAATGGCAGTTGCCAAATTATCCACAGTTGGCTGTGTCCAGTCAAATTATGCACCTTCATGCTCCTCCTGCGCCTACTGTACGGTCAACCCAACTTGCTGGTTTGGGTCATTCACGTCTCCCATGTCGAAATCTTGTTTAATTGGTTGCTGAGATTGCTCAAGTTGTTTGATTGCCCTGTTACGTGCCCGGAAAGTTTGCTCAGGGTCTGAGAGTCCTTCAATTAGTTCTCCAGTCCTTACAGATTTCCTAGGCATGCACCTAAGTACCCTGTTCAACAACCATCAAAATTTTCAATGTAAAGTGTGTAGAAAGAACCTGACTACACAAGAATCTTGTAGTTCTGTCAATGGAAATTGATAATTCCGTTAATTCCCCGACAACAACACCAAAATTGATTCACGTCCAAACAACGGTCGTAGTTAATATAATCCAGTAAATTAAGTCCAGAGTCGATCCCACAGGGAATTAACCTATCAACTGAAAATTCCAAAACCCAATAACACTTCTAAATCAGCTTCCCAAACTTTTGAATATGTTTTTGTGGATGTTTTCTACTAACTATCTTTTGCAAAAAACTAAAGACTTGAAAGAAAGAATTGAATGTGGTGTAAATATTAAAGAGAAAGACTAAGGTATTGATTTCCCTTATTGATGGAATCCGTTCTGTTTATGCTCATACAAATTGTCAATTTTATTCTATCAATCATGAACACTATTTTTACCATAATTCTCTCCCGAGCAACTACGATAATTTCCTAGTGCACTCGCTCGAGCTACCCTAGCTAGCTTTAATTTGAACGGTTCACTTTAAATTGCACCAAAGGTTTCGTTATTCCTTACCCCACCTCTACGCCTATAATTATAGATTCCTCTAATAATCTCGGTGTGGTGTTGTTCAACATTTAACCTAAATATGCACTCTTTTCCAAGTTATGCACGCTAAATAGGCACAGCAAATTGAGGTTCCTATCAATTAACTACAACAAGAACGAAGTTGAACAAATAGAAATCTAGCTATCAATTTGTAATCACATAACCCAGAAGTTCATCACTCAATACATTCCATCAAAACCTTAGATAAAGATTTAGCTACTGATAATGGAAGAAATAAGATAGATAATTGAATTCATAATAAAAGATTCAAAGTAAAAGAAAGATAGATGTTGAGAGAGTTCTCTCTTACTAGTATGCTTGCAAAAATAATGAATAATACAATACTTGCCTCTCTTGGGCGAATCCTAATATTAAATATAGGGTTTTGGTTACATAATTTCCATCTTGACAATTTTAACCTTCAAAATTTTGGCTTCCACCGTAGTCTGACCGCGGACGCGGTCCAACCACGGTAGAATAAGCTCTCTGAACTTCACAATCTTCCGCAAACACTTTCTACAGCAGTTCTACCGCTGTCGCGGTTGGACCGCAGTAGAACAGTGTTGCGGATTCTTCAAGCTATTTTTCAGCACAAATTTCTAACTTGTTCCACACTTGGCCTTTTCACCATCTTATGACTCCAAAACTGCTCCTTTAGTCTTCATTAGCTCATATGTACCTATAACACACTAAAAACACTAATAAAAATATTTTGTCATCATAAACAATATAAAAAAATCAAGTGTAATTATTTAGGGCATAAATATAGTAAAATTCACCTATTATTTGTTACCACATGGATAACTGGCTTGTGGCAGCCAAGCGTTCATAGCAACATTGTTTTTTGATCCTTCGATGTCGGCTCTTCTTATCATTGTGAAGAAGAATTCACCAAATGTTGGCTTGTTCACCCACCAATAAGGAACGTGAGCTAGGTTTAGACCATCGTGAGATAGGTTAGTTTTACCCTACTGATGACAGTGTTGCAATAGTAATTCAACCTAGTACGAGAGGAATCGTTGATTCACATAATTGGTCATCGAGCTTGGTTGAAAAGCCAGTGGTGCGAAGCTACCGAGCGCTGGATTGTGACTGAATGCATCTAAGTCAGAATACGGTCTAGAAGCGACGAATGCGCCCGACGTCCGCTTTCCGTCCCGCAATAGGGACCTTTTGCCCCCAAGGGCACGTGTCATGGGCTAAGTCATCACGGCGGAAAAGCCGCGGTGGCCGCCTTGAAATACAATTTCCATCGAGTGGTGGGTAGAATCCTTTGCAGACGACTTAAATACGCGATGGGTTATTGTTAGTGGCAGAGTGTCCTTGCTGCTACCATCCACTAAAATTCAGCACTTTGTCACTCCGATTCGTCCCTCTCTCTCCAATCCAATCAATTTATAGCTTTTCTGAAAAGAGGTTAAGACCTCTCTTGTTACTAAATAATATACTAAGTGTTGGAGAACCGTAGAAGTCCTCAAGACCTTAGGAACTATACAATTTGGGTATTAGGAGGACAATGGGACCTGACACTTAGTCGTATCGAGGGAACGACTATGTGCGAATACACTACTAGCGACTTCTCGATGTTTCATTTTCGAGGTCGAGGCCTATGCCAAGGCGTGATGTGTGCAAATAGTTATTTCTCGGGGTGTCACTTGAGAGGCCAAGGCCTAATGCACCGCAGGTGTGGCCATGGCATGGCACAAGGCATCGCTCAAGAGGCCAAGTCCTATGCCAAAGGCATGGCAAGACGTCGCAGGACATGGCAAGCCATGGCAGAGCGTGGCCATGGCACGGGTCAGGACGTGGAAGGCCATGGAATTGCATGGCCATGGCAAGGGTCAGGATGTGGCAGGCCATGGCAGTGCATGGCCATGGCAATGTATGGCCATGGCAGGGGTGAGGACATGGCAGGCCATGGCAGGCCATGGCAAGGCGTGGCCATGGCATGGGTCAGGACGTGGCAGGCCATGGCAGTGCATGGCTATGTCACGGGTTAGCACGTGGCAGTGCATTGCCATGACACGGGTCAGGACGTGGCAATACATGGTCATGGCACGGGTCAGGACATGGCGGGTAATGGTAGGCCATGGAAGTGCATGGCCATGGCACGGGTCAGGACGTGGCAGGATGTGGCAGGCCGTGGCATAGATCAGGGCGTGGCAGGGCATTGCTATGGCGCGGGTCAGGACGTGTCTCCACGCCGCTCCACATCGGTCAATGTCTAGTGCTAGCCAAATGCTTAGTAACATGTCAAGCGCAATGATGGTAGTGGTCGTTGGTGGCGGTGATGGAAAGTAGCGGTGGTTTGCGGTAGCTACCGGCGACGGTTGGTGGACGCTTGGTGGTTGGCGCCGGCGGTTTAAGTCAGAATCACTTATAGCGGTTGCGACAGTGGAATTTACTCATGATTAATGGTGGTTGGTCATCCATATGGTTTTATAAATATATTATGTATTTTACCTATTTTTTTATCTAGTTTTTATTAATTTTTATGCTTTTTTGTAATTTTAAATAGTTTTTATGTTAGTTTTATATAAAAATAATTACTCTTTTATGTGTAATATTATTACTAGATGTATTTGAAAATTATTCCATTATTTTTCTTATTTTTATAATAATTTTCCTATTTTTTACTATTTTCCTATTTTTTGTTTTTTTACAATGCTCTTGGCGGCAAATGGCTTTTAGCAATGGAATGGCAAAGCAACGTACGATAAGCACCATAAGGGGCAAAGTGCATGGGGCGAAGCTTACTAAGTTGTTGATTGCCATCGGTTGTTGCGGGTTGTGTCTGGCATCACATCACTCATGGCGGCTGATGGCTCTTAGTAATGGATTGGCAAAGAAATGTGCTAGTAGCACCTCAAGGGGCAAAAGTGCATGGGGCAAAGCTTACTAAGTTGCGGATTGCCATTGGTGGTTGTGGGTTATGTCGGTAAACCCATCACCACCTGTGATGGCTGATGGCTTTTGACAACGAACAGCGGAATCGTGCAAGTAGCACCACAAGGCGCCGTGCGCATGGGGCGAAGCTCAGTACAAGATGACGGCTGATGCCTTTAAGCAATGGAAGGGCAAAGCAATGTGCAAGTAGCACCAAAAGGGATGAAGTGCATGGGGCGAAGCTTATTTAGTTGCCAATTGCCATCGGTTGTTGCTAGTTGTGTCTAGCATCACCCGAGGCACGTAATAGCTTTAGACAATGAACGGTGGAGCATCATGGAAGTAGCACCGCAAGGCGCCGTACGCATGGGGCAAATCTCAGTAGATGTCAATTGCCATCGGTTGTTGCGGGAAACATTGGTACGCGACAACGCTCTTGGCGGCTGATGCCTTTTAGCTATATAACGGCAAAGCAACGTGCTAGTAGCACTGCAAGGGGCGAAATGCATGGGGCAAAGCTTACTAGGTTGCCGATTGCCATAGGTTGCTGCTGGTTGTGTCTAACACCGGGAGGCAACAACGCTCGTGATGCCTATGGCTTTTAGCAATGGAAAGACAAAGAAACGTGCAAGTAGCACCGTAAGGGCCAAAGTGCATGGGGTGAAGCTTACTAAGTTGTCGATTGCCATCAGTTGTTGCGGGCAACATCGGGAGGCAATAATGCTCTTGGCGACTGATGGCTTTTAGCAATGGAATGACAAAGCAACGTGCTAGTAAAATCACAATGGGCAAAATACATGGGGTGAAGCTTACTAAGTTTTCGATTGCCATCGGTTGTTGTTGCTTGTGTCTAACATCGGGAGGTGACAATGCACGTGGTGGCTGATGGCTTTTAGCAGTGGAACAGCAAAGCAATATGCAAGTAGCACCGCAACGGCCGAAGTGCATGGGGCGAAGCTTACTAAGTTGTCGATTGCCATAGGTTGTTGCGGGCAACATCGGGAGGGGACAATGCTCGTGATGGCTGATGGCTTTTTGCAATGGAACGGCAAAGAAACATACTAGTAGCACCGCACGGGGCGAAGTGCATCGGGCGAAGCTTACTAAGTTGCCGATTTTCATCGGTTGTTGCTGGTTGTATCTAACAACGGGAGGCGACAAAACTCGTGGCGGCTGATGGCTTTCAGCAATGGAATGACAAAGTAACGTGCAAGTAGAATCGTAAGGGGCAAAGTACATGGGGCGAAGCTTACTAAGTTTCCGATTGCCATCGGTTGTTGCGGGCAACATCGGGATGTGACAACACTCGTGGCGGCTGATGACTTTTAGCGATGGAACGGCAAAGCAACATGCAAGTAGCACAGGGGGTGAAGCTCACTAAATTGCTGATTGCCATCGGTTCTTGCTGGTTGTGTTTGGCATAACATCGGGAGGTGACATTGCTCGTGGAGGCTGATGGCTTTTAGCAATGGAACAACAACACATCGTTCAATTAGCATCGCATGGGGCAAAGTGCACGGGGCAAAGCTTAGTAAATTACCAATTACCGTCGATTGTTGCTGGTTGTGTCTAACATCGGGAGGCGACATCGCTCATGACAGCTGATGGCTTTTGGAAATGGAACGACAATGCATCGTGCAAGTAGCGCCGAAAGGTACTGTGCACATGGGGCAAAGCTCTGTAAATTTTCGATTACCATCGTTTGTTGCTGGTTTTGTCTAACATTGGGAGGTGACAACACTCATGGCGGCTAATGGCTATTAGCATTGAAACCGAAAAGTAACGTGCAAGTAGCACCGGAAAGGGCGAAGTGCATGTGGCGAAGCTTACTAAGTGGCCAATTGCCATCAATTGTTGCGGGTTATGTCTAGCATAACATTGGGAGGCGACATCACTCATGACGGTTGATGGCTTTTTGCAATGCAATGGCAACTCATCATGCAAGTAGCGCCGAAAGGTGCCGTGCATATGGGGAAAAGCTCAGTAAATTGCCGATTGCCATCGGTTGTTGCGAGTTGTGTCTGGCATTGCTTCAACCCCCTATTCGTGCTTTGCGGGGCTTGTCTTGGCCTTGCAACGTTAGCATCGGCAACAAAACATGGCTGCGCATCACGTGTTGGGGCTGTTGTTTCCCTTTATCGATAAGGCAAGTGTACGTGCGGCACATGAGTGGTGTTCGGCTTGTGTGGCTGATGGCTTTATGCAATGCAACAACACCGCATCATGCAACTAGCATCGAAAGGTGTCGTGCACATAGGGCAAAGCTCAGTAAATTGCTAATTGCCATCGGTTGTTGCGGGTTGTGTGTGGCATTGCTTCAACCCTCTATTCGTGCTTTGCGGGGCTTGTCTTGGCTTTGCAACATTGGCATCGGCAACAACACATGGTTGCGCGTTGCGTGTTGGGGCTGTTGTTGGCTTGTAGCGGCGAGGCAAGTGTACGTACGACACATGAGTGGTGTTCGGTTTGTGTGGCTAAGTTGGATCCTTGTTTGTGCATCGACGTCTTATCCCGCATGCCATCTCATTCATGGCACAAGCGCAAATTACGCTTGTTTGGGGTCGATTTTTTGTGTTGGATACCTAATGCCAAGGCATTATCAAGCACAATCGGTTGCCTTTCACCGCAGACGTTCGACGCGCGGGGTGAACCAAAAGCTGAAGTTGTGTCCCAAGTTGTCCTTGCTTCGCTTTGCGATGGCTTGGTCCATGACTAGTATGCTCGGACTCTGGGATTCGGTAAATGCAATGGGCACGGGGTCTTTATTGGCTCCTATCTACCCAAAGAAAGCTCCTTACGAATGACGGACATGCTCGTCTTGGACTTGGTCGTGCCTGATTCACGTCCAAACAACAGTCGTAGTCAATATTGTCACACCTCCCTTTTTACTACCCCTCGGCCTTTTAAAAGAGACGTAGGGTATACCTCAATGTTAAAATACCCGAGAAGGATATAATAACAAAGAGGAAGGAGTTTTTCCAAATAAAGGACAATCGGTCCGGGATTTTATTTAATTTTTTAGAATCGCCACTTGGGAAAATAATGGTGTCCCAAGTCACCAATTTAATCCCGAACAGAGGAAATTATGACTCTATTTTACAGTCCACGAAACTAGAAATCCGGATAAGGAATTTCGTTAACCCGAGAGAAGGTGTTAGGCACTCCCGGATTTCATGGTTTTAGCACGATCACTCGAACTGTCGTTCTCAATTTTATATGACTTATTATATGCTTTTTAACAATATCTACATGTTTACAACTTTAATATTTTTTACGAATTGCGACGTCGCGAAAACATATTTCGAGTCACACCGCAACCAGTACGTCTGTGACTTTTAATACATTTTGGTTTCGCCGGGATTTGTGATTTGAGTCGCACCAAGTGCACACTCGTATTAAGGAAGGTATATTTATTAAATTGTGCCTAATAAGCGTCTAACGGCTTTAAATCTTTGGGAAAGGTTGTGGAATTTTCTATCAACATTCCCGAATCTATTATATACTTTATCAATTACTTATAAGGGGGCCCTACTGTTTTTTGTTACCATGTGAGGCTCGTCCCATGTATATTTTAAAGTCCATATTTAATGTGTGACTATATTTTCTATCCTTGTTTTTTCCTTAATCAATTCAATCATTTTGTATTTCTGGAAACTAAATCCAGGCCTTATCATATTTACACAGGCCTGGAACCGAACTTGGACTCAGTGAATTGCTATGTGCATCTAGGTCTTAATAACCCAGACCACGTTAGGGCTTTCATTCAGAGGCCCAACTTGTGTTTGAATATAGTCCAGGCGTGCGTCATACATTAGGCCTAGACCAGAACGAGCAGTGATAATGAAAATAGAAAATAAAACTCACAACATGAACATGTATTTGGAATCAAAAGGAAATGAATTAAAATTATATTTTTATTCATTAAGAGAGAAGTATTGTACAGAGCTAACAATATCGATTCTGAATCATAATAGTTTAATATGCATAAAACTTAATTAACAAACTATTTTTACTTTGTTTTCCAATACTAATTCATACTGAGTTGTTTTTAACTAAATGACAGGAGATTATTTAACTATGTAAAACATGATTAAACTAAATGCTTCAATTACTTAAACTAAGTATTCAACTACTTAAACTAAGACGACTCATTCGCAGATGCATAGTTATATTTCATCATTGAGTTTACTGTGAGTCTGGTTCATTTAATATTGCAAAATCAGTCTTAATTAGACTATTACTTCATCTTGTTGTTTCTATTTTTAAACTTATTTAAATCTAGGTATCAAATACCAAATTAAACTATCTATATAAGTTGATTTAAATCATTACTTACGAGTTTAGTGCTATTGGACTTATTTCAAAATTAATTGGTCTGATTTTATGGTTTTACCCTATTTTAACTAGGTGACTTTAGCTACTATAACTACATTACCACTACTTACTACTTATTACATTATTCTGTTCAAGCTTCTACATAGTACACACGATATCCTAATGAATTACAAATTCAAACTAACTAAACAGCTAACAGAAACAGAAATATAAAGGTAGTGAAATGCTTTAAACTTGAGACTTTATTTCATCATCGCTTCAAATTTACATAGCCTGGACAAGGACGTGTACCTGATTCAGCAAAGAGATTCAATGAGTTCTAAGGGAGGTAAAATAGGCACAGCAGTTAGAATCACACAGGCAATGCAACAGTGGCTAAGATGAATCATTAACGAACAAATGAAGATAACACAACGACAACAATACAAAACCAGCGAACAAACAGAAATCCCAAACAACTTCAAATATGAATTTCAACTAGAAAACCCAGGCAACTATCTGCGATTTAGTATAGAGTTTTTTCTGAAAATTTTGATTTCCAAAATCCAGCCAATTTTTCTCTATGTATCTATATGTATATCTTTGAATTTCTCTATTGAAAATCCAGCCCTTAAACAGGTTCTAAATGGGGTATTTATAGGTGGGAAGTGGTGAACGTTTTGGGGGAAAAGATAGAAAATAATTCTAGTCCCCTCCCCTTCTTTTTTACCAAATCCTACACTTTAGTCCCATTTTCTGTTATAAGATGCCTTCCAGCATGTGCTGGAAGGTTCTATTTGATTCCTTTTTGGGGCTTTTACTAGTGTGCCCCTACTTATTAGTGTTATTTACTAGGTTACTGATAACATCCATTTCCACCGCTAAAAAGCAATAGACACGGTCGTATGCAATATATTTACCCAACTATGAGTCGGGGTCAAATCCCACAGAGAACAATATGTAGGCGATTAGGAATGCAAGAAAATTATCGCTAGTCGCGCTAAGCCAAACACTTAAGATTTTGGGTTTTGGAAAATGTTTATATCTAAATGTGGAAATGTAAACTAAACTAGAAAGCGGATAAAATGATCAATGGCTACAAGTATGAATGCATCGGGAATTACACTCAAGTAACGATCCAATGTATTTCACGATTTTACAAATATGAGTGAGTTTATGTTAATTAGCCACGGATAATAATTCTTAATTAGCTTCTTCCGAAGACTAACAAGACTTCCTAATTGAATTATCCCTAATCACAATTAGAAGATTAAGCACACTCGATAGGCTACAAGTAGTCAATCCCCTAGGTTGAATCTATAAAGTGAGGGTTAACGCCTCAAGTTCTTGTTAATTAATCTATCCCAACTCCGAATTATCTTTCCCAAAATTAATTCAAAGTAAATGGGCGAGTCCTAGAGTTAGCTAATCTCTTTGGAAACATTAAAGAACAAGAATAATTAAAGTAACAATAACTCAATTCATAAATATACAAAAATCGTTCAATATATAAGAACAACAAGGTATTTAATCCACACTTTAAATATGAATATTCCCATAAACAAGATTCAAGTGTTGGAAATAAATACTACACACTTAGATATACAATACAAAGCAAGGAAATGAAGAAATAAACATAAATGGGTAAGAAATCCTTAACCACACGCTTTAATCTTCAAGACCCAAGTGTGTGTACAAAACCCTAGCCTTCAAACTTGTTCTCTCTAAGCCAAAAATAGGTTCAAGATGCCAAAGATTCAGAGAGATGAGGATGATCGGGTATAAAATGATTTGGGGATCAATAGGTGTGAAATTCCATAATAGCCCATGACTGAAGCCCGTACTTCGCAATCGCGAACAAAGTTCGCAATTACCAAATATGCCCAGATAAGCCTATGTTCGCAATTCCCAACAAAACTTCGCATTTGCAAAGTTGCCCTTTAGTACACAGTGTTCGCAATTGCGAACATATTCTCGCATTTGCGAAGCTTCCCCTTTTACTGCACAGTTCGCATTTGCGAACTATCCTTCGCAATTGCGAAGAATTCCAATCCCCGCTAATGTCGCAATTGCGAACAATTCTTCGCAATTGCGAAGGTATCCTCTTTAAGCCTGTCTTCGCATTTACCATGAATATTTCGCATTTGCGAAGCATGAAAACACTGCCCAGATTTTCTTCTCTTTTTGGTTCTTTTACCTTGTTTTCACTTGGTTTCTTCACCATTACTTCTAAATCACATTCAATCATGTAGAATAGAAGTAAATAACATTAAATACATGATTTTATCACTTCAAACATAGCAAATGTCAACATTTAAAGGCAAGGTAAGTTGGTATTTTACCAACTTATCACACCCCCAAACTTGAACTATTGCTTGTCCTCAAGCAATGGAAACGATAAAATCTCCTCACAAGTGACTAAATCAACCTCATACCCTCAACACACCAAGCCAATTAAAAAGAAAGTCTACTTTAATTACAAAACATGACTTCGATTGGTACCAACAATTAATCCAAAGCATAATAATTATTGAGCATTTCACATAAACTTCATTATACTTCAATTGCTCAAACACTAATGCAAATCAAAGTAGCAACCAAGTCATGACACTAAAGCTTCAAAATTTTCCTCTATATCACAATCAACTTTCTTTAGTTATTCTTATCAATTTTTCTTTTTTTGTTTTTTTAATAAGCCACTAGACACTGAGCCTAGGGTTGGATTTTATAGATTAAGTTCAAATACAAAAAATGGAGGGGGACATAATACCTTACCTCCACAATGATGAAAATGCATTTGGTTGTCCAAGTGACAATCAAATAACATTTACTGCTATGGAGAGATAAACCTATAGAGAGTGGTCTATTGTCTATCCAGGTTGATAGGCATTAGACATTACAAAATTTTATAGATAGAGTCTAGGTCACATGTACAAAAACAATAGCC
Source organism: Nicotiana noctiflora (assembly GCA_032618575.1). NCBI lineage: Eukaryota > Viridiplantae > Streptophyta > Magnoliopsida > Solanales > Solanaceae > Nicotiana > Nicotiana noctiflora. The sequence continues at coordinate 48,524 of JASVEL010014106.1, forward strand.
TAGATATGTGAAATTCCAAAAGATTGGGTCCTTCATTCCTATACAACATAGTCTACATCTAACAAAGGTGCAGAAAAGTCTGGACTTTGAATGAGGATGAGTCATGATATGAAAATGATCTAGCTTATCCTTTGCTTTATACACAGGATGAGATATTCTTCAAAAAAGCTCCAAAACTGTGTAGTCTGGCATCTACATGCAGCAGTGACAGATGAGAGAGAGAGTAAAGTGCTGCTCTTGTGTTGCTCTTGCTTCAAAGGTATTTAAAGTCCACATTCCTGTACTGGTATTTGGTACTGGAGGTGCTTGAACTCCCTTGTTATTGCCTTTGGTGTAAGTTGAATCTTTACAGTAGGTTATCTGGAAATTAGTGCTCCTTTGTGTTTGGAGTCCTTGGGAAAAGAAAGGCATTTCTACCAGAATGAGTACTTGAAGTACTAATACCACTGGATAGATATGCATTTTTTTCCTCAAGGGGTCCAAGTACCTGCAAGATGAAGAAACTGGTTAGTAAAAGGGGAGCTTAGTCTCCAGGTTCTTGTGTAGACTGGAGCTAAGTCTGGGGAGAGGGGAGCAAGAATGATCCCTGTTCTGCCATTTTGTAGCAGGTTCTTGTGTGAGCTGCTATCAAAAATACAGATGCTCAAGTGATAGGCCAGGAAGGTGCTGGTTGTTACATTACAAGTAGCATGACTCTTGTGATTGGCAAGATAGAGATACAAGTACAGGAGAGGTACCATCAGCTCTACAGTTGCAATGCTTAGGTGAGATTGCATTTGTGGAGAACTTTTAGTTGAGTTGGTGTGAGAGGAGGGTTTTTGGTTCTTTGTGTGGTGGATTTGGCTAGCATTTGTGTTTTTCCAGCAGTATTGGGGTGTGCATTGCTGAAAAAACATACTGGATGCCAATACAACAGTTATGATGACCTCCAAGGTAGTGGATTTGTTCAAAGTACCTGCAAAAAAGATAACATATGTTAGAAGAAAAGTTCTCATCCTGCTCTCGTTACGAGGGCCTTTACTTTGGTTGCTGGCTAGGGTGAGGTGACTACTGGTCATGGTATTTTGGATACTAAGGGTAGCTGTCACTTCTGAAATACTGTCGGCCATATCCATGGGAAGAGTTGGTGGGAGAAGGAGAAAGGGTATGAGATGAGAGGGTGATTCTGTTGGTTTTTTTTTGTCTGAAGGCAGGAGTGCCAATAAGATCTTGATGTATTTGACCTCTGATGTGGCTTGGGAGTAAAAGAGTAGAGTGGTAGTGTGTCAAGGCTATCAGACTGTGGCTAAGCTTGGATAATGAGTCCGCTGGATTGTTGGCTTCTCTGTAAACATGTGTGACTTGTATTTCTTCATAATTGTAACACATGTTCTTCAGTTTATCTATCTGTGGTTGGAGACTCCAGGGTGGATCAATGCTGGTAGTTAACCATAGTATCAAAAGAGCTGAATCTGCTTCTAAATGAATTCTTTTGTATGAGTTGTCAATGCACCATTTAACTCCCAAGTGTGCTGCTTCTATTTCTGCCAGATTGTTTGTGCCCTCACCCAATGCGGCAGCCAGAGCATGAATGAAAGCTCCATTGTTATCTCTTATGATTGCTCCTGCTCCAATACTACCCGGGTTGGTAAGAGCACTGCCATCAGTGTTAACCTTTACAAATCCTTGAGAAGGTTTCAACCATGTAACCTGCTTAGTTTCAGTGTAATGGGTGATCGTTTCAATAGTCAAATACAAGTCTGGCCATTTTAAAGGCCAAGATATCTGGGGATATGTTGCTTGCAACAGCATATGAATATCTGAGTGAATGGAGTACATCACTCTGGATATAGAGGAAGATTTGGAACCATATTTTGAGCTGCATCTATTCTTCCAGAGATTCCAGCATATGATTATTGGCATTGTGTCTAGGAGAAGTTTTTGCACTCCATTTTTTCTGTCTAGAAGCCACCATTTCATAAGGAGAGGCTGAAGGGGGAGATCAGAGGTATTAAGACCAACTGGACCTCCAAATTTTTTCCAAATTGATGCTGCAAATTGACCTTGACAAAATATATGCTCCACACTTTCTGCTACAGGCCTGCGACAACATACACACCTGCTAACATTGGGATTACAGAAAGGTAATACCCTGTCATCAGTAGGAAGCTTGTTCCTAAGTGCTCTCCAGATGCAGAAGGACCATTTAAATGGTATTTTGTTATGCCAGATCATTTTATTGGTGAAGCTTCTCTGCTTCTTCTTCCTGAGGGTCTCCCATGCCGAGGAACAGATGAATTTGCCTTTAACATTGGGAATCCATATGGCTTGATCTTGGGAGTTGAGGTTATGGATTTGAATCTGGGAGATAGCTTGAATTGTATGAACTGGAGCAGATTCATTTAGCCTCTGCATGTTCCAGTGGCCATGATCCAGGAAGTATGCCACTGAAATGTTGCCAGGTCTTCCACCTTCATACCTTTGATGAGCTAAGGCACCTGTTCCTAGCCAATTATCCCACCAGAAACTACAATTGCCAGAGTTCAGTCTCCAAAGAATGTGATTTTCAGCTTCCTTTTTTATTGTCATCATTATTTTCCATGTTTGGAATTGTCCAGAGTTCCATTTTTTGAAAATTGGATTTGACCTTTGACAATACTTGGCTCGAAGGAATTGGCTCCAAAGGGAGTCTTTAGTCTTGAAAAGCCACCATTTCTTGTATTCCATTGTTTGACAAATTTCTTCCATGGATCTGAAACCAACTCCTCCTTCAGAGGTTGGGAAAGTTAGTTTTTGCCAAGAAGCCCAATGATACTTGCTTTTGTCTTTCTCCATGCCCCAAAAAAAGTTGGCAGCTAGCTTCTCTACTTGTCTTAAGACTGTCTTGGGGGGTGAGAGAGCAGATAACAAGTGTGTGGGCATAAACTGAAGAACATACTTAATCAGGGTAGCCCTACCTCCATATGAGAGAATTCTACTTTGCCAACCCTTGATTCTGTTAGTAACCTTGGCAACTAGGTTATGGAAGTAGACAATTCTCATTCTTCCTGTATATAAGGGGCATCCCAGGTAAGTGATGGGGGCTTCTTTCTTGGTGAAGCCAGTGATGTGTTGGACTCTTCTGCTTACTGCAGGGAGGGCACAAGGAGAGAGCATAAAGTGGCTCTTCTGCTTGTTGATTTGCTGGCCAGATATGTTCTCATAGCATTTAAGGATCTCCATGACCTTCTTTAGAGAAGTTCTTCCTCCAGATGTGAATATAATGATGTCATCTGCAAAGCTTAAATGGTTGACTTGAGGACCCTTCTTCTCCATATAGAATCCATTGAAGAATTGGTTGTGAGTCAACCTATTAAGCATTGATGAAAGTAGTTCTGCTCCCAGAATGAAAAGAGCTGGAGCCAATGGGTCTCCCTGCTTTAGACCCCTAGTAGAGTGAAAAAATCCATGTCTTGTTCCATTAATGATAACTGAGTACCAGTTGTTTGACATAGTCCTCCAGATCATATCTATAATCATCTCATTGAATCCCATTCTTCTCAGCATTTGACATGTGAAATTCCAAGAAACTCTGTCATACGCTTTGGCCATATCAAGTTTGATGACTACATTGGATCCCCTGTTTGGCTTTTTAATTCCTTGGACTATCTCCTGAGCAAGCATAATATTCTCTGAGATGCTCCTACCTTGTACAAAACCAGATTGGTTGTTGGAAATGACCTTAGGCAAGATTGGGGCAAGCCTGGAAGATATGATTTTGGAGATAACCTTGTTTATAAAATTACTGAGGCTGATAGGTCTATACTCATTGAAAGAGTTAGGAAATTCAACCTTTGGCAAGAGAACTAGACAAGCACTAGTCATATACTTTGGCATTTCAGCTCCTCCAAAGAAAGCCAGAACAACATTCAGGAGGTCTGTTTTGATAATATCCCAACATGATTGGAAAAATCTTCCATTCATGCCATCTGGACCAGCAGCACTATTGGGATCCATAGAGAAGACAACAGACTTAAGTTCTTTCATTGTTGGATCTTTGGTGAGGCATTGGTTATCCTCCTGTGTGATGAGAGATGGGATGTAATATAAGAGATCTTGTCTGATTGTTCCTCCAGTTTCTATGAAGAGCTCTTGGAAATAATCACAGGTTGTTTCTCCTATGGCTGCATCTCCTTGAATCCAATTACCATCCATGTCCTTGATTTTGTGAATAAAGAGTTTTCTCCTTCTTCCCCTCATAAGACTATGAAAGTATTTTGAATTAGCATCTCCTTCCTTGAACTAATGAAGTTGTGTTTTTTGCTTTAAAATGGACTCTTCTAACTTCATGTATCTTACATATTGAGCATTGGCTTCTTGATACACCATTCTGTCAGTTGTATCATTGGTATGAGCCCAGTTAACTTCAACTTGTTTCACTTTTTCTTCAAATTCCTTAACCTTTTGAAAGATGTCTCCAAATTCTTGTTTAGACCATTTGCTGAGAGTAGTAGAGACTGCTCTAAGCTTCTGATGAAAGATCCACATAGCATTCCCAGAAAATTCCTGTGCCCAAGTCTCTTGGACTAGTGGCAGGAAATTTTCATTTTGCACCCAGCAATTGAGAAATTTGAAATACCTCTTGGTAGTATCCTGTCTGATATTCAAGTCCATTTGAATTGGATTATGATCAGAGCCTGTTGAGGATAAGTGAGAAATGGTTGTGGCTGGGAAAGAGATCAGCCAGTTATCATTTGCCAATGCCCTGTCCAATCTCTTCCAAACTATAGAGCCTGGTCCTCTTCCATTTGACCAAGTGTACTTGGGGCCATAGAAGCATATGTCCACCAATCCACAGTCTTCAATCATACTTAAGAAATCCATACTTTTGTTAATCTGATATGGTAGTCCCCATATTTTCTCTTCAATGGATGTGATCACATTGAAATCACCAATGATGCACCAAGGTATATCATACGACAAGGACTTCTGTCGAAGAGTATCCCATAGTGGTCTTCTGAAAAGAATCTTGCACTTAGCATAAACCACAGTGATCAAAAAAGGATCAGCTGCTTCCACATGTTTCAACTGAATTGTTATTTGTTGTTCATCTTGATCCATAACAGTACCATCAAAATCTCGATCCCAAAAGAGCCAGATTTTATTGTTACTATTAGAGGTTGCATGCTGCATGGATAGCTGAATTTTGTAGTAATTGATATGAGTGTCATCAAGAAAAGGTTCTAGGACTGCAATGAATGAGAGGTTATGGATTTGTTTGAGAGTTTTGAGTCTTTCAAGGGCTCCAGAGGTTCTGATACCTCTTATATTCCAAGTGATTGTGCTAATCATTAACGTTTTTTTGGGAGATTGTGCTTTGGTGGGATTTTAGTGATGGTTGCTTTGCTTCTGGTAAGGTAATGTGGCATTTTGTTTCTGGGAGAGAGACCTTGGGTGTTGATGATTTCAGTAGCATCAGTGCTACCATTGAAAGCAGTAAGGAGCTGACTACATGTATCATCTCCTTCCAAATCTTCACTAGGTTCATCATCAGCTTGTTCTATAGAGGCCTTCTCATCTTCAGATTGAACATGCATGTATTCATCTTCTGGAGAGAGGGAGGACTGCATTCCAATACCTATTGCCTCAGGAGTAATTGAGGCCATAGTATTTTCTTTCTCATTCTGAATCTGAGATGAAGGTGCTGGATGTATTGCAAGTCCTACATTCTTTTCAAGAGCTGAGGGATTCTGCTGGATTTCAGTTCTTTTAGATGGTGATGAAGTCCCTGTAGAACTTATATTAATTACCTCCTCTATGGGTGAGGAAGTAATATATGGTTCTGCTTCATTTGCCAATGTAACAATCAGAACAGGGGAAGCACTTTCAGAGGTTGAATCCTTGGCTGCAGCAACTTCCTGTTGTTTTCTTAACTGTCTCCTTTTCTTTTGACTCGGGTTTGCTTTTGATTTGGGTATAGGGACTGGTGATTGCTGTACCACAGAATTTTTGCCTCTATCAACTGTAATTCTATGGTCTTCACCAGAAGGGGAAACACCAGGATCAATTTCTTCCAAGGATAGTCCCTTTGGAGAAATTGGCTGAGTGGTAACCAAAGAAAGGTCACCATGTGCAACTCCACATTCTTGTTCCCTATCCTGATTCTTATCTAGAATTAGCTCCTGATCAATCACCATTCTTCCTTGAATTTCGACAAGGGGGGAAACTGGAGAAAAGAGGGGGTTGGAGGCAGTGTTGTGAACATCAGGTCCTTCACTCTTTTCCAGAGGAGCTGAGGGATTGTTGAGGGTAGTATCAGATGTTGGTTGAGTTGTAGGCATTGCCTGATTGTAGGTTTGCTTCTGAGTGTTTTGGGGTTGATGTTTCCTATTATTTTGCTGATTTTGATTTTTGGACTGTTTCCTCTTTTAGGTTTGCCATTCATCATTTGGGGGGTTGGATTCTATACTTTGGTGGGACTTCTTTTCTTGAGTTTTTGCTTCAGAAATGCCTTTCATTTGGTTGTCTTTGGAGGACTGTGGGTCTTGATGCCTTGGCTGAATGTGTGAAGGGGTGTTGGTGGGGTTGGACTGAGTTTGTTCTGTTTCAAGGTTGGCAAAGGATGCAGGATTTTCTCTCTTCTTTTTGCTTTCCTCTTCTTTGGATTTTACAGGACATGTCAAACTACTGTGGCCCAGGTGTTTGCAATAGAGACAGTATTGTGGGGTATCCTCATATTGCACTTCAAGCCATCTGCCATCTCCATTTTCATCAAGATTGTCATCAAAGCCCAACCACACATGGTGAGGTCTAGTTTTGGTAAGATCAATTTGAACTTTTACTTTTGCAACACTTCCTCTTGATTTCTGAAAAGAGGCCAAGTCCAAGTGGAGTGCCTTTCCTACAGGAGTTAAAAGACTCGCCAAGAGCTCCATGTAGTAGAAATGCCAAGGGAGTTCAGGAATAACTACCCAAGTAGGAACAATGGGAGAATCTTCTGATGGATTAAAGGTAGGTGTCCAGGCTTCCAACTTCATTAGTTGCCCCTGAATGTACATGGTTTGTCTGGTCCAGACTGTTACATGGTCATTTTCATTGTCAAGATCAATGTAAACTGTCCTGGCATTGAAATGAGCAATCTTCACATTGCCTTTAAGCTCAGTCTGAGTAATGAAGCTTTTCCTAATTGATTCCATCTTAGGCATAGTGTTAGCAAATTTTCCAACTACAGTGTACTTGCATCTAGCTGCCAGATTAACCATGTAGTCTTCCTTGGTAAATATGACAGCAGGTTGGCCCTGCTTAGTTGTGATTCTGGGAGGTGTGAAAGCAATAGGGTCAATGGCACATTCATGCCTGGCTCTAAGTTTAGTAACATAAGAATGGGTAACAATTGGTGGTGCAGGAGGAGGGTTGTTTGGTTGTTTAGCTTTTGGATTGGAATCTTTTGGAGCCTGTTTAATTGGAAATGTGGGAAAAGTGGGAGGTTGGTGAAGGGTGTTTGGCTGAGTGTGTGCTTTGTTATGGGGCTATTTGTCAAAGTTAGAGGATATTTTAGGCATCACATTCATCCCAATGATAGGCATAGTAGGGTGAGAAAGCTCCTGGACATTTGGTCGATCATTCACAGGTGAACAGTGAACTGGGCATGTGGTTTGGACATTCGACTCAATTGGCTTTTGTAAAATTGTAGCTGGGTAATCACCAGCACCTACCTGATGATCAAGAAGAGGTTGGCATTCATTTTGGACATCAAGTATCCCTCGCGACCCATGCTCGATCAACTGATAAGGCCCTGAGTGTGGCAGTTGGTGCGGGTGATGATTTCCTTCATTGAATTGATTTTGGATTGATTGGAAAGGATCCTTAGGTGCAGAAGAGGGATTAGGGGTGATCAGCAAAGTGCCTAATGGTACAGTTGAGGGATTGAACATTGGTCGAACTCCTGTATAGCTACAGTGCCCTGGAGAGCCTTTTTGGATATTTGACAGAATTGATCCATGTAAATTTGGTTCTGATGGTTTGGAAACAATGTCATGAGGTACATAAGGAGAATGGCATTGGTTTTGGGCTGTGAAAATCCCTGTACCACCATGTCCGGCCAAATGGTGAACCGGAGAAGAAAAAGCAATGTGATCTCCCTCATTCGTTAATTGTTTTTGGATTATGGACATATGGTGCTGTTCAGGAACATTCAGAGAGTCTTTCCTATCTAATGGGTTGGGCAATTGGGAATCATGTGTGGTTGGAGCATTTTGTCGAACACCTGATATGGTCGGAGCAAAGTTACTGGTTTTTTGGATATTCGAAGGAGAGGAATCATAGTTGTGATTTTGTGAGAGCCCAGAAATGTTCTCCATGGGTGTGGGAACCTTTTCGCATTGGTTTCGTATCATTTTGACTCCTGTAACTCCTTCGCCGGCTACTGTAGCCTCAACGGAGTGTTGCAGGCCACCGGAGGTTTCAATTTCCACGGTAGAATGGTCTGAAAATTGGTTTGGAGGCAGGATTCGATCTGGAGACGAGGTGATTAGGCTTGGATCCACAGGATTTGGTTCTGAATTGAAATGGGAAATGTTTGTAGCTCCCAAGCGACGCGCAGCTACAGTGATCGCATCACCAAATTGAAGATCTGTAGCAGCTGGGTTCGAGTTTTGAAGTGATTCCACTTGGAGGTTGTGCGCATTAACTGGACGGATCAAATGGGGTTGGTCCGGCGGTTTTTCACCGGCAGGAGGGGAAATGGGGTCTATTCCGGTGGCAGAATGTATCGCCGGAAATTCTATGATGGTAAGGAGCAAAGATGGTATTGTCTTCTTATCAATTGAAAATGAGATTAGATTCACAACTAAATTTTCATGTGCCCTTACCTTCAAGAGAGGATCCCACACTCATAAATCTCAATTTAAATTAAAATTTGGGATATCAAATGGAAATTATTAACTCACTCTCAAAAAGATGTTCAAATGCATACAAGTAGTACCATAGGCTTGCCCTTTATGTATTTCTCCACTAATGTAGACAACTTGATTCAAAATCAATTAGGACTTAAAAGGTTGTAGTTTAGGCATTTGGTTAAGGTAAGGCAAAATTTTGGTTAAAGTGACTTAGAACTTCCCAAAGTACTACAATATCAAAATTAAATTCCACTTCCTTTAAAGATATTTTCCACCCTTGTTTCACTTTTCAATCCACACCTAATCTTTTATTCACAACTTTTATCAATATAATATATATATATATATATATATATATATACAATATATATATATATATATATATATATATATATATATATATTTCTTTTCACAATCCAATTAACCAATTCTTTTACATACCTTTCACCTTCTCAAATCAATTCCATATCATAACTTTCCCAACTTTCACCCCCAAACTTAGGCTTTTAGCCTACATAAACACTTTCAATGTACTTTAGAGAAGTAGGGTGCCAAAAGATATATCATTTAGGAACAAATGGTTTAAGCATGTAACATGGTTGCCAAAGAATAAGGTTAAAGGCTCAAAATTGGTTGACTAGGGAAAATATTTAAGGGTAGGAAATATAAAATATACTAACGATCCAAGGAAAGCCTAATATCATTTTTTAAATTAAGTTAGTCTATAATTTCGCCTCAAAACACATTCCGGCAAGTTCTAGACCACAAGTACTACGAAAGAACCTAAAAATAAATCTCACCACACCGGCACATGAAAACTCAAATGGAATACAAATCAAAAATCCAATTAACACAAATGACTTAAGAAGGTTATATAGCATACAAGAAGCTATTTAGTGAATTAAAGAGCCAAAAATTTAATCTAAAAGGTCATGACATTTTCTTACTTCAATTCTTATCTTTTTCACCAACCAAATATTCATATGCATTGGTTTAAAATATGTTGGTACCAAGCAAGTCACATTTTTATAAATGGGCACCAATTTCAAATCAAACCATTTATTTACCCAAATTAACAAAAACTAAATCTAACCACAAAACTAACTCTCTATAATTTATTTCTATAATTACCCGGTTCAAGAAAAGAGAAGAAAAAAAAATATTGCATCCTTGGAAAAAGAACCGTGGTATAAAGAAAACCAAGGATATCGCCACTAATATCAAATATAACAAAACAAAAACAAAAAAAATATGGAAAAAGAAAATAAACAACAAAAACAATGAAGAAGCTAATGAACATCACATACTAAACATAATATTTTCATTATACTAATACCACACATGATAAAAAAAATAATAGTACTAATCTGCCAAATATCCAAAAAACTAAAAAATAACTATAGCATTTCTACAAGAAGCTTGGTTCCGTTGCCGGATATTGCATCCAAAAAGCTTCTTGTAGAAATGCTATAGTTATTTTTTAGTTTTTCGGATATTTGGCAGACTAGTACTATTATTTTTTTTATCATGTGTGGTATTAGTATAATGAAAATATTATGTTTAGTATGTGATGTTCATTAGCTTCTTCATTGTTTTTGTTGTTTATTTTCTTTTTCCATATTTTTTTTGTTTTTGTTTTGTTATATTTGATATTAGTGGCGATATCCTTGGTTTTCTTTATACCACGGTTCTTTTTCCAAGGATGCAATATTTTTTATTCTTCTCTTTTCTTGAACCGGGTAAGTATAGAAATAAATTATAGAGAGTTAGTTTTGTGGTTAGATTTAGTTTTTGTTAATTTGGGTAAATAAATGGTTTGAGGTAAAATTGGTGCCCATTTATAAAAATGTGACTTGCTTGGTACCAACATATTTTAAACCAATGCATATGAATATTTGGTTGGTGAAAAAGATAAGAATTGAAGTAAGAAAATGTCATGACCTTTTAGATTCAATTTTTGGCTCTTTAATTCACTAAATAGCTTCTTGTATGCTATATAACCTTCTTAAGTCATTTGTGTTAATTGGATTTTGGATTTGTATTCCATTTGAGTTTTCATGTGCCGGTGTGGTGAGATTTATTTGTAGGTTCTTTTATAGTACTTGTGGTCTAGAACTTGCCCGGAATGTGTTTTGAGGCGAAATTATAGACTAACTTAATTTAAAAAAATGATATTAGGCTTTCCTTGGATCGTTAGTATATTTTATATTTCCTACCCTTAAATATTTTCCCTAGTCAACCAATTTTGAGCCTTTAACCTTATTCTTTGGCAACCATGTTACATGCTTAAACCATTTGTTCCTAAATGATATATCTTTTGGCACCCTACTTCCCTAAAGTACATTGAAAGTGTTTATGTAGGCTAAAAGCCTAAGTTTGGGGGTGAAAGTTGAGAAAGTTGTGATATGGAATTGATTTGAGAAGGTGAAAGGTATGTAAAAGAATTGGTTAATTGGATTATGAAAAGAAAAAAAAATATATATATATATATATATATATATATATATATATATATATATATATATTATATTGATAAAAGTTGTGAATAAAAGATTAGGTGTGGATTGAAAAGTGAAACAAGGGTGGAAAATATCTTTAAAGGAAGTGGAATTTAATTTTGATATTGTAGTGCTTTGGGGAGTTCTAAGTCACTTTAACCAAAATTTTGCCTTACCTTAACCAAATGCCTAAACTATAACCTTTTAAGTCCTAATTGATTTTGAATCAAGTTGTCTACATTAGTGGAGGAATACATAAAGGGCAAGCCTATGGTACTACTTGTATGCATTTGAACATCTTTTTGAGAGTGAGTTAATTCTTTCCATTTGATATCCCAAATTTTAATCTAAATTGAGATTTATAAGTGTGGGATCCTCTCTTGAAGGTAAGGGCACATGAAAATTTAGTTGTGAATCTAATCTCAATTTCAATTGATAAGAATGACTAAAGAAAGTTGATTGTGATATAGAGAAAAATTTTGAAGCTTTAGTGTCATGACTTGGTTGCTACTTTGATTTGCATTAGTGTTTGAGCAATTGAAGTATAATGAAGTTTATGTGAAATGCTCAATAATTCATATGCTTTGGATTAATTGTTGGTACCAATCGAAGTCATGTTTTTGTAATTAAAGTAGACTTTCTTTTTAATAGGCTTGGTGTGTTGAGGATATGAGGTTGATTTAGTCACTTGTGAGGAGATTTTATCATTTCCATTGCTTGAGGACAAGCAATAGTTCAATTTTGGGGGTGTGATAAGTTGGTAAAATACCAACTTACCTTGCCTTTAAATGTCGACATTTGCTATGTTTGAAGTGATAAAATCATGTATTTAATGTTATTTACTTCTATTCTACACGATTGAATGTGATTTAGAAGTAATGGTGAAGAAACCAAGTGAAAACAAGGTAAAAGAAGCCAAAAAGAGAAGAAAATCTGGGCAGTGTTTTCATGCTTCGCAAATGCGAAATATTCATGGTAAATGTGAAGACAGGCTTAAAGAGGATACCTTCGCAATTGCGAAGAATTGTTCGCAATTGCGACATTAGCAGGGATTGGAATTCTTCGCAATTGCGAAGGATAGTGTAACGACCCGACCGGTCGTTTTAGAAAATTACGCCCCAATCCCTAACTTAACTGTTCCCCTAAGTTCATTTCTGCCATTTTGGGTTGCCGGGAGAGTCGGTTCTGAAAATTTGAGCATTTTTGGACACTTAGTCCCTAAATAAGAGCTTTGAAGCTAGAAAATGGCTCGTAGCCGGAACAGTGTTAAGACGATCTCGGAACGGAAATCCGATGGTTCCATTAGTTCCGTTAGGTCATTTCGGGGTTGGGAGCGCGTTCGGAATGTATTTTAGAGGTCCGTAGCTCAATTAGGCTTGAAATGCCGAAGGTTGAAATTTTGGCGAATCCGAACGATAGGTGAGATTTTGATCCGGGGGTTGGAATGGAATTCCGACAATTTCTGTAACTTCGTTATGTGATTTTGGATATGTCCGCAAATTTTCAGGTCATTCGAACGTTGTTTGGTCGGGTTTTAGATCGAATGTGCAATTCGGAAAGTTTTAAGAAATTTAGGCTTGAATTCGATGTGAATTATGGGTTTTGATGTTGTTAGACGTGTTTGGATGATTAGAATAAGTTCGTATCATGTTTTTGAATAGTTGGTGGTTTTCGTTGGGATCCCGGGGGTCTCGGGATGAATCCGGGGGTCCAATCAGGCTATTTCATGCATTTTGGAAATGCTGTTAACTGCTGGTGTGTGCTGCAGACGATTGCTCTATGCGATCGCAATGGGCTAATGCGATCACATAGAAGGTTTTGGAGAGGCCAAGTATTTGTTCTATGCGATCGCGGGCATGGATATGCGATCGCATAGTTCTGGAAAGTTGTGCCCTGCGATCGCGTACAGTCCTATGCGATCGCATAGTGTATAGAGAAGAGGGGTCCCAGGTCCAGCTTTTGTCCTATGCGATCGCGGAGCAGGGTATGCGATCGCATAGGTATATTTTGGTGAGGATTGCGATCGCATTAAGGACTATGCGATCGCATAGAGTAGTTTGGCGAGGTCAAAATTTGTTCTATGCGATCGCAACAGGGATCATGCGATCGCATAGAGTAAAAATGTCTGGCAGTGACTTAAGTCCAGAAACATTTCAGCCGCGACCCATAAATCAAAAACGCCATTGTTGAGCTCCAAGAGAGGATTTTGAAGGGGAAACGCTCGGATATCATCGGAAAATCATCGGGGGTAAGTTTCTTGACCTTAATTCGTTGGTTTATCATGAAATCCATGATTATTTCACCGAAATTGGAAGATTAAAGGTGGGTTTGAGCCCTAGGCCTAAATGTTAGAAAATCTTTGATTTGAATGGGCAAACGGAGTCCGATTTCGATAAATTTTATATGCACGTACTCGTATTGAGATAAGGAACCCGAATATATAATTTTCGTGATTTTTCGATAAGCGTACCGAAAGTCGGGTTTTGGCAACTTGTGGGTTTTGGTGTATTTTGAGTTAATTTGATTGGGTAATGCCCAATTGGCCTATTTTGATGTGATTCTATTGATTTTTATCAGATTCTACACTTGTGGAGGCCGACATTCGTGGCAAGAGAGTTGTTTCATAGCGGTTTTGTACCGAAGTCGAGGTAAGTGGCTTGTCTAACCTCGTGTGGGGGAATTTTCACCCCTAGGATATTATGTGATAGTTTAAATGCCTTGTACGCGAGGTGACGGGCGTGTACATGCGCTGGTTGTTGAACACATACTTTACCCAAAATGTTCAATGAGTGATATTCCTATTCTTAGTCGTTAAATTCGATATTTCTACCCGGTAGTAGTTAGAAAAGCATGATTAGCTAGAATCTAACTATCTAGTTGCTTAATTGACTTACTTGAGTTTTCTTGGTAATCGCTGACGCTGTTCATCGGCGAAGTTACCGTTAAGCATATTATACTTCTCTCTGTGTATTCCTTTACTTGATGTGGTTATGGACTACGGGTTCAATTCCCGAGATCCCGAGATTATGGAAATATGGACTACGAGTTCAATTCCCGAGATCCCGAGATTATTGAAATATGGACTACGGGTTTGATTCCCGAGATCCCGAGTTATCGGTAGGGGACTACGGTTTGATTCCCGAGATCCCCGAGTTATCGGTAGGGACCACGGTTTGATTCCCGAGATCCCGAGTTATCGGTAGGGACTACGGGTTTGATTCCCGAGATCTTGAGTTATTGGTAGGGACCACGGGTTTGATTCCCGAGATCCCGAGTTATCGGTAGGGACCGCGGTTCGATTCCCGCAGATCCCGAGTTATTGATTATTTATCGAGACACGGGGCTGCGGTTCGATTCCCTGAGACCCGGAGGTACCGTCAATGGGACCGTGGGTTCGATTCCCACAGTGTCCCGGACTGGTTTTATCGAGTTGACTATTTGTTGTTAGCTTAATTGTAGACTATTGCAAGTAATCATTTATTGTTGTTAATTTCGTAAACTAATATCATTTAAACTCGCTTATTATTGTTATTATCATTATATTATTGTTTCTCGGTATAGGGCCCCGACCTTCCTCGTCACTACTCCATCGAGGTTAGGCTTGGCACTTACCGAGTACCGCCGTGGTGTACTCATGCTACTCTTCTGCACACTTTTGTTGTGCAGATATCCAGGTACATCAGAGCAGGCTCGTGCTAGGTGATCCCGCAGCTTTCTGGGAGACTTCGAGGTATGATCTGCTACGTCCGCGAATCCGGATGCTTCCCTTCTACTCTAGAAGTACTAGTTGATATTTTTCTTCATTTCGTTATTAGATACTCTTTACATATAGAGCCACAGTTGTATTTCTCTTTTAGTCTGTGTTACCGTGGGATTCCGGATCTTGGTAGTGTTTTATTCATGGTGTTGACGGATGTATGTGCCAAGCGGCACGTATTACATATCTTTTATCCTATTTTTCCGCTGTTTTCTTATTTAAGTGTTCATAGCTTGTATATTCCGCAACGTGTTAGGCTTACCTAGTCGCGGGGACTGGGTGCCATCACGACATGTTCACGATTGGTGAACTAGGGTCGTGACAAGTTGGTATCAGAGCTCTAGGTTCATAGGAGTCACGGGACACAGACCGGTTACTTAGAGTCTCGTTGATCGATATGGAGACGTCTGTATTTATCTACGAGGGGCTATGTAACTGTTTAGGAAAACTCTTCATTTCTTTGGATTCCTTTGTCGTGCGACATTTTTGGCATCAAAAATCTAAATTATTGATTTCTATTCTCTCACAGATGGTGAGGACACGATCTACTCGCGATGATCAGGTACCCGCGCCCCCTGTTGCCGCCGTCAGAGGCCAGGGCCGAGGTAGAGGACGAGGACGCGCCCTAGGTGCAGCCACAACACCAGCGCGCGCCGCCGCTGAGGTGCCACAGGTAGACCAGGTTGGAGCGCAGGCACCTGGTACACCGACTACAACTGCTACTACTCCAACACTACAGGAGACCCTGGCCCAGTTCATGAGTATGTATACCACTTTAGCTCAGGCAGGACTGCTTCCTCTCGTCGCAGCTACATCTCAGGCCGGGGGAGGGGCCCAGACTCCCGCAGCCGTTACACCTGAGCAGCGTGTGCCAGTGGGACAGGTTCCAGAGGTTTTGGTTATGCCTCCCGCCGCCCCAGCACAGCCCGGAGGTGGACCAGCTGCCTCTGAGGATGAGCAGCATAGATTGGAGAGGTTCAAGAAATATGACCCTCCATTGTTCAGTGGTTTGGCTTCAGATGATGCATTGGGTTTTCTGGAGGAGTGTCATCTTATTCTTCGTACTATGGGGATTGTGGAGAACAACGGGGTTTCCTTTACTGCTTTCAGTTTCGTGGGGCCGCTTATGATCGGTGGCGCACGTATGAGTTGGATAGTCCGGAGGAGTCTGCTTCATCGACTTGGACGCAGCTTTCAGATCCGTTTTTGAGGGAGTTTGTTCCACCGCAGCCTTAGGGATTCTTGGCGCCCGGAGTTCGAGCGCTGCGACGGGCTCCATGTCGCATCGGAGTATGCCATCGCTCACCCGTCTCAGCCGTGCATGCACCGGCTTTGGTAGCCACGGCCCGGGAGAGAGTGCGGAGATTTATCGAGGGCCTTGTTCCGCCCATCCGATCCGGCATGGCCAGAGAGCTCGAGACAGATATATCTTATCGCAGGCAGCTAGCATTGCCGCGAAGATCGAGAGTACGCTCCCTAGAGAGCCGAGAGAGAGAGAGGCCAAGAGGTCTCGCGAGTCGGGCCATTTCTCCGGTGCCCGCACTTCAGCTCCCGGCCGTTTTGGCAGGGGTTATTCCGGCCGACCGCGCTCACCCGCATTGCCCGCAGCTCGGTGGTACTCCAGCTCCTCCCAGACCTCGCGAGCCTTATTATGCTCCCCGCTTCTGAGGCACCTCCCGCACCGGGTCCTTCCGGGGTCAGTCCGGCGGGAGCGTGACCGGTCAACCACAGCCACCGCGTCCTCCTAGATCTTGTTTTGAGTGCGGGGATACTCACCACCCGGTTAGTGGAGTGCCCCGTGCGCAGGAGGGAGCACCCTCACCGCTCCGCAGCATCGGGCCGTTGCTCTCGTGGTCGCCAGGCTATCATTCCAGCCCTCCAGTCGCTATTCCACCTCGCCCAGCCAGCCTGCGGGCGGGGTCGTGTTCTAGAGGCCGCCCTCGAGAGGGGGACAAGCCAGCGATTCTATGCTATTCCCGATCGCGCCGCGGCTCGTTACATCCGACTCGTTATCGCAGCATTATTCCGTTAGTCACAGCAGTGCATCGGTTCTATTCGACCCTCGGTTCCACTTTTTCATATGTGTCTTCTTACTTTGCTTCTCATCCGGGTGTGCCTCGGGATTCTTCGAGTGCCCCCATTTATGTTTCCACTCCGTGGGTGATTCTTTGGCCGTGGACCGCGTATATCGCCGTGTTTGGTTACCATTTGTGATTTTGAGACCAGTAGCGGATCTATTGTCGCTCGGGATGGTCGATTTTGATATTATTCTCGGCATGGACCGGTTGTCACCCCATTATGCTATTCTTGATTGTCACGCCAAGACCGTGACGCTGGTTATGCCATGCATTCCACGTATTGAGTGGAGTGGTACTCTAGATCACACCCCTAGCCGTGTTATTTCTTTTCTCAGAGCTCAGCGTATGGTTGAGAAAGGGTGTGTTGCTTATCTAGCCTATGTGCGGGACGTCAGTGTTGATACTCCCTCTATTGATTCTGTTCATGTGGTACGTGACTTTGTTGATGTATTTCCAGCCGATCTTCCGGGCATGCCGCCTGACAGAGACATTGACTTTGCTATTGACTTGTTGCCGGGCACTCCGCCCATTTCTATTCCACCGTACCGTATGGCTCCTCCCGAGTTGAAGGAGTTGAAGGATCAATTACAGGAGTTATTGGGCAAGGGTTTTATTCGACCCGGTGTTTCGCCTTGGGGTGCTCCCGTATTATTTGTGAAGAAAAAGGACGGTTCTATGCGTACGTGTATTGACTATCGTCAGCCAACAAGGTTACAGTGAAGAACCCGGTATCCTTTGCCCCGTATCGATGATTTATTTGACCAGCTACATGGCGCACAGGTGTTTTCAAAGATTGATTTGCGCTCCGGATATCACCAACTGAAGATTCGGGAGCCGTATATCCCGAAGACTGCCTTCAGGACCGGGTATGGTCACTATGAGTTCCTCGTGATGTCTTTTGGGCCGACTAATGCCCCAAGCAGCCTTTATGCATTTGATGCACAGTGTGTTCAGACCTTATTTGGACTCATTCGTGATTGTCTTCATTGATGATATTCTAGTATATTCCCTGAGTCGGGAAGAGCACGAGCAACATTTGAGGATAGTGCTTCAGATTCTGAGGGAGAAGCAGCTTTATGCCAAGTTCTCTAAATGTGAATTCGGGTTGAGTTCAGTAGCATTTTTGGGCCACGTGGTGTCGAGTGATGGTATTCGAGTAGATCCGAGGAAGCTGGAGGCCGTGCAGAGTTGGCCCAGACCCTCCTCCGCTACTGAGATTCGCAGTTTCCTTGGTTTGGCGGGCTATTACCATCGTTTTGTAGAGGGGTTCTCTTCGATTGCAGCACCTATGACTAGATTGACCCAAAAGGGTGCCCCTTTTCAGTGGACAGACCAGTGTGAGGCGAGCTTTCAGAAGCTCAAGACAGCTTTGACTTCGGCCCCTATATTGATGTTGCCTACAGGTTCGGGGTCCTATACTGTATATCGTGATGCCTCACGAGTTGGACTCGGTGCGGTATTGATGCAGGACGGCAGGGTGATTGCCTACGCGTCCAGACAACTGAAGGTACTTGAGAAGAACTATCCTGTTCATGATCTGGAGCTAGC
Source organism: Nicotiana noctiflora (assembly GCA_032618575.1). Classification (NCBI taxonomy): domain Eukaryota; kingdom Viridiplantae; phylum Streptophyta; class Magnoliopsida; order Solanales; family Solanaceae; genus Nicotiana; species Nicotiana noctiflora. Next base: position 67,260 of record JASVEL010014106.1, read on the forward strand.
TGCCATTGTTCACGCCTTGAATATTTGGCGTCATTACTTGTATGGGGTTCCTTGTGAGATCTACACTGATCACCGGAGCTTGCAGCACTTTCTAAAGCAGAAGGACCTGAATATGCGTCAGAGGAGATGGTTGGAGCTACTGAAGGACTATGATATTACTATTCTCTATCATCCGGGCAAGGCTATTGTAGTTGCCGATGCTTTGAGCCGTCGGGCAGAGAGTTTGGGGAGTTTAGCATATCTACCAGCTTCGGAGAGGCCTATGGCGATGGATGTTTAGGGTTTAGCCTGACAGTTTGTTAGACTGGATCTTTCGGAGCCCAGTCGGGTTCTGGCTTGTGTGGCTTCTCGGTCTTCTCTATTTGACCGCATCCGGGAGCGTTAGTTCGACGACCCTCATTTCCTTGTCCTCCAAGATAGAGTTCGGCGTGGTGATGCTCGAGATGTTACCATTGGGGATGATGGAGTTATGAGGATGCGGGGACATATTTGTGTGCCCAATGTAGATGATCTTCGAGAGCTGATTCTAGTAGAGGCCCATAGTTCGCGGTATTCCATCCATCCGGGTGCCGCGAAGATGTATCAGGACTTGAGACAACATTACTGGTGGAGGCGGATGAAGAGGGATATAGTTGATTATGTTTCTAGATGCCTCAACTACCAGCAGGTGAAGTATGAGCATCAGCGTCCGGTGGATTGATGCAGCAGATTGAGATTCCCGAGTGGAAATTGGAGCGCATTACCATGGACTTTGTATCTGGACTTCCACGGACGGTTAGGAAGTTTGATTCTATTTGGGTCATTGTGGATCGGCTGACCAAGTCCGCCCATTTTATACCGGTGAGCACTACATATTCATCAGAGCGACTGGCGGAGATCTATATCAGGGAGATAGTTTGACTGCATGGTATCCCAGTGTCCATCATTTCAGATAGAGGCACTCAGTTCACTTCACGGATCTGGAGAGCCGTACCGCAGGAGTTAGGTACTCGGGTGGAGCTGAGCACAACGTTTCATCCCCAGACTGATGGTCAGTCCGAGCGCACTATTAAGATTTTGGAGGATATGCTCCGTGCATACGTGATTGAGTTTGGAGGTTCATGGGATCACTTCTTGCCGCTGGCGGAGTTTGCTTATAACAACAGCTACCAGTCCAGTATTCAGATGGCACCGTATGAGGCCCTATATGGTAGGAGGTGCAGGTCTCCCGCGGGTTGGTTTGAGCCGGGTGAGGCCAGGTGTCACGACCCGGATTTTTGGACAAGGTCAAGGTGATTCAGGACAGACTTCGTGCAGCCCAGTCTAGACAGAAGAGTTATGCGGACAAGAAGGTTTGCGATGTGGCTTTTATGGTTGGCGAGCGGGTTCTGCTTCGAGTCTCGCCCATGAAGGGTGTTATGAGGTTTGGGAAGAAAGGAAAGCTGAGTCCTAGATTTATTGGCCCTTTTGAGATTTTGAGGCGTGTTGGGGAGGTTGCTTATGAATTGGCCTTACCTCCCAGCCTAGCCGGAGTTCACCCCGTATTTCATGTATCCATGCTCCGGAGATACCATGGTGACCCGTCGCATGTGTTGGATTTCACATCTGTTCAGCTAGACAAGGATTTGTCTTCTGTTGCGGAACCAGTAACCATTCTAGACAGGCAAGTCAGAAAGCTAAGGTCAAAGAACATCGCTCGGTAAAGGTTCAGTGGCGGAGCCAGCCGGTCGAGGAGGCGACTTGGGAGACCGAGCAGGATATGCGCAGCCAGTACCCTCATCTTTTCACTACTCCAGGTATGTTTTCTATGCTCGTTCGAGGACAAACGAATCTTTTAAGTGTGGGAAGATGTAACGACCCGACCGGTCGTTTTAGAAAATTACGCCCCAATCCCTAATTTAACTGTTCCCCTAAGTTCATTTCTACTATTGTGGTTTGCCGGGAGACTCGGTTCTGAAAATTTGAGCATTTTGGGACACTTAGTCCCTAAATAAGAGCTTTGAAGCTAGAAAATGGCCCGTAGCCGGAACAGTGTTAAGACGATCTCGGAACGGAAATCCGATGGTTCCATTAGTTCCGTTAGGTGATTTCGGGTTGGGAGCGCGTTCGGAATGTATTTTGGAGGTCCGTAGCTCAATTAGGCTTGAAATGCCGAAGGTTGAAATTTTGGCGAATCCGAACGATAGGTGAGATTTTGATCCGGGGGTCGGAATGGAATTCCGACAATTTCTCTAGCTTCGTTATGTGATTTTGGATATGTCCGCAAATTTTCAGGTCATTCGGACGTCATTTGGTCGAGTTTTAGATCGAATGTGCAATTCGGAAAGTTTTAAGAAATTTAGGCTTGAATTCGATGTGAATTATGGGTTTTGATGTTGTTAGACGTGTTTGGATGATTAGAATAAGTTCGTATCATGTTTTGGAATAGGTTGGTGGTTTTCGTTGGGATCCCGGGGGTCTCGGGATGAATCCGGGGGTCCAATCGGGCTATTTCATGCATTTTGGAAATGTTGTTAACTGCTGGTGTGTGCTGCAGACGAATGCTCTATGCGATCGCAATGGGCTAATGCGATCGCATAGAAGGTTTTGGAGAGGCCAAGTATTTGTTCTATGCGATCGCGGGCATGGATATGCGATCGCATAGTTCTGGAAAGTTGTGCTCTGCGATCGCGTACAGTCCTATGCGATCGCATAGTGTATAGAGAAGAGGGGTCCCAGGTCCAGCTTTTGTCCTATGCGATCGCGGAGCAGGGTATGCGATCGCATAGGTATATTTTGGTGAGCATTGCGATCGCATTAAGGACTATGCGATCGCAAAGAGTAGTTTGGCGAGGGTCAAAAATTTGTTCTATGCGATCGCAACAGGGATCATGCGATCGCATAGAGTAAAAATGTCCGGCAGTGACTTAAGTCCAGAAACATTTCAGCCGCGACCCATAAATCAAAAACGCCATTGTTGAGCTCCAAGAGAGGATTTTGAAGGGGAAACGCTGGGTTATCATCGGGAAATCATCGGGGGTAAGTTTCTTGACCTTAATTCGTTGGTTTATCATGAAATCCATGATTATTTCACCGAAATTGGAAGATTAAAGGTGGGTTTGAGCCCTAGGCCTAAATGTTAGAAAATCTTTGATTTGAATGGGCAAACGGAGTCCGATTTCGATAAATTTTATATGCACAGACTCGTACTGAGATAAGGAACCCGAATATATAATTTTCGTGATTTTTCGATAAGCGTACCGGAAGTCGGGTTTTGGCAACTTGTGGGTTTTGGTGAATTTTGAGTTAATTTGATTGGGTAATGCCCAATTGGCCTATTTTAATGTGATTCTATTGATTTTTATCAGATTCTACACTTGTGGAGGCCGACATTCACGGCAAGAGAGTTGTTTCATAGCGGTTTTGTACCGGAGTCGAGGTAAGTGGCTTGTCTAACCTCGTGTGGGGGAATTCTCACCCCTAGGATATTATGTGATAGTTTAAATGCCTTGTACGCGAGGTGACGGGCGTGTACATGCGCTGGTTGTTGAACACATACTTTACACAAAATGTTCAATGAGTGATATTCCTGTTCTTAGTCGTTAAATTCGATATTTCTACCCGGCAGTAGTTAGAAAAGCATGATTAGCTAGAATCTAACTATCTAGTTGCTTAATTGACTTACTTGAGTTTTCTTGGTAATCGCTGGCGCTGTTCATCGGCGAAGTTACCGTTAAGCATCTTATACTTCTCTCTGTGTATTCCTTTACTTGCTGTGGTTATGGACTACGGGTTCAATTCCCGAGATCCCGAGATTATGGAAATATGGACTACGGGTTCAATTCCCGAGATCCTGAGATTATTGAAATATGGACTACGGGTTTGATTCCCGAGATCCTGAGTTATTGGTAGGGACTACGGGTTTGATTCCCGAGATCCTGAGTTATTGGTAGGGACTACGGGTTTGATTCCCGAGATCCTGAGTTATTTGGTAGGGACTACGGGTTTGATTCCCGAGATCCTGAGTTATTGGTAGGGACTACGGGTTTGATTCCCGAGATCTTGAGTTATTGGTAGTGACTACGGGTTTGATTCCCGAGATCCTGAGTTATTGGTAGGGACTGCGGGTTCGATTCCCGGAGATCCTGAGTTATTGATTATTTATTGAGATATGGGCTGCGGGTTCGATTCCCGGAGACCCAGAGGTACTGTCAATGGGACTGTGGGTTCGATTCCCACAGGTCCTAGACTGGTTTTATTGAGTTCACTATTTGTTGTTAGCTTAATTGTAGACTATTGCAGTAATCATTTATTGTTGTTAATTTCGAAAACTAATATCATTTAAACTGCGTATTATTGTTATTATCATTATATTATTGTTTCTCAGTAGGGCCTGACCTTCCTCGTCACTACTCCATCGAGGTTAGGCTTGGCACTTACTGAGTACCGCCGTGGTGTACTCATGCTACTCTTCTGCACACTTTTGTTGTGCAGATCCAGGTGCATCAGAGCAGGCTCGTGCTAGGTGATTCCGCAGCTTTCCGGGAGACTTCGAGGTATGATCTGCTACGTCCGCGGATCCGGAGGCTTCCCTTCTATTCTAGTAGTGCTAGTTGGCATTTTTCCTTCATTCCGTTGTTAGACACTCTTTACACATAGAGCCACAGTTGTATATTCTCTTTTAGTCTGTGTTACCATGGGATTCCGGATCTTGGTAGTGTTTTATTCATGGTGTTGACGGACGTATGTGCCAAGCGGCACGGATTACATATCTTTTATCCTATTTTTCCGCTGTTTCTTTTTTTTTAGTGTTCATAGCTTGTATATTCCGCAACGTGTTAGGCTTACCTAGTCGTGGGGACTGGGTGCCATCACGACATGTTCACGATTGGTGAACTAGGGTCGTGACAGAGGTGTTCCGAACTGTGCAGTAAAAGGGGAAGCTTCGCAAATGCGAGAATATGTTCGCAATTGCGAACACTGTGTACTAAATGGCAACTTCGCAAATGCGAAGTTTTGTTGGGAATTGCGAACATAGGCTTATCTGGGCATATTTCGTAATTGCGAACTTTGTTCGCAATTGCGAAGTACGGGCTTCAGTCATGGGCTATTATGGAATTTCACACCTATTGATCCCCAAATCATTTTATACCCGATCATCCTCATCTCTCTGAATTTTTGGCATCTTGAACATATTTTTGGCTTAGAGAGAACAAGTTTGAAGGCTAGGGTTTTGTACACACACTTGGGTCTTGAAGATTAAAGCTTGTGGTTAAGGATTTCTTACCCATTTATGTTTATTTCTTCATTTCCTTGCTTTGTATTGTATATCAAAGTGTGTAGTATTTATTTCCAACACTTGAATCTTGTTTATGGGAATATTCATATTTAAATTGTGGATTAAATACCTTGTTGTCCTTATATATTGAACGATTTTTGTATATTTATGAATTGAGTTATTGTTACTTTAATTATTCTTGTTCTTTAATGTTTCCAAAGAGATTAGCTAACTCTAGGACTCGCCCATTTACTTTGAATTAATTTTGGGAAAGATAATTCGGAGTTGGGATAGATTAATTAACAAGAACTTGAGGCGTTAACCCTCACTTTATAGATTCAACCTAGGGATAGGATTTACTACTTGTAGCCTATCGGGTGTGCTTAATCTTCTAATTGTTATTAGGGATAATTCAATTAGGAAGTCTTGTTAGTCTTCGGAAGAAGCTAATTAAGAATTATTATCCGTGGCTAATTAACATAAACTCACTCATATTTGTAAAATCGTGAAATACATTGGATCGTTACTTGAGTGTAATTCACGATGCATTCATACTTGTAGCCATTGATCATTTTATTCGCTTTCAAGGTTAGTTTACATTTCCGCATTTAGATATAAACATTTTCCAACACCCAAAATCTTAAGTGTTTGGCTTAGCGCGACTAGCGATAATTTTCTTGCATTCCTAATCGCCTACATATTGTTCTCTGTGGGATTCGACCCCGACTCATAGTTGGGTAAATATATTGCATACGACCGTGTCTATTGCTTTTTAGCGGTGGAAATGGACGTTATCAAAAATGGCGCCGTTGCCCGGCAACGGAACCATGAAATACATTGGATCGTTAACTGAGTGTAATTCCCGATGCATTCATACTTGTAGCCATTGATCATTTTATTCGCTTTCTAGGTTAGTTTACATTTCCGCATTTAGATATAAACATTTTCCAAAACCCAAAATCTTAAGTGTTTGGCTTAGCGCGACTAGAGATAATTTTCTTGCATTCCTAATCGCCTACATATTGTTCTCTGTAGGATTCGACCCCGACTCATAGTTGGGTAAATATACCCCAAATCCGGTCGTGATGGCGCCCAGCACATTGCTAAGCCAGCCTGATCAATCAATAACAATAACGGAGCTAGAAGCTCCCTTTAGCCCATTTAAGCATATTAAATCACGAAGCAATAGCGATACAAATAACGAAAACGGGAACCCAAGTCCCATAATACATCAACTCCTATAGACCGAAGGGTCAAGAGTCATGAGCCTCTATTGAACATGAGTGTACAAGGTTTACAAGATACCAAGTGCGGAAAGAAAAGTTAATACAAAATCAAGAGACAGTGAAGAAGGAATATCGGGTCCTGCGGACTCTGCACCTACCTCGAATATCCACAAATGTCGCCTCGCACAGCTACTGGATCACTGCTGAGAGGTACCTGGATCTGCACACAAGGTGCAGGGAGTAAAATGAGTACTGCCAGACTCAGTGGTAATAAACAAGGGTAAGACAGCGCATATAAGAAATCCGCAATAAAGCACTATGTAAAGCTGTAATCAAATACCCTGTCACAGAATCAATATCGACTGTACCTGTACCAACAAGTACCAGCAAAACAGTATAACAAATAGCAGATGTAGCTAAATGCAATGCAATGCATGATATGACCGCTACGGCGCGTAGCTCGATCCAATTTGGGTACCCGTGCTCACTGTGGGGGTTCAGACTCCGGAGGGGCTCCTACAGCCCAAGCACAATATCACTGTGGCGTGCAGTCCGATCCGACATATGTACTGCTGCGGCGCGCAGCCCGATCCACTACTAGTCAGCTAATATGCAATCACAGCCTCGCAAGCTCAAAAGTAGTTTGAAAACATCTTTTATCATTTTTCAGTTGAAAACAGAAATATCAAGTTCCAGAGATTTGGAAATAACATGATAACGGGAAATAGCTGCGGACTAGTAGTAAACTAGCATGTCAATATGATAAGACAATGATAACGATCCTCTCGTGATCCAATAACTGGCTCATGGCCCACAAGTATACTCAACCGCCCAAGAAGGGGGTTCCTCGGCTCAAGAGTGGCCATTATCACAATATATAATATGCAACCATCCGAGAAGGAGGTTCGACGGCTCAAGAATAGCCAAATATCATAATACAATATCAACAAGTCGGACTAAATCATAGTCCCCAATCACAATCGACCCCGCACTCACAAGAGAGTACGTGTCTCGCCGCTATACAGCGTCACAAAGTGGTATACCGGGGTTTCGAACCCGCTGGTCATCACCCACATCTATTACTCACCTTAATACGGCGCGACGACTACTCCGCAATGCCCTTGCCACGAGAATCAAGCTCCGCACGCGTAGAATCTGATCAAATACAGTAGAAATACAACAAATTAGGCCAATGGGACGACACCCAATCAATACAACTCAATTTACATCAAAATTCCCAAAGTTGTCAAAACCCGACTTTCGGTACGCTTGTCGAAAAATTACAAAAGTCACATATTCGGAACCCTCATCTATATACGAGTCCAAGCATATCAATTTTACCACATTCGGACTCCATTTGCCCATTCAAAACCTTGATTTTCTAAAGTTCAAGCCTAGGGCTAATTCCTCCATAAATTACCCCAAATTCCTCCATTTTCATGATATAATGGCATAATATTACCAATACTAATCATAGTTTAAGTCCATAGTTGATTACCTGATGATTTCCCTTGAGTTTCTCTTCAAAATCGCCCAAATCGCCTCTAAAGCCGAGACCCAAATGTGTGAAATGTTTCTGAAATTTTCTAACTTCCGATACAATTAATTCACTGCGATTTTCGCTTCTGCGGACCATTTTCCGCCCCTGCGGAACCGCTTCTGCGACCTATTGGTCGCTTCGGCAAACCCAGGCCCTTTTGGCCATTTCTGCACCAGTGATCCAAGGACCGCTCCTACGAGTCCGCTTCTACTGATTTTTATCCGCTCCTGCGGTCCTTTCCGCCTCTGCGATCAAGAGTCCGCTCCTGCGGACTCGCCTACGCGATCAACCACCTGCTTCTGCGGACCTCCCCATCACGCCTCAGGACCGCTTCTGCGATCGCCCACTCGCACCAGCGAAGCCGCCCCTGCGGGCCAGGCTCCACTTCAGCGGTCTCTTCCGCTTCTGCGCCTTCTTGTCCGCTCTTGCGGACTCGCTCCTGCGCTCCCATTTCCGTAGGAGCGAAAACAACAGAACAGACTCACAAACCTGCAATTTTCCACATTTTCTCCCGTTTAACCATCCGAAAACACCCCGAGGCCCCCGGACCCCAACGAAAACCACCAACATACCCCAAAACACGATACGAACTTGTTCCAATCATAAAAACACCATCCTAAACATTAAAATCACCAATTACACACGGATTCAAGCCTAAATTCCTTCAAAACTTCCGAATTGCACATTCCATCAAAAATCCGACTAAACGACGTCCGAATGACTTGAAATTTTGCAGGCACATCCAAAATCACCTAACGGAGCTACTGCAACTGTCGGAATTCCATTCCGACCCCCGGATCAAAATCTCACCTACCATTCGGATTTCGCCAAAATTAAATCATAGCCAATTCAAGCCTATTTCTACACCGGGCCTCCAAATTCAATTCCGATCGTTCCCCTAAGTCAAAAATCACCTCCCGGAACTAACCGAATCATCAGAACCTGATTCCAAGCCCTCTAACAAAATAGTCAACTCCGGGTTAACTTTCCTTATTCAAGTCTCCTTCAAAAAGCCTATATGCCTCATTTTCAATCCAAATCACTCCTAAATCACCCGATAGACTTTAACACTGATATAAAAGCATAAAACGTACAATTTCAACATAACGGGGTGGTAATTCCCGTGAGGACGGGCCGGGTCATCACACGTGTCTATTGCTTTTTAGCGGTGGAAATGGACGTTATGAAAAATGGCGCTGTTGCCGGGGAACAATTTGGCGTAATTTAGGTTGTTTGAGAAGTAAGCGAAAGTGCTTTGGTCCAAACTTGTGAATATTTGTGTAATTATTTTTCGTACTTTGGGTCTATATTTTTTTTTTGTTTAGTTCTTTCTTATTTTCTTAATTTTGAAAAATGGCATCATATAACAAAAATGGGTCGGATGGTAGTTGTTCATATTTTGATGATCCTTGTCCTTATTGTGGAGGACCGCACTCGTGGCAAAATTGTTTAAATTCTCCCGGGGGTGGATTGTGCGCACAATTCCAAACCCATGAGTGGAGTATTGTGATAAGTGTGGTTTCCAAAATGGTCATTGGGATGATTGTGCTTATTTGTTAGTCCCTTCCCCAAGCCCCCACTTTGATGATTCTACTTGTTTTGGTAAGAATTATAGAGATATGGAATTGGAAGAAGTGGAGCATGGCCAAAGTGGAGAGTTCAAACTCATGTTTGAGTGTCTACTTGAAGAAGGAAACAAGGAGCAAAGTGCCTTGGAACATCTCTTGGAGACTGGTCTTCAAAATAATTTTTCACCCCAAGGATTGCACTCACAAATGGATGAACATCCGCCAATCAACTCAATAAGTGTTGTTGATGCCGTCAAAAACATGGAATTGGAGTCAACCGGTGTAAATGCTAATGTGGTTGTTGTTGACTCTAATCCGGGGGAAAAAGAGAATGTCAACATAGAAGAATTGCAAAGTGTGGGCTAAAAGTCACATTCCAAACATTTTTCAACCTTGGAATTGTGTGGTGACACGGGAGTTGAACCACATGAATCAATGAAGGAATGCGAGGAGGAACAACTTTGGCCATACATTTTACAGTTTGAGGAGGCAAGAAATCAAAACGACATTCCTCACTTGAAAGCCAAGAAGTGCAAAATGAAAATTTTAAGCATTGGCTCGAACATCCAATTACCACCCCCATCGCTCGTGGTCATAAGCTTGATTCCAAGATAGGGGCCCAATTCATATTATCCAAGTGGCGAGAAAAGTGGTAATGTTGTTTGTGTCGTGACACAATATTAAATGTGGCGCTTGGTGGGAGGCAACCCATCGTTTTCAAAATTTTTAGTCGTTTTTCAAAAATTTTCATCATTTTTGAAAATTTCTTTTTTGTAATATCTTAGAATAATGTTTTTAACTAATCTACCAAGTTTCAGATTTTTTGGAGTTGATTTGAGCAGGTCGAGGTATCCGGACAGTCACAAACCAGTAGCTGTTTGGAAAATACAGAGCAGAGTTCGCATTTGCGAACAAATGCTCGCATTTGCGACGAATGGCAAAATAACTACGTTCACAATTGCGAAGGAAAAGTCATAATTGCGACATCTGCAGTGTAAAATTCGACTGGGGCTCATTTTATTTTTAAAACACAATTTCATAAAATACTCCAAAGGTTTCTCTCTCTCTGACTACTGAAAATCCATCAAATTTCATTCCCCTTTGAAGAGAATCAGGTATGAAAGTGTAATCTTTATGCTTACTTCTTCTTCATCTTCAAATTTCTTGTGGCCTTTGTTGGTATTATGGTACCCTAAAAATCAAAATAGTTAGAAATTGTTCTTAACCCCAATTTGTAAAAAAAATTGAAATTCATTTTGATTTCTGGGTGAGGTTTGGTTGAGAGTGAATGTGTTCATTCATGGCAAAGTGTGGGGAAGTCTGAGTACCCAATTATATGTGAAACATTATGCGCTTTTAATGTGCTCGATGTAAAACACGAATGAAATTCGTGGCCAAAACCATCGAAATTTTCGATTTGTAGTTGTATATGAAGTAAAATACATGAGATATGATGTTGTTTATGGTTGGGTTCAATTAAAATGTTTGAATTGAAAAAAAAAATTTCTGCCGAAAAGAAAACCGTTCTGTGAAATAAACACTGGATGTTGACGATACTTCGCATTTGCGAAGTAAAATTCGCAATTGTGAAAAGTGGGGATTGCTGATGACTTCGCATTTGCGAAGACATTTCGCAATTGCGAAAAACTAAGGTTGCATATGACTTCGCATTTGCGAAGTAAAAGTCGCAATTGCGAAATATGCCAGTCCTGTTCTGTTCGCATTTGCGACAAAACCTTCGCAATTCCCAGCCCTGCTTTCTTCGCAATTGCGAAGAAAGTATGGGAATTACGACATCTGCAGCCAGCATTTCAAATTTTTAAAATTCTGGAACTTTTTCTAAGGTTCAGTTTTGACTGTCCGATCATTATTTTGGCATGTTTACTTCATTTTGCACCATTCTTCATCGCCATGGCATGTTTTCACTTTTGCCACTTGTGACAGCTACTATAATTCAACAATGAGTGAAAATGTCGAAGGATCCTCAAGTGACAACCCGGTGGAGGAGGAGCAGGCATTTGATCAACATCGGTTTCTATCAGTAGAATGCCAAGAAAGATACTATGCTGAGCTGATTTCAAAGAAGTTACTCCCAGAGAGTGGCATAGAGATGGAAAATGTTCAGGAACGCCTTCCAGAATTCCATCGAAGGCTGGTAGCAATGGGATGGAACTGTTTTGCCCTCGAACCTTGCCGAGCAAATGAACAATGGGTGAGGGAATTTTACGCAAATATCCCGGCTATCAGGTTGAAGAAGCCACAGATAAGAATTCGAGGCAAGGTAGTACGATTTGGAGCTGAAGATATAAATGCTTTCTATCATTTGCAAAACCATGACATGGGTCCATTCAAAGAGAAAGATTGTGCTTCAGGAGAATGGCTAATGTCAAAACTTTGTCCGGGTGCAGATGTTCCATGGGCCACTGAAAAAGAGGGATCACCTCAAAAGAATTCACCGCGGAGGCGAAGATATGGCTGGCCATTATATGCAGTCGCATCTCACCGGTGTCAAACATTTGGAACATCCCCGTTACTCGAGCTCAAATGATAGCTTGCATTCTCGATGACATCCAACTCAATGTGGGCGAGATCTTCATCAATGAACTGAGAGAGTACCAGCTTCAAAACAGCCCTTCTTTGATATTTCCATCACTTATCACTGAATTATGTCAGCTTGCTGGGGTGGAGGAAGCTCCTGGGACAACTGGGTAGATCCTGGGAAGCCCATACATCCATTGAAGAAAAGGGGAGATGGAGGAGCAGTGAAGTAGAAGAAAAGGAAATTAGTTTCATCCTATCAGAGTAGTATGCCATCTTCATCAGCTGGAGGACCATTTGCTGTGATTAGCGAAGAAATGAGAGTTATTCGTGAGCTTGTTTCTGGCCTTCCTCAGGGACCTGGGGAGACATCTGAGGGATCTGTTAATATTTCCAAGAAAGAATTCCAGAAATACATTGACGATCAAAGGAAACAGGGAGATCACCTCAAGGCTTTGGAAAAAGCATACACGGAGCTGGCAAAAAAGCATGGCGAGCTGAGTACTTCTCATACCAAATTTGAAGAGTCACACACTAAAATGGTGAAGCGGGAGAAGAAGAGGGATAAATTCTTTACTCGCACGTGGAAAGGTGTGAAAGGCATATGGAAAGTCCTTAAGCCTCAGGACCTTCCACCATCGAGCAGAGCTGTGGATCCTGATGATATTCCAGCAGAGTGGCCTGAAGAAGAAGAAGAGGATGATGAGTCTGAGACAGAGAGTGATGAGAGCAATTGATGCATAATACAGGGAGCACTTTCAACCATCTTTTATTATATCATGTTTAGTTGCATTGGGGACAATGCAGTATCTATTGTTGGGGGTAGCTTCTTGTAGGAATGCTATAGTTATTTTTTAGTTTTTTGGATATTTGGCAGACTAGTACTATTATTTTTTTTATCATGTGTGGTATTAGTATAATGAAAATATTATGTTTAGTATGTGATGTTCATTAGCTTCTTCATTGTTTTTGTTGTTTATTTTTTTTCCATATTTTTTTTTTGTTTTTGTTTTGTTATATTTGATATTAGTGGCGATATCCTTGGTTTTCTTTATACCACGGTTCTTTTTCCAAGGATGCAATATTTTTTTTTCTTCTCTTTTCTTGAACCGGGTAATTATAGAAATAAATTATAGAGAGTTAGTTTTGTGGTTAGATTTAATTTTTGTTAATTTGGGTAAATAAATGGTTTGAGTTGAAATTGGTGCCCATTTATAAAAATGTGACTTTCTTGGTACCAATATATTTTAAACCAATGCATATGAATATTTGGTTGGTGAAAAAGATAAGAATTGAAGTAAGAAAATGTCATGACCTTTTAGATTCAATTTTTGGCTCTTAAATTCACTAAATAGCTTCTTGTATGCTATATAACCTTCTTAAGTCATTTTTGTTAATTGGATTTTGGATTTGTATTCCATTTGAGTTTTCATGTGCCGGTGTGGTGAGATTTATTTGTAGGTTCTTTTGTAGTACTTGTGGTCTAGAACTTGCCCGGAATGTGTTTTGAGGCGAAATTATAGACTAACTTAATTTAAAAAAATGATATTAGGCTTTCCTTGGATCGTTAGTATATTTTATATTTCCTACCCTTAAATATTTTCTCTAGTCAACCAATTTTGAGCCTTTAACCTTATTCTTTGGCAACCATGTTACATGCTTAAACCATTTGTTCCTAAATGATATATCTTTTGGCACCCTACTTCCCTAAAGTACATTGAAAGTGTTTATGTAGGCTAAAAGCCTAAGTTTGGGGGTGAAAGTTTGGAAAGTTGTGATATGGAATTGATTTGAGAAGGTGAAAGGTATGTAAAAGAATTGGTTAATTGGATTGTGAAAAGAAAAAAAAAAAAAAAAAAAAATAAATATATATATATATATATATATATATATATATATATATATATATTATATTGATAAAAGTTGTGAAGAAAAGATTAGGTGTGGATTGAAAAGTGAAACAACGGTGGAAAATATCTTTAAAGGAAGTGGAATTTAATTTTGATATTGTAGTGCTTTGGGAAGTTCTAAGTCACTTTAACCAAAATTTTTCCTTACCTTAACCAAATGCCTAAACTACAACCTTTTAAGTCCTAATTGATTTTGAATCAAGTTATCTACATTAGTGGAGGAATACATAAAGGGCAAACCTGTCACGACACCAAATCTGGTCGTGATGGCGCCCAGCACATTGCTAAGCCAGCCTGATCAATCAATAACAACAACGGAGCTAGAAGCTCTCCTTAGCCCATTTAAGCATATCAAATCACGAAACAATAACGATACATATAACGAAAACGGGAACCAAGTCCCATAATACATCAACTCCCATAGACCAAGGGTCAAGAGTCATGAGCCTCTACTGAACATGAGTGTATAAAAGATTACAAGGTACCAAGTGCGGAAAGAAAAGTCAATGCAAAATCAAGAGACAGTAAGAAGGAATATCGGGTCCTGCGGACTCTGCAGCTATCTCGTATATCCCACAAACGTCGCCTCGCACAACTACTGGATCACTGCTGAGAGGTACCTGGATCTGCACACAAGGTGCAGGGAGTAAAATGAGTACTGCAGACTCAGTGGTAATAAACAAGGGTAAGACAGCGCAGATAAGAAATCCGCAATAAAGCACTATGTAATGCTGTAATTAAATACCCTGTCACAGAATCAATATCAACTGGACCTGTACCAACAAGTACCAGCAAAACAGTATAACAGCTAGCAGATGTAGCTAAATGTAATGCAATGCATGATATGACCGCTACGACGCGTAGCCCGATCCAATTTGGGTACCCGTGCTCACTGTGGGGGTTCACACTCCAGAGGGGCTCCTACAGCCCAAGCACAATATCACTGCGGCGTGCAGTCCGATCCAACATATATACTGCTGCGGCGCGCAGCCCGATCCACTACCAGTCAGCTAATATGCAAATACAGCCTCGCAGGCTCAAAAATAGTTTTGAAAACCTTTTTATCATTTTTCAGTTGTTAAACAGTAATACCAAGTTCCAGAGATTGGAAATAGCATGATAATAGAAATAGCTACGGACCGGTAGTAACTAACATGTCAATATGATAAGACAATGATAACGATCCTCGTGGGATCCAATAACTGGCTCACGGCCCACAAGTATACTCAACCGCCCAAGAAGGGGGTTCCTCGGCTCAAGAGTAGCCAATATCACAGTATAATATGCAACCATCCGAGAAGGAGGTTCGACGGCTCAAGAATAGCCTAATATCAAAATACAGTATCAACAAGTCGGACGAAGTTATAGTCTCCAATCACAATCGACCCCGCACTCACAAGAGAGTACGTGTCTCGCCGTTATACAGTGTCACAAAGTGGTATACCGGGGTTTCGAACCCGCTGGTCATCACCCACATCTATTACTCACCTCAATACGGTGCGACGACTACTCCGCAATGCCCTTGCCACGAGAATCAAGCTCCGCACGCATAGAATCTGATCAAATACAGTAGAAATACAACAAATTAGGCCAATGGGACGACACACAATCAAAACAACTCAATTTACATCAAAATTCCCAAAGTTGTCAAAACCCGACTTTCGGTACACTTGTCGAAAAATTACAAAAGTAACATATTCGGAACCCTCATCTCGATACGAGTCTAGGCATATAAAATTCACCAAAATCGGACTCCATTTGCCCACTCAAATCAGTGTTTTTCTTCAATTTAGGCCTAGGGCTCAAACCCTCCTTTAATCTTCCATTTACAGAAATGTAACCAATGATTTCATGTTAAAATGATGTAATTAAGCCACAAAAATTACGTCCAACGAAACCCCGATGATTTCCCAGCAATCTCCCGTCAATTTCTTCTCTTGGAACTCAAAAATGGGGGTTTTGGGTATTAAACCCGCGACTGGTCTGTTCTGAACTTAAACTCTCTCTGCCAGCCTATTTTCTTCATCGCGTCATCAGAATCCGATTCCGAGCCCTCTAACCAAAGAGTCAACTCCGGGTTGACTTTCCTTATTCAAGTTCCTTAAAAAAGGCTATATGCCTCATTTTCAATCCAAATCACTCCTAAATCACCCGATAGACTCTAGCACTGGTATAAAAGCATAAAACATGTATTTACAACATAACGTGGTGGTAATTCTCGTGACGACGGGCCGGGTCATCGCATTCTCCCCCTCTTAAGCAAACGCTCATCCTCGAGCGGGTCAAGAAACATACCTGAAGTCTCAAACAAGCGAGGATATCTTCTCCACATCTCCCGCTCAATCTCCCAAGTGGCCTCCTCCACGGGTCGACCTCTCCAATGAACCTTAAATGATGCAATCTCCTTCGACCTCAATTTTCTTACCCGACGACCCAAAATAACAATAGGCTCCACATCATAGGATAAATCACCATCAAGCTCAATGGTACTGAAGTCTAATATATGAGACGGATCTCCAATGTACTTCCGGAGCATAGACACATGGAATACTGGATGAACGCTGGATAATCTGGGCGGCAAGGCTAACTCATATGCCACCTCTCCAACCCTCCTAAGTATTTCAAAAGGACCAATGTACCTGGGACTCAACTTTCCTTTCTTCCCAAACCTTATAACACCCTTCATAGGTGAAACCTTCAACAATACTCTGTCACCAACCATGAAAGACAACTCTCGAACTCTACGGTCCGCATAACTCTTCTGACGAGACTGTGCTGTATGAAGCCTCTCCTGGATCAACTTTGCTCTATCCAGAGCATCCTGGACTAACTCAGTCCCTATCAATCTAACCACACCAGGCTCAAACCATCCCACGGGGGATCTACACCGTCTGCCATACAATGCGTCATACGGGTCCATCTGAATACTCGACTGATAACTGTTGTTGTAGGCAAACTCAGCAAGTGGTAGGAACTCATCCCACGAACCACCAAAATCAATCACACAAGCTCGCAGGCATATCCTCCAAGATCTGAATAGTACGCTCAGACTGCCCATCTGTCTGGGGGTGAAATGTTGTACTCAACTCAACCCGTGTACCCATCTCTCGCTGAAATGCTCTCCAAAACTGAGAAGTGAACTGAGTACCCCTGTCGGATATGATAGACACTGGGACCCCATGCAATCAAACAATCTCTCGAGTAAAGATCGCTGCCAACCGCTCCGATGAGTAGGTAGTACTAACTGGAATGAAGTGAGCTGACTTGGTCAGTCTATCCACAATCACCCATACATAATCAAACTTCCTCACCGTCCGAGGGAGTCCAGTAACAAAGTCCATAGTGATCCTCTCCCATTTCCACTCAGGAATGACAATGCGCTGAAATACACCGCCGGGCCTCTGATGCTTGTACTTAACCTGCTGACAGTTGAGGCACCGTGCTACATGTCTGACAATGTCCATTTTCATCTTTCTCCACCAATAGTGATGTTTCAAATCTTGATACATCTTCGCGGCTCCTGGATGGATAGAATACCGCGAGCTATGGGCCTCTTCCAGAATCAACTCACGAAGGCCATCAACATTGGGCACACATATCCGGCCCTGCATCCTCAATATGCCGTCACTATCAATGGTGACATCTCTAGCATCATCATGCTGAACTCTGTCCCTCAGGACAGCCAAATGTGGATCATCATACTGGCGCTCACGAATACGATCATATAGAGATGACCGAGATACAACACAAGCCAATACCCGGCTGGGCTCCGAAATATCTAACCTCACTAGCCGATTGGCTAGCACCTGAACATCATGAGCAAATGGCCTCTCCTCAGCCGGAATATATGCCAAGCTCCCCATACCGACCGCCTTCCGGCTCAAAGCATCGGCCACCACATTGGCCTTCCCCGGATGATATAATATAGTAATGTCATAATCCTTCAGCAACTCAAGCCATCTCCGCTGTCTCAAATTAAGGTCTTTCTGTTTGAACAAGTGCTGGAGACTACGGTGGTCGGTATACACCTCACAAGACACACCGTACAAATAGTGTCTCCAAATCTTCAATGCATGAACAATGGCAGCTAGCTCCAAATCATGAACAGGATAGTTCTTCTCATGTGGCTTCAACTGCCGAGAAGCATAAGCAATCACCTTACCTTCCTGCATCAACACACAACCTATCCCCACTTTCGAGGCATCACAATAAACGGTATATGGACCTGAAGCTGATGGCAATACTAACACTGGAGCTGTGGTCAAAGCTGTCTTGAGCTTCTAAAAGCTCTCCTCGCACTCATCCGACCACACGAATGGTGCACCCTTCTGGGTCAATTTAGTCAATGAAGAAGCAATGGATGAAAATCCCTGAACAAACCGGCGATAATATCCTGCCAAACCAAGAAAACTCCTGATATCTGTAGCTGAGGTCGGTCTAGGCCAACTCTGCACCGCCTCTATCTTTTTCTGATCAACCTGAATACCATCACGAGACACCACATGTCCCAGAAATGCTACGGACTCAAGCCAAAACTCGCACTTGGGGAATTTAGCATATAGCTTCTCTTCTCTCAATCTCTGCAACACAATACTCAAATGCTGAGCATGCTCCTCCTGACTACGGGAGTAGACTAGAATGTCATCAATGAACACAATCACAAATGAATCCAAATAAGGCTTGAACACACTGTTCATCAGATGCATAAATGCTGCTGGGGCGTTGGTCAGCCCAAAAGACATCACAAGAAACTCATAGTGACCATATCGGGTCCTGAATGCAGTCTTCATAATATCCGAGTCCCCGATCTTCAGCTGATGATAGCCCGAACGAAGATCGATCTTAGAAAACACCCTCGCACCCTGTAACTGATCAAACAAATCATCTATGCGCGGTAGAGGGTACTTGTTCTTCACCGTCACTTTGTTCAATTGCCTATAATCAATACACATTCGCATGGAACCATCTTTCTTTTTAACAAATAATACCGGTGCACCCCACGGGGACACACTAGGGCGGATGAAACCCTTATCCGGAAGCTCCTGAAGCTGCTCTTTCAGTTCTTTCAACTCACCTGGTGCCATCCGATAAGGAGGAACGGATATGAGCTGAGTGCCCGGCACCAAGTCAATGCCAAAATCAATATCCCTGTCCGGCGGCATGCCCGGCAGGTCTGAGGGGAATACATCTGGGAAGTCCCTCACAACAGGTACAGAATCAATGCTAGGAGACTCAGCTCCCACATCTTTCACAAAAGCTAAGTACGATAAACACCCTTTTTCAACCATCTTCTGAGCTTTTAGGAACGAAATAACATGGCTAGGGACGAAATCGATCGAACCCCGCCACTCAATCTGAGAAATACCAGGAATGGCCAACGTAACTGTCTTAGCATGACAGTCCAATATAGCATGGTATGGAGACAACCAGTCCATACCCAATATAACATCAAAGTCCACCATACCCAACAATAACAAATCTGCCTGGGTCTCCAGACCCCCAATAGATATAACACAGATCTATAGACATGATCCACAACAATCGTATCACCCACGGGGGTGGATACATGAACAGGTAAATCAAGACTACCACGAGTCGCACCCAAGTGATGTGCAAAATAAGAGGACACGTATGAATATGTGGACCCTAGATCAAATAGAACAGAGGCATCTCTGTGACAGATAGAAATGATACCTGTAATCACTACATCGGAGGCAACTGCATCACGCCTGTCGTGAAGTGCATAGAACCGTGCCTGGCCTCCACCAGATCTCTCCTCGCCCCTGGGGCGACCACGAGAAGACCGACCTCCACCTCTACTAGACCGAGATGGTGCTGAAGAGGAGGGCTGATCCCTCTGCTGAGTCCTGTCCCTACGGAGTCGAGGGCACCGTCTCCTCATGTGGCCAAACTCGCCACACTCATAACATGCACCTGGTGCTGGAGAAGGGGACTGGAGGGAACCCCTCGCCGCAGAAGAACCCTGGGTTGATGAAGTAGGTGCTGCACCCTGGGCCGGAAGGGCACCAAGCGATGACTGACCCTGCTGAAACCCCCGTCGACCACGACCATAAGGAACCTCCGCTCCGCTCCGGGCGGCCTGAATGAGAAGGTCCAGACGAGCGACCTCTCGCACCGCCGGGAATGCCCTTAGACGGAGCACCGCCGAAATCGCCACAACCACGAGGCCTCTCGGCCTCCCGCTCCTCTCTCTCTCGGCGACGATCCGCCTCAACGGAGCGTGCCATGTCAACAACCTGCTCAAATGATGATGACAAAACTCTCTCTCCGGTCATAAGAATGCGGATAGAGTAGTTGAGGCCATCAATAAACCTCCCGATCCTCTCCCTATCATTAGGGATCATCCATGTGGCATGCCTAGCCAACCGTGTGAATCCGAGCTCATACTGGGTCACAGACATGTCGCCCCTGAATCAACCACTCGAACCGGCGACGTAGCTCCTCGCGACGAGACCGAGGTACATATTTCTCTAGAAAGAGAGTAGAGAACCGCCGCCATGTGAGAGGTGTCGCTCCCGCAGCTCACGCCTCTCAAACTCTTTCCCACCAATCAAACGCGGACCGTTGAACCGAAAAGTAGTAAATGAAACTCCGCCGGACTCAAGAATACCGCCGTCCGCAACATCCTCTCGACACTTGTCCAAGAAACCCCTGGGCATCTCGCCCTCAACGCCACCGAAACGGGGTGGCCGAAGTCTACCAAGTCTCTCAAGACGACGCCGCTCGTCGTCTGGGCATAACCTCGAACCATATGCTCTGGAGCTGGAGCTGGTGCCACTGGAGGAATAACCGGTGCAACCACCCGAGCGGGGACCACCTCTAGCGTCCGAAGTCCCTAAACAACCGGGTCAGGTGTGCGAGCTGCAGGGGTCTGCTGACCACCCCCCGACTGAGATGTCGCTACAGTAGCGGTAGCCGAAACTACCCGAGCCAAACCGGAACACACCGATAATATCCGAGCAGCAGTCTCCCGACGACCGTGAATAGCACAGATGCGCGTCCGGCCCTCGAATCGGGCCGCCGGAGCATCAACCACCGGGGTCGCTCCCGAACCGGTACAACAAGTGTGGTCACCTGGCACCACCTCGCCCGCCCTACCTTTACTTCTAGCACGACCGCGCCCACGGCCTCTAACAGGTGGCAACGGAGGTCGTCCACCTCGCTCCTGATGCTCGCGTTCTCGCCATCCGCGAGAGAATAGAATATAGAAGTTTAGTTCTCCGAACAACAAGATCGCACGACAAAGTTCCAGAAAAGTGAAGTTTTCCTAAAGGTTCGCAGCCTCCCGAGGATAAGTACAGGCGTCCCCGTACCGATCCACAAGACTCTACTAACCGGCTCAAGACTCATGAGGCCTAGTAAACCTAGGCTCTGATACCAACTTGCATCTGGTCGTGATGGCGCCCAGCACATTGCTAAGCCAGCCTGATCAATCAATAACAATAACGGAGCTAGAAGCTCTCCTTAGCCCATTTAAGCATATCAAATCATGAAACAATAACGATACATATAACGAAAACGGGAACAAAGTCCCATAATACATCAACTCCCATAGACCAAGGGTCAAAAGTCATGAGCCTCTACTAAACATGAGTGTATAAAAGTTTACAAGGTACCAAGTGCGAAAAGAAAAGTCAATGAAAAATCAAGAGACAGTAAGCAGGAATATCGGGTCCTGCGGACTCTGCACCTACCTCGTATATCCCACAAACGTCGCCTCGCACAGCCCCCCGGATCACCGCCGAGAGGTACTCGGATCCGCACACAAGCGCAGGGAGCAAAATGAATACCGCGTACTCGCTGGTAATAAACAAGTAGAGACAGACAGCAGATAAGAAATCTGCAATAAAACACTATGTAAAGTCGTATTCAAATACCCCGTCACAAAATCAATATCAACAGTAGAGATCCAACAATATTAACAACAAGTACAACAGCTAGCGTATGTAGCTAAATGCAATGCAATGCATGATATGACCGCTACGGCGTATAGCCCGATCCAATTTGGGTACCCGTGCTCACCTGTGGGGGTTCAGACTCCGGAGAGGCTCCTACAGCCCAAGCACAATATCACTACGGCGTGCAGTCCGATCCGATATATATACTGCTGCGGCGCGCAGCCCGATCCACTACCAGTCAGCTAATATGCAAATTACAGCCTCGCAGCTCAAAAGTAGTTTTGAAAACCTTTTTATCATTTTTTAGTTGTTAAACAGTAATACCAAGTTCCAGAGATTGGAAATAGCATGATAACAGAAATAGCTACGGATCGGTAGTAACTAACATGTCAATATGATAAGACAATGATAACGATCCTCGCGGGATCCAATAACCTGGCTCACGGCCCACATGTACACTCAACCACCCAAGAAGGGGGTTCCTCGGCTCAAGAGTAGCCAATATCACAGTATAATATGCAACCATCCGAGAAGGAGGTTCGACGGCTCAAGAATAGCCTAATATCAAAATACAGTATCAACAAGTCGGACTAAGTTATAGTCTCCAATCACAATCGACCCCGCACTCACAAGAGAGTACGTGTCTCGCCGCTATACAGCGTCACAAAGTGGTATACCGGGGTTTCGAACCCGCTGGTCATCACCCACATCTATTACTCACTTCAATACGGCGCGACGACTACTCCGCAATGCCCTTGCCACGAGAATCAAGCTTCGCACGCGTAGAATCTGATCAAATACAGTAGAAATACAACAAATTAGGCCAATGGGACGACACCCAATCAAAACAACTCAATTTACATCAAAATTCCCAAAGTTGTCAAAACCCGACTTTCGGTACGCTTGTCGAAAAATTACAAAAGTCACATATTCGGAACCCTCATCTCTATACGAGTCTAGGCATATAAAATTCACCAAAATCGGACTCCATTTGCCTACTCAAATCAGTGTTTTTCTTCAATATAGGCCTAGGGCTCAAACCCACCTTTAATCTTCCATTTACAGAAATTTAACCAATGATTTCATGTTAAAATGATGTAATTAAGCCACAAAACTTACGTCCAACGAAACCCCGATGATTTCCCAGCAATCTCCCGTCAATTTCTTCTCTTGGAACTCAAAAATGGGGGTTTTGGGTATTAAACCCGCGATTGGTTCTGTTCTGAACTTAACTTCACTGCCAGCCTATTTTCTTCATCGCGTTCGCGACGCCTCTCACGCGTCCGCGAAGCTCTGCCCAAAATACCCTTCGCGAACGCGACATGCCATACGCGTTCGCGATGCACATTTTTATCAGCCTTCCGGAGATCCTTCTACGCGAACGCGGCCACGACCCAAGCGAACGCGATGCCTAATGACTTCCCTCTACGCGAATGCGTCCTTCGCCCACGCGTTCGCGATGCTTCACGTCCTTGCCAATATGCGAACGCAATACCCCCCTCGCGAATGCGATGCCTGCTGAACTTGGCCTACGCGAACGCGTGCCGTGCCCTCGCGAACACGAAGGCCAAATCACTGCCCAGTGATCTGCAGATTACAGCAGGTCTTTTCTTGCTTCTAAATGCCGGATAATGGTCCGGATTCATCCCGAGGCCCCCGGGACCCCAACGAAAACCACCAACATACCCCAAAACACGATACGAACTTGTTCCAATCATAAAAACACCATCCTAAACATCAAAATCACCAATTACCCATGGATTCAAGCCTAAATTTCTCCAAAACTTCCGAATTACACATTCTATCAAAAACCCGACCAAACGACGTCCGAATGACCTGAAATTTTGCGGACATATCCAAAATCGCATAACAAAGCTACAGGAATTGTCGGAATTCCATTCCGACCCCCGGATCAAAATCTCACCTACCGTTCGGATTTCGCCAAAATTCAACCTTCGCCAATTCAAGCCTAAAACTACACCGGACCTCCAAATTCAATTCCGATCACTCGCCTAAGTCACAAATCACCTCCCAGAACTAACCGAATCATCAGAATCCGATTCCGAGCTCTCTAACCAAATAGTCAACTCCGGGTTGACTTTCCTTATTCAAGTTCCTTCAAAAAGGCTATATGCCTCATTTTCAATCCAAATCACTCCTAAATCACCCGATAGACTCTAGCACTAGTATAAAAGCATAAAACATGTATTTACAACATAACGGGGTGGTAATTCTCGTGACAACGGGCCGGGTCGTCACAAAGCCTATGGTACTACTTGTATGCATTTGAACATCTTTTTGAGAGTGAGTTAATTCTTTCCATTTGATATCCCAAATTTTAATTTAAATTGAGATTTATGACTGTGGGATCCTCTCTTGAAGGTAAGGGCACATGAAAATTTAGTTGTGAATCTAATCTCATTTTCAATTGATAAGAATGACTAAAGAAAGTTGATTGTGATATAGAGGAAAATTTTGAAGCTTTAGTGTCATGTCTTGGTTGCTACTTTGATTTGCATTAGTGTTTGAGCAATTGAAGTATAATGAAGTTTATGTGAAATGCTCAATAATTCATATGCTTTGGATTAATTTTTGGTACCAATCAAAGTCATGTTTTTGTAATTAAAGTAGACTTTCTTTTTAATTGGCTTGGTGTGTTGAGGATATGAGGTTGATTTAGTCACTTGTGAGGAGATGTTATCGTTTCCATTGCTTGAGGACAAGCAATAGTTCAAGTTTGGGGGTGTGATAAGTTGGTAAAATACCAACTTACCTTGCCTTTAAATGTCGACATTTGCTATGTTTGAAGTGATAAAATCATGTATTTAATGTTATTTACTTCTATTCTACATGATTGAATGTGATTTAGAAGTAATGGTGAAGAAACCAAGTGAAAACAAGGTAAAAGATGCCAAAAAAGAGAAGAAAATCTGGGCAGTGTTTTCATGCTTCGCAAATGCGAAATATTCATGGTAAATGCGAAGACAGGCTTAAAGTGGATACCTTCGCAATTGCGAAGAATTGTTCGCAATTGCGACATTAGCAGGGATTGGAATTCTTCACAATTGCGAAGGATAGTTCGCAAATGCGAACTGTGCAGTAAAAGGGGAAGCTTCGTAAATGCGAGAATATGTTCGCAATTGCGAACACTGTGTACTAAAGGGCAACTTCACAAATGCGAAGTTTTGTTGGGAATTGCGAACATAGGCTTATCTGGGCATATTTGGTAATTGCGAACTTTGTTCGCAATTGCGAAGTACGGGCTTCAATTATGGGCTATTATGGAATTTCACACCTATTGATCCCCAAATCATTTTATACCCGATCATCCTCATCTCTCTGAATCTTTGGCATCTTGAACATATTTTTGGCTTAGAGAGAACAAGTTTGAAGGCTAGGGTTTTGTACACACACTTGGGTCTTGAAGATTAAAGCTTGTGGTTAAGGATTTCTTACCCATTTATGTTTATTTCTTCATTTCCTTGCTTTGTATTGTATATCTAAGTGTGTAGTATTTATTTCCAACACTTGAATCTTGTTTATGGGAATATTCATATTTAAAGTGTGGATTAAATACCTTGTTGTGCTTATATATTGAACGATTTTTGTATATTTATGAATTGAGTTATTCTTACTTTAATTATTCTTGTTCTTTAATGTTTCCAAAGAGATTAGCTAACTCTAGGACTCGCCCATTTACTTTGAATTAATTTTGGGAAAGATAATTCGGAGTTGGGATAGATTAATTAACAAGAACTTGAGGTGTTAACCCTCACTTTATAGATTCAACCTAGGGATAGGATTGACTACTTGTAGCCTATCGGGTGTGCTTAATCTTCTAGTTGGGATTAGGGATAATTCAATTAGGAAGTCTTGTTAGTCTTAGGAAGAAGCTAATTAAGAATTATTATCCGTGGCTAATTAACATAAACTCACTCATATTTGTATAATCGTGAAATACATTGGATCGTTACTTGAGTGTAATTCCCGATGCATTCATACTTGTAGCCATTGATCATTTTATTCGCTTTCTAGGTTAGTTTACATTTCCGCATTTAGATATAAACATTTTCCAAAACCCAAAATCTTAAGTGTTTGGCTTAGCGCGACTAGCGATAATTTTCTTGCATTCCTAATCGCCTACATATTGTTCTCTGTGGGATTCGACCCCGACTCATAGTTGGGTAAATATATTGCATACGACCGTGTCTATTACTTTTTAGCGGTGGAAATGGACGTTATCAAAAATAACATATCTCATGTATTTTACTTCATATACAACTACAAATCGAAAATTTCGATGGTTTTGGCCACGAATTTCATTCGTGTTTTACATCGAACACATTAGAAGCGCATAATGTTTCACATATAATTGGGTACTCAGACTTCCCCACACTTTGCCATGAATGAACACATTCACTCTCAACCAAACCTCACCCAGAAATCAAAATGAATTTCAATTTTTTTTTACAAATTGGGGTTAAGAACAATTTCTAACTATTTTGATTTTTAGGGTACCATAATACCAACAAAAGCCACAAGAAATTTCAAGATGAAGAAGAAGTAAGCGTAAAGATTACACTTTCATACCTGATTCTCTTCAAAGGGGAATGAAATTTGATGGATTTTCAGTAGTCAGAGAGAGAGAAACCTTTGGAGTATTTTATGAAATTGTGTTTTAAAAATAAAATGAGCCCCAGTCGACTTTTACACTGAAGATGTCGCAATTGCGACTTTTCCTTCGCAATTGCGAACGTAGTTATTTTGCCATTCGTTGCAAATGCGAACTCTGCTCTGTATTTTCCAAACAGCTACTGGTTTGTGACTATCCGGATACCTCGACCTGCTCAAATCAACTCCAAAAAATCTGAAACTTGGCAGATTAGTTAAAAACATTATTCTAAGATATTACAAAAAAGAAATTTTCAAAAATGATGAAAAATTTTGAAAAACGACTAAAAATTTTGAAAACGATGGGTTGCCTCCCACCAAGCACCGCATTTAATGTCGTGGCACGACACAAAAAACATTACCATTTTTCTCGCCACTTGGATGATATGAATTGGGCCCCTAGCATGGAATCAAGCTTATGACCACGAGCGATGGGGGGTGGTAATTGGATGTTCGAGCCAATGCTTAAAATTTTCATTTTGCACTTCTTGGCTTTCAAGCGAGGAATGTCGTTTTGATTTCTTGCCTCCTCAAACTGTAAAATGTATGGCCAAAGTTGTTCCTCCTCGCATTCCTTCATTGATTCACGTGGTTCAACTCCCGTGTCACCACACAATTCCAAGGTTGAAAAATGTTTGGAATGTGACTTTAAGCCCACACTTTGCAATTCTTCTATGTTGACATTCTCTTTTTCCCCCGGATTAGAGTCAACAACAACCACATTAGCATTTACAACGGTTGACTCCAATTCCATGTTTTTGCCGGCATCAACAACACTTATTGAGTTGATTGGTGGATGTTCATCCATTTGTGAGTGCAATCCTTGGGGTGAAAAATTATTTTGAAGACTAGTCTCCAAGAGATGTTCCAAGGCACTTTGCTCCTTGTTTCCTTCTTCAAGTAGACACTCAAACATGAGTTTGAACTCTCCACTTTGGCCATGCTCCACTTCTTCCAATTTCATAGCTCTATAATTCTTACCAAAACAAGTAGAATCATCAAAGTGGGGGCTTGGGGAAGGGACTAACAAATAAGCACAATCATCCCAATGACCATTTTGGAAACCACACTTATCACAAATACTCCACTCATGGGTTTGGAATTGTGCGCACAATCCACCCCCGGGAGAATTTAAACAATTTTGCCACGAGTGCGGTCCTCCACAATAAGGACAAGGATCATCAAAATATGAACAACTACCATCCGACCCATTTTTGTTATATGATGCCATTTTTCAAAATTAAGAAAATAAGGAAGAACTAAACAAAAAAAAAATATAGACCCAAAGTACGAAAAATAATTACACAAATATTCAAAAGTTTGGACCAAAGCACTTTCGCTTACTTCTCAAACAACCTAAATTACGCCAAATTGTTCCTCGGCAACGGCGCCATTTTTGATAACGTCCATTTCCACCGCTAAAAAGCAATAGACACGGTCGTATGCAATATATTTACCCAACTATGAGTCGGGGTCGAATCCCATAGAGAACAATATGTAGGCGATTAGGAATGCAAGAAAATTATCGCTAGTCGCGCTAAGCCAAACACTTAAGATTTTGGGTTTTGGAAAATGTTTATATCTAAATGCGGAAATGTAAACTAACATAGAAAGCGAATAAAATGATCAATGGCTACAAGTATGAATGCATCGGGAATTACACTCAAGTAATGATCCAATGTATTTCACGATTTTACAAATATGAGTGAGTTTATGTTATTTAGCCACGGATAATAATTCTTAATTAGCTTCTTCCGAAGACTAACAAGATTTCCTAATTGAATTATCCCTAATCACAATTAGAAGATTAAGCACACCCGATAGGCTACAAGTAGTCAATCATATCCCTAGGTTGAATCTATAAAGTGAGGGTTAACGCCTCAAGTTCTTGTTAATTAATCTATCCCAACTCCGAATTATCTTTCTCAAAATTAATTCAAAGTAAATGGGCGAGTCCTAGAGTGTGACGACCCGGCCCGTTGTCACGGGAATTACCACCCCGTTATGTTATAAATACATGTTTTATGATTTTATATCAGTGTTAGAGTCTATCGGGTGAGTTAGGAGTGAATTGGATTGAAAATGAGGCATATAGCCTTTTCGAAGGAAACTTGAATAAGGAAAGTCAACCCGGAGTTGACTATTTGGTTAGAGGGCTCGGAATCGGATTCTGATGATTCGGTTAGTTCCGGGGGATCATTTATGACTTATGAGAACAATCGGAATTTAATTCGGAGGTCCGGTGTAGTTTTAGGCTTGTATTGGCTAAGGTTGAATTTTGGCGAAATCCGAACGGTAGGTGAGATTTTGATCCGGAGGTCGGAATGGAATTCCGATAGTTGCAGTAGCTCCGTTAGGTGATTTTTGATGTGCCTGCAAAATTTCAGGTCATTCGGACGTCGTTTGGTCGGGTTTTTGATTGAATGCGTAATTCGGAAAGTTTTAAGAAATTTAGGCTTGAATCCGTGTGTAATTGGTGATTTTGATGTTTAGGATGGTGTTTTTATGATTGGAACAAGTTCGTATCGTGTTTTGGGGTATGTTGGTGGTTTTCGTTGGGGTCCCGGGGGCCTCGGGTTGATTTCGGGGGTCCAAACGGACCATTTCTTCTATTTTTGAACTGCTGTTGGCTGCTGGTTTTGTTGCAGACGGATGTTCTATGCGATCGCATAGGGTCATTGCGATCGCATAGAAGGATGGAAGTGAGCCCCAGAGTTGTTCTATGCGATCGCGTAATAGGAGATGCGATCGCATAGGTATGGAAACTGGCACTCTGCGATCGCAGGGTCACTTGTGCGATCGCATTGAAGAGATTGGAGGGGTGAGAAAAATGTGCTATGCGATTGCATAGCAAGGGGTGCGATCGCATATATTTGGCAGACTGTGCACTGCGATCGCATAGCCAGTGTTGCGATCGCAGAGAAGAAAAGATGAGGCCTGGAAGGTTGTGCTATGCGATCGCGGGAGTGCATTGCGATCGCATAGAAAGGGAAATTGGCAGGAAAATTTAACTCTATGCGATCGCATAGCGTCATTGCGATCGCATAGAAGGATTGGTCTGGCAGTGAAATTAAAACCAGAGCAGAACCAGTCGCGGGTTCTTATACCCAAAACGCCATTTTTGAGTTCTAGAGAGGGAAACTCACGGGAATTGCTGGTAATTCATCGGGGATTCGTTGGAGGTAAGTTTTGTAGCTTAATTACATCATTTTAACATGAAATCCTTGGTTAAATCCCTGTTAATGGAAGATTAAAGGTGGGTTTGAGCCCTAGGCCTAAATTGAAGAAAAACACTGATTTGAGTGGGCAAATAGAGTCCGATTTTGGTAAATTTGATATGCTTAGACTCGTATTGAGACGAGGGTTCCGAATATGTAACTTTTATATTTTTCGACAAGTGTACCAAAAGTCGGGTTTTGACAACTTGTGGGTTTTGGTATAAATTGGGTTATTTCGAATGAATTTCGTGAAATTAGCGTATATTGATGCATTCTCTATGATTTTGAGCAGATT
The DNA here is from genome assembly GCA_032618575.1 of Nicotiana noctiflora. Taxonomy (NCBI): domain Eukaryota; kingdom Viridiplantae; phylum Streptophyta; class Magnoliopsida; order Solanales; family Solanaceae; genus Nicotiana; species Nicotiana noctiflora. The sequence continues at coordinate 97,381 of JASVEL010014106.1, forward strand.
TGGCACCCGAGGAGATTGATTTGCGAGGCAAGCGCAAGGCGGATTGAAGCTTCTACCGGTTCGAGGTGAGTGATGGTAGTAAACAATGTACTGAGGGTTTGAAACCCCGTACTAGCACTTCACAGTGCTATATTGAGATGAGACACACGTTCGATGACGGGCGTGGTGACATTGTGATTGGGGGTTCGGACTTAGTCCTTCCCGGCTAATAGAATACTGTGTTGTATGACTGTTACTGAGACTATAACCGTACAATTGGGCTAATAGCCATGTTTGGGGCCTCGTGCCGATCCGTAGAGCATTAGGGAACCTATAGAGCTAGGCGACCCTTATATCATGTTGGAAACATACACTCACCCGTAGCTCTAGCCGTATAGCATAATATGAGCCCGTACTAGAGGTGTACATCGAGAGAGATTATCTAGGTGGAATTCCCTGTTCTAGCCGAGTGGGCCCGATAGGCCAAGCATATATTGACCGAGATAGGGTCTATGACCCACCGTGATATATTATATCGGGCCCGAGAGGCCAAGCATATATTGATCGGGATAGGGTCGAGGACCCATTACGAGGTATTATATATATATATACCTAAATTGGACCGGCCGCACGCCGCAGCAGCATGTATATTGGATCGGACCGCACGCCGCAGCATACGCATGTAATATACATGTAATATACACGCGGGACGGACCGCACGCCGCAGCATTATTGCGCTCGGGCCGTAGGAGCCCCTTCGGAGTCCGAGTCTCCACACATTCTCAGTGCGAGCACTGGCGTATATTACGGGATCGGGCCGCACGCCGCGAGCAGAGAGATATATACATATATATTGGACCGGACTGCACGCCGCAGCAATATTTGTGTGGATCGTGCTGCACGCCGCATTGTTATAGTGCTTGGGCCTAGGGAGCCCCTCCGAAGTCCGTATACACCCCCGCGAGCGCCGTCGACGCTAATCGGAGCGGGCCGCACGCCGCAGCGAAGATATGTATTGGAGCGGGCCGCACGCCGCAAGCATTATACTTATTCATATCCTATTACCTACTTAAATACTTATACATTATAGACATAGGTATGTGTCTTCATATATTGAGATGGCCGTACACCGTAGGGGTACGAGTGAGGGTTTGATCGGTGTGGGATCTTGTAGAGATAGATATGGACTGGAGATCAGAGTACTTACTACAGTGATGACGTTCCTGTGAGGGTTGCCTTAGAACTGCTAAGTGATAGCACAGGAGTTCTTACTTTCAGTTATTATTTATTATTGTTACTCACTGAGTTGAAATATACTCACCCCACTCCCCTGCACTTTCTGTGCAGATCCACGGGTGCCCGAGAGCAGTTGAGACATTTTAGCTGCTGATCCTTGTCTACTTTTGCGGAGATTACGAGGTAGCTGCCAGCGTCCGCAGAGCTTGTTTCTCCTTCTTTATCATCTTGTTGATTTCCTATTTGCCTAGACTTGGTTGTATTAGGATGGTATTCTGTAGAGGCTCAGTCTCGTGACACCACGATATGTTTGGGACCGTATTTCGTATGTTTTACGTTTCGATTATCACCTGATATGATTAATTACCGTTTAAGTTTAATTTATTTAATAATTGGTTGGTTTAAGGGATAATATGGTCAAGCTTGCCTAGCATTGTGTTGGGCGCCATCACGACCAGGGTTTGGGTCGTGACACCAACCTTGTTCTTGAAGACTCTTACTTCTACTCACTTCTTTTTACTAAAAATTAAGTTCAATAATCATGCATGAGTGTAAAAATTCTATTTTGCAAACCTTTTAGGAAAAGTTTAAATTCTTGGAATTCTTGTCGTGCGATTACTTTTGACTTGAACTGAACTTTGACATTCTATTCTCTCGCAGATGGCGAGAACTCGATCATCCGGACGTGGAGGACGACCACCACTACCACCTGCTAGAGGCCGAGGACGTGGCCGTGGTCATGGCGGAGTTAGGGCAGCCGAGGCAGTGCCAGCTGACCCACAGCCCCCAGTTGCAGAGGTGCCAGCAGCACCAGATCAGGCACTAGCTGTGCCCATTGTTATTCCGGCTCTACAGGAGACCCTGGCTCAGATACTAGCAGTCTGCACTGGCCTAGCACATGCGGTTTCAGCTACTACTGCAGCAGCCGCATCGGGGATCGGGGGTGGTCATCGCACCCCCGCAAGACGCACTCTGAGAGCCGCAGCGGCAGGCTTACAGACACCGCAGGCTCCTCCAGCCCAGCCTCGTGGTTCCGGCTCAGCCGAGGAGATCGTATTCGGGGACAGGTCCCGCCTATGACAGACGACGAGCAGCGTCATCTCGAGAGGTTCACCGTGTTATCTCCTCCAGTGTTCATCGGTGCTCCCGGCGAGGACGCCCAAGGTTTTTCGGATGTGTGCCGCCGGACGCTTCATACGGCAGGATATCGGAGTCCAGTCGGGGTATCTTTCACTACCTTTCGGTTCATGGACCAACCTTCGCTTGGTGGGAGGCTTATGAGCGCCGCATGCCGGCAGGGCAGCACCACTATCATGGTCGGAATTCTCCACTATGTTCTTGGAGAAATGGGTACCTATCTCAGAGAGAGGAGATGCGTAGGCAGCTTGAGGGTCTCCGTCAGGGGGACATGTCAGTGTCAGAGTATGAGATCAGGTTTACAGAGTTGTTCAGATATGCACCGTGGTTGGTTCATTCCGACAGAGAGAGGATTGGGCGCTTCGTGGATGGCCTCATTTATCCCATTCGTATTCCGATGACTCGGGAGAGGGTTTTGAGTCGTACATTTGAGGATGCTGTGGATATTGCTCGCGACATAGAGACTGATCGTCGCAGAGAGCGGGATGAGAGGGAGGCCAGGAGGCCTCGAGGAGCAGCTAGTTCCAGTGGCACTCAGACCAGAGGCCAGAGTCAGCAGAGCCAAGGTCGCTCTTTTAGATCTTCACAGTCGAGTCGCTCAGATCGTCGCAGATAGTTTTCTAGACAGGGCTATTAGGGTTCGCACCAGAGCCAGCCATCTCTCAGTGCCATGCCAGCTCAGAGTTCTTCCCAGGCCCCATCTGCTCAGGGTTCATCTCAGCCTAGTTCATCAGCTGGCCACTCCAGCGCTAGGGGTCCTTATCAGTCTCAGTCCCCAGCACTGAGGAGTTGCTACGATTGCAGAGAGTTTTGGCACCACCGTAGGGAGTGTCCCCGTCTTGTTTCCGGATCTTATCAGCAGGGGGCAGCCCTCGTCATCCGGTCCTTCTACTTCAAGCACCCGCCCCGCCGCCCAGGGGCGAGGGTCGACAGCCTAGGGGTCGCTCTCGAGGGGAGGCCGATCGGCGTGACAAAGTCAGATGCTATGCTCTCCAGGGCCGATCCGAGGTCGTTGCTTCTGATGCCGTCATTACAGGTATTATTTCAGTCTGCCACAGAGATGCCTCAGTATTGTTTGATCCCGGTTCTACTTATTCTTATGTGTCTACATATTTTGCTCCTCATTTGGGCACGACCCGAGGGAGTCTTGAGCTGCCAGTGCATGTATCTACCCCGGTAGGGGATACTATTGTTGTGGACCACGTATACCGGTCCTGTTTGGTCACTATTGGAGGTCTGGAGACCCGAGTAGACCCGTTGCTTCTCAGCATGATTGATTTTGATGTTATATTGGGCATGGACTGGCTATCTCCATGTCATGCTATTCTGGACTGTCATGCTAAGACAGTCACTTTGGCTATGCCGGCATTCAGAGGATCGAGTGGCGAGGCACGACTGAGTATGTACCTAGCAGGGTAATATCTTTCCTCAAGGCCCAATGAATGGTTGGGAAGGGATGTCTCTCTTATTTAGCATTTGTGCGGGAGGTCGAGGCCCGGACTCCCACTATTGATTCTGTTCCCATTGTGCGAGACTTTCCTGATGTGTTTCCCTCACACCTGCCGGGCATGCCGCCGGACAGGGATATTGATTTTGGTATCGATTTGGTGCCAGGCACTCAGCCTATTTCTATTCCTCCGTATCGTATGGCACCAGCTGAGTTGAAGGAATTGAAGGAGAAGCTCCAGGAACTCCTAGATAAGGGGTTCATTCGGCCGAGTGTGTCGCCGTGGGGTGCACCGGTCCTGTTTGTTAAGAAGAAGGATGGATCTATGAGGATGTGTATTGACTATAGGCAGCTAAACAAAGTAACAGTGAAGAATAAGTATTCTCTGCCTCGTATTGATGATTTATTTGATCAGCTCCAGGGAGCTAGGGTGTTCTCGAAGATTGATCTTCGTTCAGGCTACCATCAGCTGAAGATTAGAGAGTCTGACATTATGAAGACCGCATTCCGGACCCGATATGGTCATTATGAGTTCCTTGTGATGTCGTTTGGGCTGACCAACGCCCCAGCAGCATTTATGCATCTGATGAAAAGCGTGTTCAGGCCTTATTTGGATTCATTTGTGATTGTGTTCATTGATGACATTCTAGTCTACTCCCGTAGCCAGGAGGAGCATACTCAGCATTTGAGTACTGTGTTGCAGAGATTGAGGGAGGAGAAGCTATATGCTAAATTCTCCAAGTGCGAGTTTTGGCTCGAGTCCGTAGCATTTCTAGGACATGTGGTGTCTCGTGATGGTATTCAGGTTGATCAGAAAAAGATAGAGGCAGTGCAGAGTTGGCCTAGACCGACCTCAGCTACAGAGATCAGGAGTTTTCTTGGCTTGGCGGGGTATTATCGCCGGTTTGTTCAGGGATTTTCATCCATTGCTTCTTCATTGACTAAATTGACCCAGAAGGGTGTTCCTTTCTTATGGTCCGAGGAGTGCGAGGAGAGCTTTCAGAAGCTCAAGACAGCACTGACCACAGCACCAGTCTTGATTCTACCGACAGCTTCAAGTTCTTATACTGTATATTGTGATGCCTCGGGAGTGGGCATTGGTTGTGTGTTGATGTAGGAGGGTAGGGTCATTGCTTATGCTTCTCGTCAGTTGAAGCCCCACGAGAAGAACTACCCTGTTCATGATTTGGAGCTAGCAGCCATAGTTCATGCTTTGAAGATTTGGAGGCATTACCTGTATGGTGTCTCCTGTGAGGTGTTTACGGATCATCGCAGCCTTCAGCACTTATTCAGACAGAAGGACCTTAATTTGAGACAGCGGAGGTGGTTGGAGTTGCTTAAGGATTATGACATCACTATTTTGTATCATCCGGGAAGGCAAATGTTGTGGCCGATGCTTTGAGTCGGAAGGCAGTTAGTATGGGCAGCCTAGCTTTCATCCCAGTTGGGGAGAGGCCATTTGCTTATGATGTTCAGGCCCTAGCCAATCGGCTAGTGAGATTAGATATTTCCGAGCCGAGTCGGGTGTTGGCTTGTGTTGTTTCTCGATCTTCCTTATATGATCGCATCAGGGGAGCGACAGTATGATGACCCACATTTGCTTGTCCTTAAGGACAAAGTGCAGCATAATGATGTTAGAGATGTGACTATAGATAGTGATGGTGTTTTGAGGATGCAGGGCCGGATATGCGTGCCCAATGTTGATGGTTTGCGGGAGTTGATACTTGAGGAGGCACACAGTTCGCGGTACTCTATTCACCCAGGTGCCGCAAAGATGTACCAAGACTTGAGACAACACTACCGGTGGAGGAGAATGAAGATGGATATTGTTAGGCATGTAGCTAAGTGCCTCAATTGCCAGCAGGTCAAATATGAGCATCAGAGACCGGGCGGTGTTCTTCAGCGTATGGTTACTCCCGAGTGGAAATGGGAGAGGATCACCATGGATTTTGTTACTGGACTCCCTCGGACAGCAAGGAAGTTTGATTCCGTGTGGGTGATTATTGATCGGCCGACTAAGTCCGCACATTTCATCCCAGTTTGTACTTCTTACTCATCGGAGCGGTTGGCAGCGATCTTTATTCGGGAGATTGTCAGGTTGCATGGGGTCCCAGTGTCTATCATATCTGACAGAGGCACTCAGTTCACTTCTCAGTTTTGGAGAGCATTTCAGCGAGAGATGGGTACGCGGGTTGAGTTGAGCACCGCATTTCACCCCCAGACAGACGGGCAGTCTGAGCGTACTATTCAGATCCCGGAGGATATGTTGCGGGCATGTGTGATTGACTTTGGTGGTTCATGGGATGAGTTCTTACCACTTGCTGAGTTTGCCTACAATAACAGCTACCAGTCGAGTATTCAGATGGCCCCGTACGAGGCATTGTATGGCAGACGGTGTAGATCTCCCGTCGGATGGTTTGAGCCTGGTGAGGATCGATTGATAGGGACTGAGTTAGTTCAGGATGCTCCGGATAGAGCAAAGTTGATCCAGGAGAGGCTTCGCACAGCACAGTCTCGCCAGAAGAGTTATGCAGACCGTAGGGTTCGAGAGTTGTCCTTCATGGTTGGGGATAGAGTATTGCTGAAGGTTTCACCCACGAAGGGTGTCATGATGTTCGGGAGGAAAGGGAAGTTGAGTCCCAGGTATATTGGCCCTTTTGAGATAGTCAGGAGAGTTAGAGAGGTGGCATATGAGTTAGCCTTACCACCCAACTTATCCAGCGTTCATCCAGTATTCCATGTGTCTATGCTCCGGAAGTACATCGGAGATCCGTCCCATGTATTAGACTTCAGTACCATTCAGCTTGATGGTGATCTATCCTATGATGCGGAGCCTATTGCTATTTTGGGTCGCCAAGTAAGGAAGTTGAGGTCGAAGGAGATTGCATCAGTTAAGGTTCAGTGGAGAGGTCGACCCGTAGAGGAGGCTACTTGGGAGGTTGAACAGGAGATGCGGAGCAGATACCCTCAGCTATTCGAGACTTCAGGTATGTTTCTTGACCCGCTCGAGGACGAGCGTTTGTTTAAGTTAGGGAGAATGTGACGACCCGGCCCGTTGTCACGGGAATTACCACCCCGTTATGTTGTAAATACATGTTTTATGATTTTATATCAGTGTTAGAGTCTATCGGGTGAGTTAGGAGTGAATTGGATTGAAAATGAGGCATATAGCCTTTTCGAAGGAAACTTGAATAAGGAAAGTCAACCCGGAGTTGACTATGTAGTTAGAGAGCTCGGAACCGGATTCTGATGATTCGATTAGTTCCGGGGATCATTTATGACTTAGGAGAACAATCAGAATTGAATTCGGAGGTCCGGTGTAGAAATAGGCTTGAATTGGCTAAGGTTGAATTTTGGCGAAATCCGAACGGTAGGTGAGATTTTGATCCGGGGGTCGGAATGGAATTCCGACAGTTGCAGTAGCTCCGTTAGGTGATTTTGGATGTGCCTGCAAAATTTCAGGTCATTCGGACGTCGTTTGGTCGGGTTTTTGATTGAATGCGTAATTCGGAAAGTTTTAAGGAATTTAGGCTTGAATCCGTGTGTAATTGGTGATTTTGATGTTTAGGATGGTGTTTTTATGATTGGAACAAGTTCGTATCGTGTTTTGGGGTATGTTGGTGGTTTTCGTTGGGGTCCCGGGGGCCTCGGGTTGATTTCGGGGGTCCAAACGGACCATTTCTTCTATTTTTGAACTGCTGTTGGCTGCTGGTTTTGTTGCAGACGGATGTTCTATGCGATCGTATAGGGTCATTGCGATCGCATAGAAGGATGGAAGTGAGCCCCAGAGTTGTTCTATGCGATCGCGTAATAGGAGATGCGATCGCATAGGTATGGAAACTGGCTCTATGCGATCGCATAGAGTCATTGCAATCGCATAGAAGAGCTTGGAGGGGTGAGAAAAATGTGCTATGCGATCGCATAGCAGGGGTGCGATCGCATAGGCTAATCACACTGTACATTGCGATCGCATACCCAGTGCTGCGATCGCAGAGAAGAAAAGATGAGGCCTGGAAGGTTGTGCTATGCAATCGCGGGAGTGCATTGCGATCGCATAGAAAGGGAAATTGGCAGGAAAATTTAACTCTATGCGATCGCATAGCGTCATTGCGATCGCATAGAAGGATTGGTCTGGCAGTGAAATTAAAACCAGAGCAGAACCAGTCGCGGGTTCTTATACCCAAAACGCCATTTTTGAGTTCTAGAGAGGGAAACTCACGGGAATTGCTGGTAATTCATCGGGGATTCGTTGGAGGTAAGTTTTGTAGCTTAATTACATCATTTTAACATGAAATCCTTGGTTAAATCCCTGTAAATGGAAGATTAAAGGTGGGTTTGAGCCCTAGGCCTAAATTGAAGAAAAACACTGATTTGAGTGGGCAAATGGAGTCCGATTTTGGTAAATTTGATATGCTTAGACTCGTATTGAGACGAGGGTTCCGAATATGTAACTTTTATAATTTTTCGACAAGTGTACCAAAAGTCGGGTTTTGACAACTTGTGGGTTTTGGTATAAATTGGGTTATTTCGAATGAATTTCGTGAAATTAGCGTATATTGATGCATTCTCTATGATTTTGAGCAGATTTGGCACCCGAGGAGATTGATTTGCGAGGCAAGCGCAAGGCGGATTGAAGCTTCTACCGGTTCGAGGTGAGTGATGGTAGTAAACAATGTACTGAGGGTTTGAAACCCCGTACTAGCACTTCACAGTGCTATATTGAGATGAGACACACGTTCTATGACGGGCGTGGTGACATTGTGATTGGGGGTTCGGACTTAGTCCTTCCCGGCTAATAGAATACTGTGTTGTATGACTGTTACTGAGATTATAACCGTACAATTGGGCTAATAGCCATGTTTGGGGCCTTGTGCCGATCTGTAGAGCATTAGGGAACCTATAGAGCTAGGTGACCCTTATATCATGTCGGAAACATACACTCAGCCGTAGCTCTAGCTGTATAGCATAATATGAGCCCGTACTAGATATGTACATTGAGAGAGATTATCTAGGGTGGAATTCCCTGTTCTAGCTGAGTGGGCCTGAAAGGCCAAGTCCATACCGACTGAGATAGGGTCGAGGACCCACTATGAGATATTATATTGGGCCTGAGAGGCCAAGTCTATACTGACAGGGATAGGGTCGAGGACCCACTATGAGTTATTATATATGTACCTATATTGGATCGGGCTGCGCGCCGCAGCACTATATGTATTGGATCAGACTGCACGTCGCAGTAATGTATATGTGGATTGGACTACACGCCGCAGTGATATACATGTGGAACGGACTGCACGCCGCAGTATTATTGCGCTTGGGCTGTAGGAGCCCCTTCGGAGTCCGAGTCCGCACACATTCTCAGTGAGCGCTGGTGTATATCATGGGATCGGGCTACACGCCGCAACAGTATAGAGATATATACATATATATATTGGATCGGACTGCACGCCGCAGTAATATTTGTGTGGATCGTGCTGCACGCCGCAGTATTATAGTGCTTGGGCCTAGGGAGCCCCTCCGAAGTCCGTATACACCCCCAGTGAGCGCCGTCGACGTTAAATGGAGCGGGCTGCGCGCCGCAGCGGTATATGTATTGGAGCGGGCTGCACGCCGCAGCATTATACTTATTCATATCCTATTACCTACTTAAATACTTATACATTATAGACATAGGTATGTGTCTTCATATATTGAGATGGCCGTACACCGTAGGGTACGAGTGAGGGTTTGATCAGTGTGGGATCTTGTAGAGGTAAATGTGGACTGGAGATCAGAGTACTTACTACAGTGATGACGTACCTGTGAGGGTTGCCTTAGAACTGTTAAGTGATAGCACATGAGTTCTTACTATTCAGTTATTATTTATTATTGTTACTCACTGAGTTGAAATATACTCACCCCACTCCCCTGCACTTTCTGTGCAGATCCACAGGTGCCCGAGAGCAGTTGAGACATTGTAGCTGCTGATCCTTGTCTACTCTTGCGGAGATTACGAGGTAGCCGCCACCGTCCGCAGAGCTTGTTTCTCCTTCTTTATCATCTTGTTGATTTCCTATTTGCCTAGACTTGGTTGTATTAGGATGCTATTCCGTAGAGGCTCAGTCTCCTGACACCACGATATGATTGGGACCGTATTTCGTATGTTTTACGTTTTGATTATCACCTGATATGATTAATTACTGTTTAAGTTTAATTTATTTAATAATTGGCTGGTTTAAGGGATAATATGGTCGGGCTTGCCTAGCATTGTGTTGGGCGCCATCACGACCAGGGTTTGGGTCGTGACATAGAGTTAGCTAATCTCTTTGGAAACATTAAAGAACAAGAATAATTAAAGTAACAATAACTCAATTCATAAATATACAAAAATCGTTCAATATATAAGCACAACAAGGTATTTAATCCACACTTTAAATATGAATATTCCCATAAACAAGATTCAAGTGTTGGAAATAAATACTACACACTTAGATATACAATACAAAGCAAGGAAATGAAGAAATAAACATAAATGGGTAAGAAATCCTTAACCACAAGCTTTAATCTTCAAGACCCAAGTGTGTGTACAAAACCCTAGCCTTCAAACTTGTTCTCTCTAAGCCAAAAATATGTTCAAGATGCCAAAGATTCAGAGAGATGAGGATGATCGGGTATAAAATGATTTGGGGATCAATAGGTGTGAAATTCCATAATAGCCCATGATTGAAGCCCGTACTTCGCAATTGCGAACAAAGTTCGCAATTACCAAATATACCCAGATAAGCCTATGTTTGCAATTCCCAACAAAACTTCGCATTTGCAAAGTTGCCCTTTAGTACACAGTGTTCGCAATTGCGAACATATTCTCGCATTTGCGAAGCTTCCCCTTTTACTGCACAGTTTGCATTTGCGAACTATCCTTCGCAATTGCGAAAAATTCCTATCCCTGCTAATGTCGCAATTGCGAACAATTCTTTGCAATTGCGAAGGTATCCTCTTTAAGCCTGTCTTCGCATTTACCATGAATATTTCGCATTTGCGAAGCATGAAAACACTGCCTAGATTTTCTTCTCTTTTTGGCTTCTTTTACCTTGTTTTCACTTGGTTTCTTCACCATTACTTCTAAATCACATTCAATCCTGTAGAATAGAAGTAACTAACATTAAATACATGATTTTATCACTTCAAACATAGCAAATGTCGACATTTAAAGGCAAGGTAAGTTGGTATTTTACCAACTTATCAGTTACCTTTTCTTTAGGACCAATATGTCCTTAATGTTATGCAAAATTGCATAAATCAGGAGCCTAAATGTCTTATGTATCCATATAGGCTCTATTAAATCCACAACTTTGCCATTTCCCATTCCCTATATGCGCTTAAAGGCATTTGTTAATTACCCAACCTATCCAGGTCAGGTTTCCCTATGTTCAGCTCTTATTTTAACTATTGGCCAGCATTTATACTAATATTTAAGACTTGGCCAGATTAGACTTAAATTCAATTCAATTTTAGCCATTTTTATTTCATTTTCTGTTATTGAAACTAGTTTGTAGGACTAGCCTGCTTAATTATTCAGAAATAACCTATTTGAAACTTTAGCCAGTAAACAGTTTGGACTTAGCCTTGCAATTGGGGCCCATTAATGAACATTGGCTGGCTAAGACTTTGCAAGTCTAGCCACCAATGAACATGGGCCAATTTGGGACTTTGTAAGTCTAACCTATTAGACTTAAGCTACTTTTATTACACACTTGGCCTATTTAAATCTCAGCCAGCGTTTCAAGACTATCAGAGTTGGTCAGTTGCAAAACTGACCACTCTTTGTTATTCAATTCACTTATAACCTCTTTTTTGTGGTTTTCAATTTTCACCTATTTTAGACTACTTAGCAACATGTTTTTAATTTTAACCACTTACAATTTTATACACTACTGCAGCTATAACCAATTCCACCTAGGCATGATAAGTATTAAACGTAATTAGCTTAACACAAGGCTGTTGCAAACATAGCCATTTTCACAAAATTGCACATATAGCCATGAAATCAGAATCACTTCTCAATTAATCAAAACTCAAAGAAAGAGATTGAATATTGTTGAATTTCAATCAAAGACTTATAAATCAGATTTCACAGCACAATGTGTCAATTAATCGTGAAGCAGATATAGTTAGAACTACCTTATACTTAGAGGATTACTACCCTAATTATGCTTAACATGTTCCTGACCAAGCACAGCCAGGTAAAACTCATAAAGAAGTTTCAGGAGAAAGCATGGCTCAAACAGAATGAAAAAAGATAATAACATGATCTAAACATGCAAAGATCAAAGATAGACAATAGTCATGATGAAGAGCTAATCAAAGAAAGACAAATCTTAAGCAAAGAAACAGAACAAACAGGGGTGTTTTGAAGGTACGAACTAATCTAAACATGCAGAACATCTAAGTGAAAGACATGAAGATGGAATAAAGAAAAACAAATCTTAAACAGGGAAACCGAATCAACAGAGACTTTTTCTGAAATTAAAACCCTAATCTATCATGTAGCTTGTTTATACAACTAATCATACTAAAAATATACTAGAAACACAGATATAAATAAAGAAAACAACAAAAATCAAAGAAAACAAGCAAGAAAGGGAAGGGGGGACATAGCTCGCAGGATTTGACTCCTGAGCTTCCCTTATTTTCTTTTTTCTTTTCTTCTTTTCATTTTTCCAGTTTTCTCTTCTCTTTTTCTTATTTTCTTTTTTTATGGTTTTCTTATTTTCTCAACCAAGACTTCAGCTTTGAAGTCTTTTTGTTAGGGGTAGGTGTTATAGGTAAGAAAAGATAGGATTTTTGGAGGTGGTTTGTTTTGAGTCGCTGGAGTTAGGGTTCCGGCGACCTTCTTTTGAATATTCGAGACGAAGGGGTAAGATTCGAGGGAAACAGTTTAGATAGGGTGATATATCAAGTAAAGGGGGTCCTTTGATGTTAATTTGGTGGCGGTTCTCAAAGATTTGGTCACCGGAGATGAACTCCTATGACCGGAGTTTCAAGAAACAGGGGGTCTTCTATGGTTTCATGGGAGTTTTGTGGTGGTTTGTGATGAAGAAGAAAGGAAAGAGGGGTTTGGGGTTGAAGGTTCGTCGGAGACTCTCGTGGAGATGGACAGTCTTCATGGCCGGCGAAGTCTGAAGAAGATGAAGAAGAGAGAAGAAGAAGGGTGGCTAGGGTTAGGGGTGTATGCAAATGGCCGGTTTTATCTTAGAGACGGGGTTTAAATACCCACCAAAGTTGACTGGTCCTTGGCCGTTGGATCACTCAAGATCAACGGTCAGGATTGCTTGCTCCAAAACGATGTCGTCTCATTAAACGAAAGATAAATCCCCGTCTGTTAGATCAATATGTTTGGACGGCTGGGATTCGATCTTGAATTTAATTACTCAATTATCTTCAGCTAATGTTTCAACCGTTGGATGTGGTCTAATGGACGGCTGAGATTTCTTCGATTTAAATTAGTTGGACCGGCTCTTATGGGCCACTATGTATTGGGCTGCCATATTCAGATTCTTAGCCCAATCTTATTCTATTTTGTATTTTTCCTTGTATTTAATTATTTTTGTGGTAATTTTCTTTTTTATTTCATTATTTTCTTTTTGTATTATTTAAATTATTCAATTTCCTACTTCCACTAATTTTCTAATTTTTTTTCCAATTTTCTACTAATTTTCCCTTAATTTCTACTATTAATGCTCTTTTTTGTTGATTTTCTTTTAATTACTTAATTTCAAAAAATGCATGTATTTATCCTTTTTTTTAATTTTCTAGTTTTAATCTCTAATTATTCAATCATACATATACATCTAATTTCAACCAAGACATGTAATTGCACCCAAAAATATTTATTTATTTTAATTTTGGAATTTATTACTTAGTGCAAAAATCACGTGCTCACAGCTGCCCCTCTTTGCTCGGGAACACGAAGAGTTTTAGTGCAAAGACAAGTGAGCAGTAATGAGAGAATTTTGCCCACTGGCATATTCCGTGAGAAGCATTTTTGAAAACCTTTTTTGATCGCACCCTGCTTCAGAGGTTGCCTACATATCCTGGGCTAAACAGGAATCAGGTCAGTGTAGTTCGGGAAGATCTGGCAGTTAAAAACTGCCAGACTTACTGTTGCATTGACACTGTTATGACTTGCTGTCCTACTCCTTATTACAGTAGAGAGGGTAAAAATATAAAATGAAGAAGCTATCCTAAGCTATAATTCTACGAAATACAATTGTTCCTATCTAACTTCTTGTCTCTTTATTCTTCTTTGTCACTTTTTCCTTGATTTTCTGTGCGGCTGTCTTTCTTTTTTTTGTTGATTTTCTTTTCCTTGCTTCCCCTTTTTTTTTAATTTGGATGGTACTTCTCGCCTTCAAACTGATACCTGCTAAAAAAAAAACAAAAACAACAAACTTTTCTTCTGCTCCAGTATGAGCTTTTCATGTTACGGTGTTACTCATGTTAGCTAACACAAACTAAAATTGCAGGAATTAAAATTGCAGAAATGTATTCCCTTGTTATACAGGTGGGAACTTGAACATAAATTAAAAATTATAGAAATGTATTCCCTTGTTATACAGGTGGGCGCCTGATGCATAAAATGCGAATGCAGAAAAATATTCCCTTGTTATCCAGGTGGGCGCCTGATGGCGCCTGATGATTGCAGAAATGTATTCCCTTGTTATAAAGGTGGGAGCCTGATGCATGAAATGCGAATGCAGAAAAAATATTCCCTTGTTATCTAGGTGGGCGCCCGATGCATGAAATGCGAATGCAAAAAAGTATTCCCTTGTTATCCAGGTAGGCGCCTGATGCATGAAATACGAATGCAGAAAAGTATTCCCTTGTTATCCAGGTGGGCGCCTGATGCATAAAATGTGAATGCAGAAAAGTATTCCCTTGTTATCCAGGTAGGCACCCGATGCATGAATTGCGAATGCAGAAAAGTATTCCCTTAGTTTGATAACAAGGGTGTGAATTTAAAAAGATGATACCTCCTCGTTGTTTTTGGTGTTTTTTTGATGGAGTGATTCTCATCCACGGATTCCTCCATTTATTGTTGAACTTTATTTATAATGTTTTCTAACTTTCCACATTAGTCACATTCACTTTACAGTGATTAGTGACGATTTGTTCATGTCTAAATCACAAAAACAAAATCTTATTAGTTATAAGCTGCTGGCAACTGGCATCTGCCGCTCCTGCCTCTTATTGCTTTTCCTCTTTTTGCTTTCCTTCTGTTGTGTAGTCTTTCAGTTGACTATCTTCCGTAAGCTCTTTTCGTATTTTCTTGTTTTTCACCTTTTTGTTTTCAACTCTTTCGGCTCTGATTGCCAATCTTCTTTATTTCTTCTCAACTCCTTTCTTTTCTTTCTTTTCTGATCCAGTGTTATTTCAGCTCTTTATCATCAGAAGCTGGTAGTTAGCTTTCAAAGGGCAAGCAATGAAATGAAGAAACAAATGAAAAAAGGGTAAAGGTGTTTTGGAGAAGTGATAGAACTTATCTGCGTATATTGGCTGATTCTGTTGACCATGCCAAGTATTTAAACTCCGACCCAGTTCGTTCAATCCATTATTCTGACTCAAAATTTCTTGTAACCCAAACCGATCCTATTTTTGTTGCTTTTCTTTTTTTCCAAAATAATCCTTGCAATCGCCTTATGGTGCCGTGAAAGGTTTACACCAATAAGACTCTCTCCTTTATTTTCTCTCATCCTCACAATCACCTCACGGTGCCAGTTAAGGTTTTCACCGATGAGACTCCCTCATTTTTATTTCTCTCAGCCTCTCAGTCGCCTCACAGTGCCGGTTAAGGTTTTCACCGATGAGACTCTCTCATTTTTTCATTTTCCATTTTTTCTTCTTGTCTTTTGATTTTCTGCATCACTGATGTTGTCCAATGTCCCGTTCTTCCTTTATTCTCATTGTATTTGTTATTTTCTTGAAATTGATTAGAATGTCTTTCTTTGGACCGTAACGGGGCTTTTGGATGGGTTAAGAAAGAAGTGTATAAAGGCTCAAAATTTACGAGGGTTTAAAAATATTTACAACTCTCGGAATTTTAAAACATAACTTCTGCCCCAGTTTCAATATGTGGGGGATTTTTCGATTTTTCTTTATTGTGACTAAACCTCAGTGAGGCTGCCTACGTACCCTTTCGGGATCAAGTCAGACGTAGTTCAAACCACGTCATTAATTCATGAATTTCTTTTGACTTTTTTCCCGATTTCTTTGTCTTTTTCTTTTGCTTACATTTTGTTTTTTTTCTTTTTTTTCTTTTTCATTTCATTTTTCTTTTGTATCGTAAGCGATTCCGAGAGAGGAGTATTAAAGAATATATAGAACACGACTCAAAGGGGATGTTAATGGATAAAGTGTTTGGATAGAGAATAGAATTCCTTCATCATTTCAATTCCAAAATCACAAGAAAATACAATTATACAATTGAAAATGAATCATACATAGTATCTTTTGACCGCATCTGAATTGATAGCAGTCTCTACACATTTCCCTTCAACGTATTCCAAATATAATGGCCCATTAGACAACACCCGTGATACCATAAATGGCCCTGGACAGTTTAGCGCGAATTTGCCCTTTGCTTCAGCCCAATGTGGTAAGATACGCCTCAATACAAGTTGTCCAACTTTAAACTTTCGAGGACGCACATTTTTATTATATGCTCTAGCCATTCTTTGTTGATATAATTGCCCATGGCAAACCGCTGCCAACCGCTTCTCATCCATCAGATTTAATTGTTCCAGTCGGGCTTTTACCCATTCCTCGTCATCGATCTCATCTTCAGGTATGATTCGAAGTGATGGTATCTCGATTTCCGCAGGTATAACAGCCACTGTTCCATACACCGATGAATAGGGTGTGGCACCGATAGAAGTGCGCACTGTTGTGCGATAACCCATAAGAGCGAAAGGCAGCTTCTCGTGCCATTGTCTAGACTCTTCCACCATTTTCCTAAGGATCTTCTTTATATTCTTATTTGCAGCTTCTACTGCCCTATTTGCTTTTGGACTGTAAGGTGTAGAGTTACGATGCAGGATCTTAAATCTCTGACAAGCTTCCGCCATGAGGTGACTATTCAGATTTGCCCCATTATCTGTGATAATTACTTTGGGATTTCCAAATCGGCATATATTATTCTCGTGCACGAAATCCACCATGTCTTTCTTCGTCACCGCATTGCATGTCTTTGCCTCCACCCACTTAGTGAAGTAGTCAATCGCGACCAAGATGAATCTGTGTCCATTAAAAGCTGCAGGCTCTATTGGTCCAATAACATCCATGCCCCAGGTGACAAACGGCCAGGGTGCAGACATCGTATGCAATTCATAAGGTGGGCAGTGAATTAAATCTCCGTGTACTTGGCATTGATGGCATTTATTCACATACCCGATACAGTCTCACTCCATGGTGAGTTAATAATATCCAGCTCTAAAAATCTTCTTTGCTAAGATGTACCCGCTCATATGAGGTTCGCAAGCTCCAGCGTGCACCTCAGTCATAATCATATCAGCATGTTGCGCATCAACACATCTGAGCAAGCCCAAGTCTGCTGTTCTTTTATATATAATTCCTCCACTGAGGAAAAAGCCATTCGCTAAGCATCTTACAACTCTCTTCTGATCTCCGGTGGCTTGGTCTGGGTATTTTCCTGCCTTCAAGTATTCCTTGATATCGTGATACCACGGTTCACCATCTAACTCTCCTTCCACAGCAAAATAGAAAGCATTTTGATCATACACCTGTATTTGGATTGGATCTATATAGGCTTCATCCGGATGATGTAACATAGAGGATAGTGTGGCCAGAGCATCTGCTACTTCATTGTGCATTCTTGGGATGTGTTTGAACTCTATGGATTGGAATCTTTGGGATAATTCATGTAGACAATGCCGATAAGGTATCAATTTCAATCTTTGGGATAATTCATGTAGACAATGCCGATAAGGTATCAATTTCAAATCTCGTGTCTCCTTTCTCCCTGAATTTGATGTATCAAAAGATCCGAGTCACCCATGACCAAAATCTCTTGAACACCCTTATCTATTGCCATCCTCAATCCCAATATACACGCCACATATTCGGCCATATTGTTGGTACAGAAAAATCGAAGCTGTGCGGTAACAAGATAGTGTTGACGCATTTCTGAAATAAGCACTGCTCCAATACCAACTCCTTTACTGTTGATGGCTCCGTCGAAGTACATCTTCCATCCTGGCTTATCACTTTATTAAATTTCTTCAACATTCATTGCCTCTTCATCCAAAAAGTATGTCTTTAGTGGCTCATATTCATCATCTACTAGATTTTCTGCCGAATGATCTGCAACTACTTGCGCCTTTATTGTCGTACGTGTTACATAAATGATGTCAAATTCTGTGAGCAGAATCTGCCATTTAGCAAGTCTCCCTGTAGGCATGGGCTTCTTGAATATATACTTCAGAGGGTCTAACTGTGATATCAGATATGTAGTATATGCTGACAAATAGTGCTTCCATTTCTGAGCCACCCAGGTTAATGCACAGCATGTTCTCTCTAACTTAGTATATTTTACCTCGTAAGATGTGAATTTCTTACTAAGGTAATATATAGCTTGCTCTTTCTTTCCAGTCTCATCGTGCTGTCCTAGTACACAGCCAAATGAGTTATCAAGCACTGTCAAATATAAGATCAAAGGTCTTCCTGGCTCCGGAGGAACTAACACTGGAGGATTCGCCAAATATTCCTTGATTTTATCGAAGGCTTCCTAATATTCATCGGTCCATTTCACTGCTGCATCCTTCTTCAACAACTTGAAAATAGGCTCACATGTTGATGTTAACTGAGCGATGAACCGACTAATATAATTCAGCCTTCCTAGTAAGCTCATTAGTTCCTTCTTGCTCTTTGGCGGAGGCAAACTCTGGATGGCTTTTATCTTCGACGGATCTAATTCAATGCCTCGCCAACTTTCTATAAATCCTAATAGCTTCCCTGATGGTACTCTAAAAGCGCATTTTGTAGGATTGAGTTTAAGATTATAACTTCGGAGTCTTTGGAAAAACTTCCTCAAATCCCTGACATGATCATGTTGCTTCTTGGAGTTTATGGTGATGTCGTCCACACACACTTCAATTTCTCGATGCGTCATATCATGAAACATTGTGGTCATTTCCCTCATATAAGTAGCTCCAGCATTCTTTAACCCAAACGGCATCACTCTATAGCAGTATGTTCCCTAAGGCGTGATAAAAGCTGTTTTCTCGACATCCACTTTGTCCATTAGGATCTGGTGATAACCCGCATAGCAATCTAGAAAAGAGCCAATTTCATGCTTGGCGCAATTGTCGATTAATATGTGGATATTCGGCAATGGGAAGTCATCCTTTGGACAGGCCTTGTTGAGGTCCCTGTAATCCACACACACCCTAGTCTTTCCGTCTTTCTTTGGAACTTGCATGACATTTGCTAACCAGGTGGGGTACTTGGTAACTCGTATGACCTTTGCCTCAAACTGCTTATTCACCTCTTCTTTTTTCTTCACGCTGATGTCCGTTTTGAACTTTCTTAACTTTTGCTTTACCGGCCGGCACTCAGGATAAATAGGCAACTTGTGTACTACCAAATTAGTGCTAAGTCCAGGCATGCCATCATAGGACCAGGCAAAGATGTTCTTGTATTCGTGTAGCAGCTTTATTAACTCTTCCCTGAGGGAGGCTTCTAGGTGTACACTGATCTTTGTCTCCCAGACATTATCTTCATTCCCAAAATTAATAGATTTTGTCTCTTAAGTTTGGTTTGGGTTTTTCCTCATATTGATTCAAGTGTTTAATTATTTCCTCCAGTGTTTCCTCATCCTCATATTCTATTTCACTCTCATTTTTAATTTTTTGTATAATAATTCGATTGTCAGAACTGGGCTGGGAATCCTTCATGCATGACATATCATCAGAATCAACCCATATTGAACTGTACAAAAGGAAGAAAGGAAAAATAAATAAAAAATAAGGCAAAAATGAATAAAGAAGAAGAAATTCCATTTCATTGATATTTTTTCAAAAGATGACAAAGACTGGATACATTTGATTTCAGTGGGGGGTAGGGATTACAAAAATAAAATTGCTTTTGGGAAATGATGATATATTTTGAAAGCTAACTACCAAGACTCCCTTCTAATTGGAAAAGGAGTGGCTTCCCAATTATTGAGTGCAACACTAGGCCCCACGAACTGAATATCTATCTTACTAGCCCCCTCTCCCATCTCCACCATGTTCACGTCCCCAAATAACATTTCAAACCTCGCGAGGAGTTCCGCATCTGGCCTTATCTCAGCATGCCTTGACGCATCAGTCACCAATGTCGTAGTGTACCAGGCTTAGTGAAGGTGTCGTACAATTTTGGGACTGGTTTCCGGAGGGTCCAACTTTTTTTTTGGTTCTTTTGGCTATCTGGATGTCGGTGTAGGTAGGTTTAAAGCCCAAGCCAAAGTTGTCATTGTTTACCGGTAGATGGACAAGTTGAGTTATTCCCTGTAAGGCTATTCCCAAACCTTTTCCCGGTGTGAACCCATTCCTGATCATCTCTTTGGCTACCATCACTGCAGTAGATGCCACTGTAGGGATTGGCAAGCTCTTTCCTTCGACTATCTTGTTCACTGCCACAGTGTCTGTCACCTGATACACCCATGGGCCCTTGTCCCCATCCGCTTCCTCGAAAGGCATTATGGTATTACAAGCGTCTTCCTCTCCATGCATTGTAATTTCTTGTTGTTCCCATTCGAACTTTACCATTTGGTGTATGGAAGATGGTACGGCCTTGGCCGCATGGATCCATGGCCGTCCCAGCAATAGATTATAAAACACAGTGACGTCTAACACCTGAAATTCCATGGAAAAGTCTACCGGCCCAATGGTGACCTCCAGCACAATATCTCCTAAGGTATTTTTGCTTCCTCCGTCAAACCCTCAAACACTCACACTATTCCGCCAAATTCTATCAGTATAAATCTTCAACTTTCCGAGATTTGAGAGTGGACAGATGTTTGCACTTGACCCGTTGTCTATTAAAACCCGAGTAACCACTGATTCTTCACTTTTGATGGTGAGATAGCATCCCTTTTTGTGTTCAATCCCTTCGACAAGCAATTTATTATCCGAGAATGTTACTTTGTTTTACTCAAAAATTTTGTTGGTAATCTTTTCAAGATGGCAGACTGACATTTTTTCGGGGATATGTGCTTCATTCAATATTTTGAACAGCTCCTTCCTGTGCTCCTCTGAGTGAATTAGCAATGAAAGCAATGAGATTTGTGCAGGTGTCTTTCTCAACTGCTCTACAATCGAGTAGTCTTGAGCTTTTATCTTCTTTAGAAATTCTTCTGCTTCTTCCTTAGAGACCGGCTTCTTCACATGGCTCTCCTTTACCACCTTCATTTTTCTTAACTCTTTCGGGGCAAAGCACCGCCTGGAACGAGTGAGGCCGTGTATTTCATTGACCTCCCCTGTAACTTCTTTTCCCCTATACATCACTGTGACCTTGTTGTAGTTCCAAGGTATGGCCTTAGTATCAACCACCGGCATTTGCACCATCGACTTTATAACTACTGGTTCCAGGTACGCTCCTTTCACTGTCAACAATGGCTTAGCCCCTGGCACAACAATTTTCAAAGTTTCAACCACTGACAGCTTTTTCACTGGCACCTCAGCTGTCGCTTTCTCTTTCTCAACCTCTTTCTCCACTTTACTATTGTCCTTTATCATTATTGCCGATTGGGACGGGTTCCTGCTGCTCTCTTCTTGTTCTAACTCTATCATGTGTGTCTCATGATGAGTCAACAATGGATTCTGAGTAATGTCTGGAGTCTCTGGAGCTTGTACCTCAATCCTTCTACTGTCAATGAGCTCCTGTATAGCAGATTTCAAGTGCCAACACTTTTCAGTATCGTGCCCCGGTACCCCGGAGCAATATTCACATCTCACTGACTGGTCAATGTTTCTGGGAGGTGGGTTTGGCAGTTTTGGTTAAATCGAGTTTAGCATCCCCAACTCTTTCAGATGATGATTGAGGCTAGTATAAGACTCCCCCAATGGAGTGAATTTTTTCTTCGTTTGGGCTCTGTTTCTCATCTCTGGATGAGGTCGGAAGCTGGGTCTATTTGGGTTCTTGTAGGTTCTGGAAGGAGGGTAGGTGTTCTGTGTATGATAGACGTTTTGTGGATCTTGGGCTCGCCATACATGTGGAGGAAATGGGTAATTCTGGGTTTGTGGGATGGGGTAATGTGGTCCAACTTCAAACTTCCGAGGACGCACCTTCTTATTGTATGCTCTGGCCATTCTCTGTTGATACAACTGCCCATGGCAAACTGTGGCCAATCACTTTTCATCAATCAAACTTAGTTGTTCTAGTCGGGCTTTTACCCATTCTTCGTCATCTATTCCATCTTCAGCTATGATCCGCAATGACGGTATTTCTACTTCTGCGGGTATAACAGCCTCTGTCCCATATACCAATGAATAAGGTGTGGTTCCAATAGAAGTGCGCACTGTTGTGCTATATCCCATAAGAGCAAAAGGTAACTTCTCATGCCATTGCCTGGATTCCTCCACCATTTTCCTGAGGATCTTCTTGATATTCTTATTTGCTGCTTCTACTGCCCCATTCGCCTTTGGCCTATAAGGTGTGGAATTGCGATGTGTGATCTTAAATCTCTGGCAATCTTCCGCCATGAGGTGACTAGTTAGATTGGCTCCATTATCTGTGATGATCACCTTGGGAATTCCGAACAGACATATGACATTTTCATGCACAAAGTCCACCACCGCTTTCTTTGTCACTGCCTTGAATGTCTTCGCCTCAACCCACTTGGTGAAATAATCAATTGCAACCAAAATGAATCTGTGCCCATTGGAAGCTGCTGGCTCTATCGGTCCAATAACATCCATGCCCCAGGCGACAAATGGCCAAGGTGCAAACATCGTATGCAATTCATAAGGCAGAGAGTGAATTAGATCTCCATGTACTTGGCATTGGTGACATTTCCTCACATACCTTATACAATCACGCTCCATAGTGAGCTAATAATACCCGGCTCTCAGAATCTTCTTTGCCAAGACATACCCGCTCATATGGGGTCCACAGGCTCCAGCATGTACTTCAATCATAATCTCAGCGGCTTGTTATGCATCCACACACCTCAACAATCCTAGGTCTGGTGTTCTCTTATATATAACTCCTCCACTAAGGAAAAAACCATTAGCCAAGTGTCTGATAGCTCTTTTCTGATCTCCAGTGGCCTGCTCCGGGTATTTGCCAGCCTTCAGGTATTACCTGATGTCATAATACCACGGTTCTCCAACCAATTCTCCTTCCACAGCAAAGCAGTAAGCATTCTGATAACGCAGCTAGATCTGGAGTGGATCTATATTGGTTTTGTCTGGATGATGCCGCATGGAGGACAGTGTGGCCAAAGCATCTGCGACCTTGTTGTGCATTCTTGGGATGTGTTTGAATTCTATGAACTGGAATCTTTGGGACAACTCATGCAAACAATGCCGGTAAGGTATCAATTTCAAATCCCTTGTCTCCCATTCTCCCTGAATTTGCTGTATCAAGAGATCCGAGTCACCCATGACCAAAACCTCTTGAATGCCCATGTCTATTGCCATCCTTAATCCCAAGATGCACGCCTCATATTCGGCGATATTGTTGGTACAGAAAAATCGAAGCTGAGCTGTGATGGGATAGTGTTGACCCATTTCTGAAATGAGTACTACTCCGATACCAACTCCCTTACTGTTGACGGCTCCGTCGAAGTACAGCTTCCATTCTGTCTTCTCATCCTGTTCTATTTCCTCAACATTCATTGCCTCCTCATCCAGAATATACGTCTTTAAAGGCTCATACTCATCATCCACGGGATTTTTCGCTAAGTGTTCTGCAACTGCTTGCACCTTAATCGTCGTACGAGTTACATAAATAATGTCAAATTATGTGAGCAGAATCTTCCATTTATCAAGTCTTCCTTTAGGCATGGGCTTCTGGAATATGTATTTTAGAGGATCCAACTGTTATATCAGGTACGTGGTATATGCTGACAAGTAATGCTTCAGTTTCTGAGCCACCCAGGTCAATGCACAACAAGTTCTTTCTAGCTGAGTATATTTCACCTCGTAAGATGTGAACTTCTTACTAAGGTAATATATATCTTGATCTTTCTTGCCCGTCTCATCGTGTTGCCCTAGCACACAACCAAAGGAGTTGTCAAGCACTGTCAGATACAAGATTAGTGGTCGCCCCGGCTCTAGAGGAACTAGCACTGGAGGATTAGCTAAATATCCCTTGATCTTGTCGAAAGCTTCCTTACATTCGTCGGTCCATTTCACAGCTGCATCTTTCTTTAACAACTTGAAGATCGGCTCACATGTTGATGTCAACTGAGCGATGAACCGGCTAATGTAATTCAACCTTCCCAATAAGCTCATTACTTCCTTCTTGTTCTTCGGCGGAGGTAGACTTTGGATGGCCTTGATCTTAGATGGATCTAGTTCAATACCTCGCCGACTCACTATGAACCCCAACAGCTTCCCTGAAGGTACTCCAAAGGCGTATTTCGCAGGATTGAGTTTAAGATTGTACCTCCGGAGTCTTTGGAAAAACTTTCTCAAATTCCTCACATGATCATGTTACTTTTTGGACTTTATGATGACATCGTCCATATACACTTCGATTTCTCGGTGCATCATGTCATGAAACATCGTGGTCATTTCCCTCATATAAGTTGACCCGGCATTCTTCAATACAAACGGCATTACTCTGTAGCAATACGTTCCCCAAGGTGTAATGAAAGCAGTTTTCTCCGCATCTTCTTCGTCCATTAGGATCTGGTGATAACCGGCATAACAATCTACAAATGAACCGATCTCATGCTTGGCGCAATTGTCGATCAATATGTGGATGTTTGGTAATGGGAAGTCATCCTTTGGACTGGCTTTGTTGAGGTCTCTGTAGTCCACACACACTTTAGTTTTTCCATCTTTCTTTGGGACCGGCACAACGTTCGCCAATGAGGTGGGGTATTTGGTGACTCGTATGACCTTCACCTTAAACTTCTTATTCACCTCTTCTTTTATCTTTACAGTAATGTCCGTTTTGAATTTTCGCAACTTTCGCTTCACTGGCCGGCATTTAGGATAGATAGGCAACTTCTGTACCACCAAGTCAGTACTAAGTCCGGGCATGTCATCATAGGACCAAGCAAAGATGTCCTTGATTTTGTGCAACAACCTTATCAATTCTTCCCTGAGGAGTGTCTCCAAATGAACACTAATTTTTGTTTCCCGGACATTATCTTCGCTCCCCAAATTGATGGATTCTGTTTCACTCAAATTCTGTTAAGGCTTTTCCTCATATTGGTTCATGTCCTTACTTATTTCCTCCAGGGCTTCCTCATCCTCACATTCTATCTCACTATCCTCCTCAATTTCTTGTATGATAATGCGACTGTCAGAACTGAGTCGAGAATCCTTCATGCATGACATGTCATCAGAATCAGCACATATGGAACTATACAAAAGAAAAAAAAATAAGGCAAAAAATGAAGAAAAAAGAAAACTGCATTTCATTGATATTAAAAAGATGAACAAAGTTTGGGATACATTTTGATTTTTTCTTTTTTCATGGGGGGTGGGAGGACTACAAAAAGTAACAATTGCTTTTCCGGGGAAATGATGATGAAATTTCAAGAGCTAACTACCAAGACTCCTTCCTAATCGGAAAAGGAGTGGCTTTCTAGTTGTTGAGCATAACACCAGATCCCACAAATTACACGTCCATCCTGCTAGTACATTCCCCCATTTCAACCATGTTCACATCCCCAAATATCTTCTCAAACCTTATCAAGAGCTCTTCATCGGGCCGGGTCTCAATGTACCTTGACGCAGCAGATGTCAGATGTTTAGTACCAGGCTTGGCAAAGGTGTCAGATAGTTTGGGTATAGGCTTAGGCAGGGTCCAGTTCTTCTTTTTGGCTTTGTAGGCTTTTTGGATGTCGGCATAGGTGGGTTTGAACCCTAAGCCGAAAGTATCTTTGTTCACTGGCAGCTGAACTGGTTGGGTGATTCCTTGCAAAGCTTTCCCCAGTCCTTTTCCTGGTACAAACCCATTTTTAAGCATTTCCTTGCCCACCATCACAGCAGTAGGTGCTACCGTAGGGATTGGCAACTTCTCACCCTCAGCAATTTTATTCACTGTTATGGTATCCGTCACCTGGTATACCCAAGGACCTTTGTCTCCATCAGCATCATCAAATGGCATCACGACACTGCAGGTCTTTTCCTCTCCATGCACCACGACTTCTTGTTGCTCCCATTCAAATTTGACCATTTGGTGCAGGGACGGCGACACGGCTTTGGCTGCGTGGATCCATGGTCGGCCCAGCAATAGATTGTAGGACACAGAAATGTCCAATACCTGAAATTATGTTGTAAAATCCACGGGCCTGATGGTCACCTCCAAGATGATGTCTCCCAAAGTGTTCTTACTTCCACCATCAAATTCTCTCACATTTATAATGTTTCTCCGAATTCTGTCTGGGCTGAAATTCAGCTTTCCAAGAGTTGACAGCGGGCAAATGTTTGCGCTTGAGCCATTATCTATCAACACTCTGGTAACCACTGACTCCTCGCTCTTCACTGTAAGATAAAGCGCCCTATTATGCTCGGTTCCCTCAACGGGCAATTCATTGTCTGAGAATGTAATCTTATTGGACTCAAAGATCTTATTGGTAATCGTTTCGAGATGACAGACCGAGATCTTCTACGGGACATGCGCCTAGTTCAATATCTTCATCAGAGCTTTTCTGTGTTCTTCCGAATAGATCAACAACGAGAGCAAAGAGATTTGTGCGCGTGTTTTCCTCAACTGTTCCACTATGGAGTAATCCTGCGATTTTATCTTTTTGAGGAACTCCTCTGCTTCTTCTTCGGACACAGTCTTCTTCAACTACTTCTCTTTCACTACCTTCATTTTTCTTAACTCTTCCGGGGTAAAACTCCTCCCGGACCGAGTTAGACCGTGCATCTCATTGATTTCTCCAGATACTTCTTTCCCTTTGTAAATCACTGCCACCTTGTTATTGTTTCAAGCTACAATCTTGGTATTCACCACCGGCATCGGCACCACTGGTCTTATAATTACTGGTTCCATGCTCGTGCCTTTCACTGTTAATACTGGCTTCACCCCTGGAACTATAACCTTCAAATATTCCACCACTGTTTGCCTTTTCACTGGTTCTTCAAGAATCATTTTTCCTTTCTCAGCTCCCTTCTCCGTTTTGCTACTGGCCTTAATCATCATGACAGACTGGGATGGATTCCGACTGCTCTCCTCTTGTGCCAATTCTATCATATGCGCTTCATGGTGAGCTGGCAGTGGGTTCTGCGTAATGTTTGGAGCCTCCAGAGCCTACACTTCAATCCTCCGGCTATCAATGAGTTCTTGGATAGCGTTCTTCAAATTCCAACATTTCTCAATGTCGTGTCCCGGAGCTCCTGAGCAATATTCACACCTGACCGACTGATCGATGTTCTTCGGAGGTGGGTTCGGAAGCTTAGGCTCAATTGGGCTCAACATTCCCAATTCCTTCAATCTGTGATAAAGGCTAGTATAGGACTCCCCGAACGGGGTGAATGTTTTCTTTGCCCTATTCCTCATCTCCGGGTCAGGCCTGAAGGTGGGTTTGTTTGGGTTTCTGTAGGCTCTAGAAGAATGGTATGTATTTTGTGTGTGGTAAACATTATGCGGGGCTTGGGCTCGCCATACATGTGGTGGTGGTGGTGGATAGGTTTGGTAGTGCGGGGTAGTTGGTGGGTAATATGGTGGCGGTGGGTTGTATGATGCTGGTGGGTTATATGGGGTTGGTGGGTTATATGTCGTTGGCTGGTTGTACGTGGTTGGTGGGTATGGCTGATATGGTCGTGGTGGGTGATGGTATTGGTTGCGATTCCAAGGCTTGCTCTCCATAACTACTACTTCTTCTTTTTTCTTCTTCCCAATTGTTCCTCCATTCCAAGTTTGAATGGCCTGATTTGTGGCCTTGATTGCTGAAAAACTCATGATCTTGTTGGTTTTTAAACCTTCCTCAACGAAACATCTCATCTTCACAACCTTATTAAAACTCTTCCCAATAGCTCACACTAGATGCCCATAATAGGTAGGCTCCAATGCCCGCAAGAAACAATCTACCATTTCACCTTCCTTCATCGGCGGATCTACCCGCGCCGCCTGTTCTCTCCACCTAAAACCATACTCCCTGAAGCTTTCACCAGGTTTTTTCTCCATTTTCGTGAGTGACAATCTATCTGGTATGATTTCCAAATTGTATTGAAAATGGTTCGCGAATGCTTGCGCGAGATCATCCCAGATGAACCATCTGGTGTGATCCTGGCGTGTGTACCATTCCAAAGCGGAACCACTTAAACTTTGGCTGAAATACGCCATCAACAGCTCATCCCTGCCCCCTGCGCCCTGCATTTTACTGCAATATCCTCTGAGGTGGGCCATCGGGTCTCCATGTCCACTGTACATATCAAACTTCGGCAACTTAAATCCGACTGGAAGTTGCACTTCAAGAAACACACACAGATCCTTGTACGCCACACTTACTTGTCCTCCCAACCCTTATATGTTGCGAAAGGCTTTCTCCAAACTCTTCATTTTCCTGGCCATCTCCTCCTGCTCTGCATTCTTAGCAGGCTTCTTTTCGCTCGTCTCCATCAACGGAGTGTGAGATTTGTGTTGTCGGAAAGTCGGCTCAGGTGGGTAGTAGTGGGGGTCTTGTACATGGAACCATGGTTCACTAGATGATTTGTGTAGGGCAGCAGGTGGAGCTGCTACATATACCGGAGCAACCTGGGGTGGATGGGGTGGTACTTGTTTTGTCAGAGGTGGTGGCACTAGGGAGGTAGAAGCATAGTAGTGGTGATAGTCGGGGTATGTAGAGGATGAATTCATCGTGGGCGGCTTAGGGTTGGGATTTGTTGGAAGGATCTATGTGGGATTGGCAGGATAAGTTGGCAAGGGTTGACCCCTCGACCAAGCCTGATACATTTCGGCCATCTGCTATTTTAGTTGGTACATCTCTTCCTTCATCCCCGCCACGTCCACAATTTCCTCCTCCTGGGCAGGATCCATGACTGTTGCTTCAATCTCTTGCGGCACAGCCTTTGTCATTTTCTTATATCTTGTGTTGTAAGGGTGAGCAGCCAGAATGCCAGTTGCCAACTAGAATCTGAATCTCACAAACATCAACACCCGTTAGTGGTTAGCGCATGAAGAGTTAAGATGCGACAATTTTAAAATAAACACATTTTCCTTGGATCGTCATGCATCATCCCGGCCTTTACTTATTTTAACCAATCATCTTTTTTTTTGTTGCTATTTTTCTTTTCCCTCACTTCATAATTGTGTTCCTCTTTATTTGCCTTCGTAATTAAAAGAATTAACTTAAAGCAAAAGGATTGACAACAACACTTGATTTTCATTGATAGCTCAAAAACATTGATTTACAAGATGATGCTAATGTAAAGAAACATAAAAATAAAATGCATGCTCTAAGAATACACCAATGCTCCTAGTGCCCGTGAGATATCGTTCGGTCTTGCTGTGGGCCTATATGCTAATCCCTTTTGGAGACTATCCAGGTCAGACATGACTTGCTGCACAAAGAACTTCACCGTTGACACAAAGGTTCCTTGGGACATATCTTCACATTGCTGACTCTTGCGGGTGATGTACTGAGCAATACAGACAATCTTCTCTCGAATAACCCCTTTTTCTTGAAGCAATCAGCTGATCTGTTCAGTGCGAGCATCTAAGGTATGTTGGTTATCCTTCTGTATTTGCTGCAGCTCAAACTCTAATCGAGCCATAGTTGTGTAACAATGTACTTTTTCCTCTTTGAGATCCTTGAAAACCTTGTTACTTTTAACCAT
Organism: Nicotiana noctiflora; assembly: GCA_032618575.1. NCBI lineage: Eukaryota > Viridiplantae > Streptophyta > Magnoliopsida > Solanales > Solanaceae > Nicotiana > Nicotiana noctiflora. The sequence continues at coordinate 127,183 of JASVEL010014106.1, forward strand.
GGCTGTAACGATTTTCTTTCTTAGTTGAGCTACCTCAAACTCATGCTATTTCCGTAGCTGCTGATCCAACTTGGCTCTTTCCTCGGCATCTCTGGTTATTTGCTTCCGAGCCCTGACTAATTCCTTTTCTGCTTTGTCTAAATCGAAGCTGTAGTCGTTCACCTTGCGCCAAAGAGTCTCAATCAATTTCTCATCTTGGGCCAAGCGAATGGGGGTCTCGGATGCAATTTTCATCTGAGCAACCTGAGCCTTTAACATTTCATTTTATTTCTTCAGCTGCTTTTTCTCTCCCTAATCGGATGCTGCCTGCAAACCACTTCCAAACTAGAGATTTCTTACTTGTTCTTCCAACAAGCTGATCTTGGCCTTGTATTCACTTTCTTTGGCCGCCCAATTCTGGTTTTCCTTAGATTGCTCCACCAAATCTTGCAAGTGAGGTCTTTTCGAAGGCCGCTCATGCTCAATACCCTGTCGATACCATGCGAAATATCCAGACGACACTTCCCCTCGAGCTTTGTTTTGCACACAAATATCTACCTTTATGTTTTGACATTCATTCCAAATTTGACGGACCTTTGGTTCCGGGAATTGCCCATCCGGACTAATTTCTATAACTTGTGAACTGAGGTCCCCGTCTTTTGGTATAACTTGACATCTACCCAGCTGTCGTAGGGCCCTGTACGGGGCGTAAGGTTGGATGCGTTTTAAACCCATGATCAAAAAAGGTGACCCTTCTATCGGCATATAAATTATCTCGTCAAAAGGTAGCCAATCATATGTCCAATCAATCTGGTCGTCGGTCAATGATCGAAGATGCGAAATCCAATCCTTTACTAACTCTAGCAATTTAATTTCTTTTGTTCTCGTGTAAAATTCTTCACGACATGTTCTTCCATTCGGACCATAACTTGAGAATGAAGGATGATGGCATAGATGTTCAATCAACCAAATCTGCAAAATCAAATTGCATCCCTCAAAGAAGTTGGCTCCAGCTTTGCATGCAGTCAAGGCACGGTAGATGTCAGCTAAAATCATTTGAGCTAAAGTACAATTGTCTTGTACTGTCAATGTGCTTGCTACCCCGGCAACCTTTATACTGATGTGCCCATCTTTTCTCAAAAATATGATAATTCTGAGAACTTCCACTAAGAAAGCGAACCTTCGATGCTCCTCCCATTTTGCTCGGTTGGACCTGCTACATAACTTGTTCGTGGAGTCGTTGAAACCCCCGATATGCCCATACCTACTATAGATGATGTTCAAGGAGCAAAATCCGTTGGCTAAATCCTCATTGTAGACGTTCCTGGCAATTTTTAGAGAATCCAAAAAGCAGTGCACCGTTACTGCTCTTGGAGATACCGGGTATTTTCCTTTCAAGGGGACCTCATTCTTCCCTATGTTGAAAGCAATCTCCTCCAGAGTAGGAGTGAGTTCAAAATCTGGAAGATGTAGTACATTGTCTGCAGGATCCAAATATGTAACCAATGCTCTAATTATGTCGCCTCGAGGAATTATGTCCAATAACCCCGTGAGATCTTTCAAGTAACCTTTGATCCAGTCCCGACTTTCTGTTTCCATGTCGTGCCACCATAGTCTCAGCTCCAAAGGGATTTTATTCATTAAGGAGAAATGTTCATTCAACATTGTGCTCATCCTGCACATTTATTAAGGCGATTTTATTTAGAAAAGAGAAAAATCTTTTTTCAATGCAAATTTTCATTTTTTGAAAGAAACATGACTCTCGAAGTGGCCATTTTCGCCAAAACAGCCTTCCGGCGTCCTTTCGGTACATTCGGCTGATTCCAAAAATAGCTATCACTCTGATTATTTGAAAAGAAAAAATATTTTTGGTCTTTTTTTTAAAAGGTGTGGTTGGACCCGTTCAAGGGTTGCCTACGTATCCCGCCAAATGGCAAGAATCAAACCTGCGTAGTTTGGTCAGATTAGTTGACCAATTATTTCAAAACCAATTTTTCAATTTTCAGATTTTCCGGATACACATTTTCACCAACTCTTATTTCTCTCTCTTTTTTTTTCTTTTCAACAATTTTCTATCCTCGGGAATTTCGCCGGTCCGCATAACGATCAAGGACAAAAAATGCAACACATAATATGCTCGGTCTTTTTTTTCAAATACCGGGTCACCTATCCTAGACGGACCCAACCCCTGTGTTGAGTCCCCTAAGTCAGATATGATGCAAATGATCGTCCTAGACCTATGTTCAACATCTTATAGTTTCATAGAATGCTAGACCGTGTACCCGAGCAGACAACTCGAATCGAGGAGGGGGCTACGTACCGGTGACTCGCGGAGTCAATCGGCTTTGTAACTTATCCGGCCTCTGTTTCTTAATTTTTGGGTGACTTAACAGAAAGGGGAATCTCAACTAGTAAGCACATCCCTGGGTGTGAAGAACATAAGGGTTTTCGGCACAATATTTATGTACAATCCACGTAGTACCAAAGTGATAAAGCACATAGCATGTTGTTCAAATCATATAGCGAAATCAAATAACATCAAGAACGGCAATTCTAAGGAGCTCGAGTTCTTAAACCCTGAAACCGAAGTTCTGGGTTGGGGTCCCCAGCAGAGTCGCCAGAGCTGTCACACCTCCCTTTTTACTACCCCCGAAAGTACACAAAAAATGTGCTTGTTGGGTATACCTCGATGTTAAAATACCCGAGACGGATATAATAGCATAGAGGAAGGAGTTTTTCCATTTAAAGGACAATCAGTTCGGGATTTTGTTTTAAATTATCAGGGTCGCAACTTGAGAAAATAATGGTGTCCCAAGTCACCGGTTAATCCCGAATCCGAGGAAATTGACTCTTTTATTAATGTCTGCGAAACAAAGATCTGGATAAGGAACACTGTTAACCCGGGAGAAGGTGTTAGGCATTCCCGGGTTCCGTGGTTTTAGCACGGCCGCTCAATCGTCGTTCTTGACTCTTGTTTGACTCATTACAGATTTCAACAACATATATGTGCTTTTACTTTAATATTTTTTATAGAATTGCGACATCGCGAAAACACACCTCGAGTCACACTGCAACCCGTACTCCTGTGACTTTTGGTATATTTCAGCTTTGTCGAGATTTAAGATTTGAGTTGCACCAGGTGCACACTCATTCATAGGAAAGTATATTAAATCGCGCCCTAAACGGTCTATCGGCTTTGAATTACTTTTGGGTAAGACTATGGAATTTACTATTAGTCTTCCCGAATCTAATTATGTTATCTTATTACTAAAAGGGGGCCCCGCTTATTGATATCGTGCGAGGCTCATCCCAATTATTTATTAAGGTCCAATCCTATTTGTTCAACTATATTTTCTATATATGTTTTTCCCTTCGCCATTTCTGATACTCAACTTTCTAGGCCCGTTGGTTTTATGTTGTTGGGCCTAGATCTTTATCACAAGTAAGCCCAGGTCCTTAGAAAGATCAGACCTGGCCTGGGTTCCCAGTTGTAAATCTAGTAACATTAAGAGGTGGTCCAGGCCCGTATCATTAGTAGGCCCAAACAATATAAAGATGCAAATAAATCAATGCAAACAGACATGCTCATACAGAAATCAACTTGCACTTTTATTCATTATCAAAGAGAATCAATACATGAATCAGTAATTCCTAATCAATTGTTTATATACATGGAAACTTATCAGACTGTTCTGCTATCAATTCATAACAAGGAACATCTAATTACTTATTAGTCTAAACCTGGAATTGCTTAACTGTATGTACACATATTTGAGAAATTATAATGATTATTTAAGGCGAATTAATTACAATCACACTATTAACTATCAAATTTACTGTGGGCTAACTCAATCGATATTGCAAAAAATTAGTTCTAACCGTGTTGTCATGTTATACGGGTATTTCTCCTCCTAAACTTAATCAGATCTGAACTTTTATTCTCTTAAAATTAACCGATTACATGAGCAGTGATTACACAGTCTAATTACCCCATTATTCAACTTCAAATACCTATAAGTGAATGACCCAGAGACTTATGCATAATTATACTACTGATTTCATTATGACTTGTCTTATTGCCAGATTATTAGCCCAATTATGAATGAATCACTGTTTGATCTAACGTTTCCTATTTTTTGAAGCTTATCTATGTTTAAGTGCAGATCTACGACATTAACTATGTGATTATGACTTACGAAGCTACTGTGACTGAGCGATTAATGGTTTGAAAACTATTATTAGCTAACTTATGTTTAAAGTTTTTTACCAATTTAAGCTAAGTGATATACTATCTACACTACTCTACCACTATTAAGTTATTGCACTGTTTTTGTTTCTAGTTCTTCTTCTACTACATTCTACAATACAATTGTAACTACAAATCTAAGCTGATACTAAAGCTAATAAAAGAACAAATGCAAAATACATGTGATCATATGAACTTAAAATTGGACTTCATTTCATTTATCAGTACAACTTCATTTGAATTAGAAATTGTACCTGGATCAACAAAGTGAAGCCGATGAGTTCTAGGGAGATTAGGAGATAAGCAACAACAGTGACTCAAACAGCAATGCAACAGTGAAGATGAATCCCAAACGAGTAGAGAACCACAGCAACAAGCAAATAAGAAATCCAAACAGAATTCGAGCAGAAATTCACAGAAACAGGCAGCTAACCAGATCTCCTCACTCGAAAATTCCAGAAAAACTACTTTCTATTACTATATTTTTTACTCTGAACTTTTCTTCTCCTAAATCAGCCTAAGAATAATTGAAGAAGCCCTCTATTTACTCTTTTCAGCAGGTATTTATAATAAGGAGTGGGCTGATGACTTGGGGAGAAAGTTTGGGATTAAATCCCACTTCTCTCCCTCTTAAAATTATAAAACTTACACTTAAACCCAAAAATCTGTTACCAAAACCCTTCCAGTATGTGCTGTAAGTTTCTAAAGATTCCTTTTTGGGGCCTTTTGCTAATGTAACCTTGGGGGTTAAAGATTTTTACAGATTTGCCTTTTTAGGGAGACCATTATCCCCTTAAACTTCTGAAAAATTGCAAAAATCAGGGGTACAAATGACTCCCTTAACCCCACATGTTTCAAACTATTTACCCCTTTACATTTTTGTCTTCCTTTTATGCCCCTAGTGCCTTTGCCAATTTACCCGACCTACCTAGGTCAAGTATTCAGCTTTTGAGGCTTATTTATCCTATGGCCAGTCCTTGCATTGGTATTTAAGGACTGGCCAGTTCTATTATTTAAAACTTAGCCTATTTTACTTCACATCTAGCTAATTAACCTATTTAATTCCTTTTTAAACAAATTGCAGGACTAGCCTGCTTTATTAATGTATTTAAACTATTTAACTTTTAGCCAGTCTCAAGTTGAGACTTAGCTTGGGTAATTAAACCCATTTACTGAACCCTAATTGGGCCCAAAGACTTTGCAGGCTTGGCCAGTTAAGGTTCAGGGCTCAAAAAGAGCCTAGGCAAGTCTGTATTTGCAGACTTAGCCAAGTTTGGAAATCCCAGCCTTTTGACTGATCACAGGCTGTGCTAAAGTCCTTGCAGACTTAGCCACCTGAGATTCAGGGCTCAAAATGAGCCTTGGTAAGCCTGCATTTGCAAGCTTAACTAGTTTTGCACAACTAGCCCTTCTTGAGGTGGACTAGTGTGTTTGGACCTTATAGAGCTAATCAACTTTGCAAAGTTGACCACTCTTTGGTCAATTATTACCTAATAGGCTATTTTTGTTCATTTTTTGTTTTAAGTCTATTTAAAAACTAGCCATTTGTGAAACTTAATACTATTACAGCTATAACTAATTCCCCTAAGGTTGATGGGCATTAACACTGCTCATATTAACAATAACTATTGCAAACTCAGCCATTTCAACATACGATTGCACACATAACCATATGAAACCAAATATTGTTCATTAATCAATTAAAACTCAGAAGGGAAGTTTGATAATGTTGAATCTTAACTAATCAACTCACATAACTCAATTTCATGTAGCAAATTGTCAACTAATATCAATCAGACTTAATCACAACCAATTCTTGTTAGATGATGCATTGAAAGACCCAAAACACTTAAAGTTCATGGGCATAGACACATAGAAACAAAATCTCACAAAAACAGTCAAGAAGAAATGAAACATGGATTATTTTAGACATAAGAGCAATGGACCTTGACAGAATAATATAAGAATGGTAATCAGAATCCACTTTCAAGTATTAACCCTAGCTTGATATATACATGTGATAGATAAGATGAAGATAAAGAAAATAAAAGGCATGAAGAAGCAGTGAAGAAGAATCCTACATCTATCATGTGAAGTAACAGAAGAGAGAAACATATTCATTAAGTCAAGATTAGCATGCCTACTCAGCAGATGAAAGCACACAAGAGGTGATATAGACATGAAATGTGACTAGACTTGCACTAGAACAAATAGAAGGGATGTTGAAAGCCAATAAATAAGAAAACCCTAAATATAATAAAGGGTAAGGAAGAAACAGGGAAATCTTTAAGAATAGAGAAGCAAACCGCAAGATAACCCTAATGAAAGACAACAACTAAGATACTACAAAACTAACAAAAAAACTTAATACAAAAAAAGAATAAGAGTCAAAATAGTAATAGAACTTAAACATGCAGAGCAACATAAGAGAAGACAGTCAAACTATAGAAAACCAGCAGATCAGGAGTCACAGTACACAGAAGATGAAGAAGAAAAGGCGAAATCAAGGTAAATCTTTTAGGCCAGAGAAACAAAAACAATCAAAACAGAAAAAGCATGAAAAATGAGCAAGATGAAGAAAACCCCTAATACTAACAGTCTCAAAAGAACATGTTAAGAAGCCTTTATGACTAAACATACGAAATCAGAGAAAACAGGCAAAAAGATGTGAAACAGAAACAAAGAAGAAGCAAAGATAAAAACCCTACAACTAACATGCGAAATAAAAGAGTTAGAAAAGACATGCAAAACAAGAAACATGAAGAACAGACAAGGAGAAAGTTAAACTTAAGGGAAAAAGGGCACTTATCTTTGCGGGGTCTGTCCCCTAAGCTTTCCTAGCCCTCTTATTTCTTTTTTTTTTCGTGTATTTTCCACAGACTCTCGTTCTTCTTCCTTTTTTTCAATTTTCTCATTTTATTTCTATTTTTCTGGTTTTATACTTCAAGACGAAGTCTTTAGGGCTCTTAGTTGTAGAGGGGTGTTTGGGGAGGGTAAAAGGCTAGATCTTGATTGGGGTTGGGATTTGAGTCGCCGGAGTTAGGTTTCCGGTGACCCTTTTTGGGATATTCGAAGGGTTTTGGGGAGATTCGAGGGAGGTGAGTGGTAGGATTGGGTAGATCGGACCAAGGCGGTCCGATTGGCATTGGTTTGGGATGGTGGTTCATTGTTTGGTGGTCACCGGTGGTAGGTTCCGGTGACCCGAGTTTTCGGATAAGAGTCTGTTTCTAGGGTTTTCTTATGGTTTGAAAGGAGAAGAAGAAGAAAAAAGAGGAAAAGAGAGAGGAAAGGGGTTAGGGGTGGCCGAGGACCACCGTGGAGGGTGGTGGCCACCATGGCCGGCTAGGGTTTCATGAAGGTTAAAGAAGAAGAAAGGGAGAGAGGAGAGGAGGGTTTGGGGCCGGCTAGGGTTAGGATAGATTAGAAATGGCCGGTCTTATTCAGACCAAAGCCTTTTATAGGCAGGGGAGATAAGGTAATCTGGGCCGTTGGTTTGATGGAGATCAACGGCTCAGACGAGGCTTTACTAAACGACGCCGTTTGGTTATTAATGCGACCAAAGCCATCGACCCTTAGATCAATTCAAATGGATGGTTGGGATTCGATCTCGCATTTAATTAACTCCGCTAATTATCTCAGCCGTTGGATTGGTCATGATGAACGGATGAGATTCATTAACTCTTCAATGAACCGGACCTGGCCTTTGGGCTGATGCACTTGGGCCGTTCAATTGGGTAATATTTGGCCCAATGCTATTGTACCCGTATATATTTTTTTATTTTCTGATTTTTAATTATTAAAACACCCTCTTTTTTATATTTTTTTTCTTTTCTTTTATGAATTATTAGAAAAACTTAATTTCCTACTTACACTAATTATCTAATATTTTTTGCAATTTTTCTACTATTTTTCCCTAATTTCCACTATTAATGCCCTTTTTATTTTTAATTTTCTTTTAACTACTTAATTACAAAAAATGCATGTATTTAACCTATATTTTTTTTGATTTTTTCTAATTCCCAATTATTCAAACACACAAAATGTAGCTAATTTCAAACAAGGCGTGCAATTGCACTCAAAAATATATATGTTTTGATTTTGGAACTTATTTGCCCGGTGCAAAAATCATGTGCTCACAAATAGTTCTCTCTTTTTTTTCATTTCATTTTCGAATATTCTCTTTCTACTCTCGGGAATTTTGCCGGTCAGTATAACGATCAAAGACAATTAAAAATGCAACACATAGTATGCTCGGTCTTTAATTACCAGGTCACATGTCCTAGACGGACCCAACCCCTGTGTTGAGTCCCCTAAGTCAGTTATGATGCAGATAATCGTCCTAGACCTATGTTCAATATCTTATGGTTTCATGGAGTGCTAGACCGTGTACCCGAGCGGATAATTCAGATCGAGGAGGAGGCTACGTACCGGTGACCCGCGGAGTCAATCGGCTTTGTAACTTATCCGGCCTCTATTTCTTAATTTATGTGTGACTTAACAGAAAGGGGAGTCTCAACAAGTAAGCATATCCCCAGAGGTGAAGAAGAGAAGGATTTTCGGCACAATTTATATATACAATCCATATAATATCAAAGCGGTAAAACACATAGCATGTTGTTCAAATCATATAACAAAGTCAAAAAATATCGAGGACAGCGATTCTAATGAGCTCAAATTCTTAAACCTTGAAACAAAAGTTCTGGGTTTTTTTTCCCTAGCAGAGTCGCCAGAGCTGTCACACCTCCCTTTGTACTACCCCTCGGCCTTTTAAAAGAGACATAGGGTATACCTCAATGTTAAAATACCCGGGAAGGATATAATAACAAAGAGGAAGGAGTTTTTCCAAATAAAGGACAATCGGTCCGGGATTTTATTTAATGTTTCAGAGTCGACACTTGGGAAGATAATCATGTCCCAAGTCACCGGTTAATCCCGTATCCGAGGAAGTTGACTCTGTATTACAGTCCGCGAAACAAGAAACGTGGATAAGGAATTCTGTTAACCCGGGAGAAGGTGTTAGGCACTCCCGGATTCCGTGGTTTTAGCACGGTCGCTCGAACTGTCGTTCTCAATTTTATATGACTTATTATATGCTTTTTAACAATATGTACATGTTTCCAACTTTAATATTTTTTACGAATTGGGACGTCGCGAAAACATATTTCGAGTCACGCCGCAACCAGTATGCCTGTGACTTTTAATACATTTCGGCTTCTCCGAGATTTGTGATTTGAGTCGCACCAAGTGCACACTCGTATTAAGGAAGGTATATTTATTAAATCGTGCCTAATAAACGTCTAACGGCTTTAAATCTTTGGGAAAGGTTGTGGAATTTTTTATCAACCTTCCCGAATGTATTATATACTTTATCAATTACTTATAAGGGGGCCCCACTATTTTTTGTTACCATGTGATGCTCGTCCCATGTATTTTTTAAAGTCCATACTTAATGTGTGACTATATTTTCTATTCTTGTTTTTTCCTTAATTAGTTCAATGATTTTGTATTTCTGGAAACTGAATCCAGGCATTATCATATTTACACAGTCCTGGACCGGACTTGGACTCAGCGAACAGGTATTTGGAATCAAAAGGAAACGAATTCAAATTATATTTTTATTCATTAAGAGAGAAGTACTGTACAGAGCTAACAATATCGATTCTGAATCATAATAGACTAATATGCATAAAACTTAATTAACAAACTATTTGTACTTTGTTTTCCAATACTAATTCATACTGAGTTCTTTTTAACTAAATGATAGGAGATTATTTAACTATGTAAAACACGATTAAACTAAGTGCTTCAATTACTTAAACTAAGTATTCAACTACTTAAACTAAGACGACTCATTCGCAGATGCATAGTTATATTTCATCACTGAGTTTACTATGAGTCTGGTTCATTTAATATTGCAAAATCAGTCTTAATTAGACTATTACTTCATCTTGTTGTTGCTATTTTTAAACATATTTAAATCTAGATATCAAATACCAAATTAAACTATCTACATAAGTTGATTGAAATCATTACTTATGAGTTTAGTGCTATTGGACTTATTTCAAAATTAATTGGTCTGATTTTATAGTTTTACCCTATTTTAACTAGGTGACTTTAGCTTCTATAACTACATTACCACTACTTACTTCTTATTACATTATTCTGTTCGAGCTTCTACATATACACACGATATCCTAATGAATTACAATTTCAAACTAACTAAACAGCTAACAGAAACAAAAATGTAAAAGTAGTAAAATGCTTTAAACTTGAGACATCATTTCATCATAGCTTCAAATTGACATAGCCTGGACAAGGACGTGTACTTGATTCAGCAAAGAGATTCAACGAGTTCTAAGGGATGTGAAATAGGCACATCGGTTAGAATCACAGAGGCAATGCAATACTGGCTAAAATGAATCCTTAACGAGCAAATGAAGATAACACAGTGACAGCAATAGAAAACTAGCGAACAAGCAGAAATCCCAAACAACTTCAAATATGAAATTCAACTAGAAAACCCAGGCAACTATCTGCGATTTAGTGTAGAGTTTTTTCTGAATATTTTGATTTCCAAAATCCAGCCAATTTTACTCTATGTATCTATATGTATATCTCTGAATTTCTCCATTGAAAATCTAGCCCTTAAACAGGTTCTAAATGGGGGTATTTATAGGTGGGAAGTGGTGAAATTTTAGGGGGGAAAAGATAGAAAATAATTCTAGTCCCCTCCCCTTCTTTTTTACCAAATCCTACACTTTAGTCCCATTTTCTGTTATAAGATGCCTTCCAGCATGTGCTGGAAGGTTCTATTTGATTCCTTTTTGGGGCTTTTACTAGTGTGCCCCTACTTATTAGTGTTATATACTAAGTAACATTTTCTTTAGGACCAATATGCCCTTAATTTTATGCACAATTGCAGAAATCAGGACCCTAAATGTCTTATGTATCCCTATAGGCTCTATTAAATCCACAACTTTGCCATTTCCCATTCCCCATATGCCCTTAAGAGCATTTGTTAATTACCCGACCTATCCAGGTCAGGTTTCCCTATGTTCAGCTCTTATTTTAACTGTTGGCTAGAATTTATACTAATATTTAAGACTTGGCCAGATTAGACTTAAATGCATTTCAATTTTAGCCATTTTTATTTCATTTTCTGTTATTGAAACTAGTTTGCAGGACTAGCCTGCTTAATTATTGAGAACTAACCTATTTGAAACTTTAGCCAGTCCAAAGTTTGGACTTAGCCTTGCAATTGGGGCCCATTAATGAACATAGGCTGGCTAAGACTTTGCAAGTCTAGCCACCAATGAACATGGGTCAATTTGGGACTTTGTAAGTCTGACCTATTAGACTTAAGCCACTTTTATTACACACTTGGCCTATTTAAATCTCAGCTAGTGTTTCAAGACTATCAGAGTTGGTCAGTTGCAAAACTGACCACTCTTTGTTATTCAATTCACTTATAACCTCTTTTTTGTGGTTTTCAATTTTAACCTATTTTAGACTACTTAGCAACATGTTTTCAATTTTAACCACTTACAAGTTTATACACTACTGCAGCTATAACCAATTCCACCTAGGCATGATAAGTATTAACAGTAATCAGCTTAACACAAGGCTGTTGCAAACATTGCCACTTTCAAAAAATTGCACACATCCATGAAATCAGAATCACTAATCAATTAATCCATACTCAGAGAAAGAGATTGAATATTTTTGAATTTCAATCAAAGACTTATAACTCAGATTTCACAACACAGTGTGTCAATTAATCGTGAAGCAGATATAGTCAGAACTACCTTATACTTAAAGGATTACTGAAAACCCTTATTATGCTTAACATGTTCCTGACCAAGCACAGACAGGTGGAACTCATAAAGAAGTTTCAGGAGAAAGCATGGCTCAAACAGAATGAAAAAAGATAATAACATGATCTAAACATGCAAAGATCAAAGATATACAATAGTCATGAAGAAGAGCTAATCAAAGAAAGATAAATCTTAAGCAAAGAAACAGAACAAACAAAGGTTTTCAGAAGGTACGAACTAATCTAAACATGCAGAACATCTAAGTGAAAGACATGAAGATGGATTAAAGAAAAACATATCTTAAACAGGGAAACAGAATCAACAGAGACTTTTTCAGAAATTAAAACCCTAATCTATCATGTAGCTTGTTTATACAACTAATCATACCAAAAATATACTAGAAACACAGAAATAAATAAAGACAACAACAAAAATCAAAGAAAACAAGCAATAAAGGGAAGGGGAGACTTAGTTCGCAGGATTTGACACCTAAGCTTCCCTTATTTTCTTTTTTCTTTTCTTCTTTTTCTTTTTCCAGTTTTCTCTTCTCTTTTTCTTATTTTCTTTTTTTCTGGTATTCTTTTTTTCTCAACCAAGACTTCAGCTTTGAAGTCTTTTGGTTAGAGGTAGGTGTTATAGGTAAGAAAAGATAGGATTTTTGGGGGTAGTTTGTTTTGAGTCGCTGGAGTTAGGGTTCCGGCGACCTTCTTTTGAATATTCAAGAAGAAGCGGTAAGATTCGAGGGAAATGATTTAGATAGGGTGATAAATCAAGAAAAGGGGGTCCTTTGGTGTTAATTTTGTGGCGGTTCTCATAGATTTGGTCACCGGAGATAAACTCTGATGACCGGAGTTTCAAGAAACTGAGGGGTCTTCTATGGTTTTATGGGATTTTTGTGGTGTTTTGTGATGAAGAAGAAAGGAAAGAGGGGTTTAGGGTTGAAGGTTGGCCGGAGACTGCCGTGGAGATGGAAGTCTCTATGGCCGGCGAAGTTTGAAGAAGATGAAGAAGAGAGAAGAAGAAGGGCGGCTAGGGTTAGGGGTGTATGCAAATGGCCAGTTTCATCTCAGAGACGGGGTTTAAATACCCACCAAAGTTGACTGGTCCTTGGCCGTTGGATCACTCAAGATCAACGGTCAGGATTGCTTGCTCCAAAACGATGTCGTCTCTTTAAATGAAAGACAAATCCCCGTCCGTTAGATCAATATGTTTGGACGGCTGGGATTCGATCTTGAATGTAATTACTCAAATATCTTCAGCTAATGTTTCAACCGTTGGATATGGTCTAATAGACGGCTGAGAGTGCTTTGATTTAAATTAGTTGGACCGGCTCTCTTGGGCCACTATGTATTGGGCTGCCACTTTCAGATTCTTAGCCCAATCTTATTGTATTTTATATTTTTCCTTGTATTTAATTATTTTTGTGGTAATTTTCTTTTGTATTTCATCATTTTCTTTTTGTATTATTTAAATTATTCAATTTACTACTTCCACTAATTTTCTAATATTTTTTGCCAATTTTCTACCAATTTTCCCTTAATTTGTACTATTAATGCTCTTTTTTGTTGATTTTCTTTTAATTACTTAATTTCAAAAAATGCATGTATTTAACCTTTTTTTTTAATTTTCTAGTTTTAATCTCTAATTATTCAATCACATATACACATCTAATTTCAACCAAGACATGTAATTGCACCCAAAAATATTTATTTATTTTAATTTTGGAATTTATTGCTTAGTGCAAAAATCACGCGCTCACAAATATAACCTGGTCTAATAAGTCCAGAATCGATCCCATAGAGAATTAACCTACCAATTGCAACTTTCACAACCCAAGAAGACTTCCTAATCAAGTTCCCAAACTTTGAATATATTTTTGGGTGATTTTCGAACATCTACTTTGCAAGAATTAAAAGACTGAAAAGAAAGAATTGAATAATGGGTAAATAATAAGGAGAAAGACTAGGGTATTGATTTCCCCTATTGACGAAATCCCTTATGTTTATGCTCATACAAATTGTCAATATATTCTATCAATTATGAACACTATTTGTACCGTAACCCTCTCCCGAGCAATTACGATAATTTACTAGTGCACTCGCCCGAGCTACCCTAGCTAGCTTTAATTTGAATAGTTCACTTAAGATTGCACCCAAGACTTCGTTATTCCTAATCCCGACTTTACGCCTAAAGTAATAGATTCCTCCATTAACCTAGGTGTGGTGTTGTTCAACAATATATCTAAATATGCACTCTTTTACAAGTTATGCACACTAAATAGGCACAGCTAATTGGGACGTCTACCAATCAACTACAAAAAGAACGTAGTTTAACAAATAGAAATCTGGCTAACAATTTGTAATCACATAAACAAGAAGTTCATCACCCAATAGGTTCCATCAAAACCTTAGAAAAGGAATTAACTACTCATGATCAAGGAAACAAGAATAATAATTGAATTAATAAATAAATAATTAATATAAAGGAAAGGAATAAGTTGAGAGAGTTCTCTCTTACTAATTATCTTGCAAAAGTAGTAAAAAATACAATACTTTCCTCTTTTGGGCGGACTAGAGGTTTCTATATAGGGTTTAGGGCTTAAAAACTGAATTTGTACAAAACTAAGAATAAAATTGCGGCGCCTTCCGCGGTTCGTCCGCGGTCGCGAATGAACCGCGAACAGAACAGTTCTCTGATTCTTCCAAAAGTTCCGCGAGCTTGTTTTTCCGCGGTTCATTCGCGTTCGCGAGTGAACCATGGATAAACAGTAATTCAGATTTCTTCTTCAGTTTTTCTAGCTAACTTCACATCAACTCTTCACTTGGCCTTTTCATCATCTTGTGACTCCAAAATAGCTCCTTTAGTATCTAATGGATCATGTGTACCTATAACACACCAATAAACACTAATAAAATCATTTTGTCATCATAAACAATATCAATTCAACAACAAAGTGTGATTATTTAGGGCATAATTATAGTCAAATTCACCTATTATCAAAACCCCACACTTAAACCTTTGCTCGTCCTCGACCAACCTTAATCACACTTTAGGCCAATTTTATTTATGTCTCCCCCAATATATGTCACAAAAGCGATCTTTCATGATTAACCTAAGAAATGCACAATCCTTACCTAACCGTAAACTCAACTGCCAGCACATTATTGCTTACTCTAGTTATTATCAAAAACTTGCAAATTTACTGTTTTCCTCTTGAGTTACACGCCCTCACAAAATTTATTGAGAGAATTTCCCACACATAAACGATTTAGAACATGGAACTTATAGATATAGAAAAATTCACTGACTCTTAACAAAGAACATTCATATGCATACAGACACACCATAGGCTTGCCCCTAGTGTAATACTCCACTAATCGTGTTATTCAATCATAGATAAAGAGGTATTTAAGGGTTGTAATGTTGGCTACGGAACGGGTAGGATACTTTTGGTTATAGTGACTAACCTCCCTAAGCATTTTTCTTTTCCTTTTCATAACTTCCCTTTTTGTTTTGTTCCTTATGTCTCCCCTAAACATTCCTTCCCCTTTATTTACTTTTAATCACCATTTTTCTTTTGTTGGTGTAACTGGCCTTTCTAATTTTCATATATACATTGATATAGCTCTTTTTCACATTGCTTTGCAACACATTTACATTATTTTGGCCAATGATAATAGGTGAATTTGACTATATTTATGCCCTAAATAATCACGCTTCATTGTTGTTTTGATATTTTTTATGATGCAAAAATACTTTTATTAGTGTTCGTAGTGTGTTATAGGTACACATGAGCTAATGAAGACTAAAAGAGCAAGTTTTGGAGTCAAAAGATGGTGAAAAAGGCCAAAGTGTGGTAAAAGTCAAGAACTTATGTTGAAAATAGCCGGGAAGGTGTGATTCCAAGCTATATAGATGTTATGGAATGAATTTAAGTGATTTAGAGCTTTGAAGTCTGAGTAAAAGCTCAAGTAATTAAGCCGGGATCGAGTTCGGCGGTCAAATTTAATAGTGTAGTAAAAGCGAAGAATCGATGAGGCATATTGCACACTGTCTAGTAAATTGGACATAACGTTTCGCTCAAAACTCCATTTTGGCTCCCTAATACATGGTTGGAAATATAACACAAAGGGATACAACATTCGTGTTTTGAGGTTTTCCAAATTCCGAAAGGAACAGGGTGACTAACTGTGGTTTCACCGCGACCGCGGTGGAACCGCAGAAAAACAGGCCTGCAGAAGATTTTTGAAGATTCATAGAACTGTTCTGTCCGCGGTTCGTCCGCGACCACGGAAGAACCGCGGAAGGAGCCACAAATATTAGTCCTAGTTTTGTACAAATTCAGTTTTTAAGCCCTAAAACTTCTATATAAACCCCTAGTTCACCCAATAGAGGCATGTTGTCTATTTTTCACTACTTTTACAAGATAATTAGTAAGAGAGAACTCTCTCAACTCATTCATTTATATTATATCAAGTATTTATTTATGAATTCAACTATTATTCTTGTTTCTTTGAGCATGAGTAGCTAAATCCTTTTCTAAGGTTTTGATGGAACCTATTCAGTGATGAACTTATTGTTTATGTGATTACAAATTGTTAGCTAGATTTCTATTTGTTCAACTTTGTTCTTGTTGTAGTTAATTGGTAGACGTCCCAATTAGCTGTGCCTATTTAGTGTGCATAACTTGGAAAAGAGTGCATATTTAGGTATATTTTTGAACAACACCACACCTAGGTTATTAGAGGAATCTATAACTTTAGACGTAAAGACTGGGTTAGGAATAATGAAGTCTTGGGTGCAATCTTAGGTGAACTATTCAAATTAAAGCTAGCTAGGGTAGCTCGGGAGAGTGCACTAGTAAATTATTATAATTGCTCGGAGAAGGTTATGGTACAAGTAGCATTCATGATTGATAGAATATATTAACAATTTGTATGAGCATAACGATAAGGGACTCCATCAACAGGGGAAATCAATACCTTAGTCCTTTCCCCTTATTATTTTACCCAATATTCAATTCTTTCTTTTAAGCCTTTTTAATTCTTGCAAAAGTAGTAGTTCGAAATTCATACAAAGATATATTCAAAGTTTGGGAACTTGATTCGGAAGTATTCTTGGGTTGTGAAAGTTGTGATTGGTAGGTTAATTCCCTGTGGGATCGATCTTGGACTTATTAGACCAGGTTATATTGACTGCGACCGTTGCTTGGACGTGAATCAATTTTGGCGCCGTTGCCGGGGAATTAACGAAATTATCAATTGCCATTGACAGAACTTCAAGATTCTTGTGTAGTCAAGTTCTTTCTACACTTTACATTGAATATTTTGATGGTTATTGATTTGGATACTCAGGTGCATGCCTAGAAAATTTGCAAGGACTGGAGAACTAATTGAAGGACTCTCAGACCCCGAGCAAACTCTCCGGGCACGTAACAGGGCTATCAAACAAATTCAGCAATCTCAGCAACCAATTAAACTAGACTTCGACATGGGTGACGTAAACGAACCAAACCAGCAAGCCGGATTAAATATGCAAGAGGCGCAAGAGGCATAGGAAGGTGCACTATTTGACTGGGCACAACCCACAGCGGATAATTTGGCAACTGCCATCGTTGTGCCAGCAATTCAAGCTGAGTCTTTCCAGATTACTTACAACATGCTACACTTGTTGCAAAATAAGGGATTATTCTCTAGGCCTCAGGTTGAAGATCCACAGCAGCACCTGAAGAACTTTCTCTCAATATGCAAGACACAGAGTCAGCCGAATGTGACTCCGGAAGCCATCAGACTATTGCTCTTTTCGTTCTCAATTACAGGGGCTGCACAGATATGGCTAAACTCACTCCCCATAAACTCTATTGCAACTTGGGATGAGTTACTAAAACAATTCCACAACAAGTTTCATCCACCTAACAAGACAGCTCAACAAATTGATTAGATTGTGAGCTTCAAGCAGAAACCAATGGAGACATTACATGAAACTTGGGGCAAATTCAAGGGTATGCTTGTTATGTGTCCTCACCATGGGATTCCTGAGCAGATGTTGAGTCAGAGGTTCTACATGGGGCTTTCAGACAGCATGAAGAATATTGTAGATGCTTCAGCAGGTGGAGCTTTTCTGAGCAAGACTTGGAGAGAAGGCCAAAATTTGCTAGACAAGATGGCTCAAAATTCCGGTGGACAACCAGGAATGCTCCTATCACACCAGTGGTACACTCTGTACCTTTAAATCCATCCAGCATTATGGAGGAGAACATGGCAACCTTACTGACACAAATGAGCATCCTGACAAAGAAGGTGGAAGAATCAGGGGTTAAGCAGCAGGTACACATTGTAGATACTACCAATGGTGGTTTATGCACATCTTGCATTAGCCAACCCATAGGTAATCCATGGGCTGCAGACCAAGAAATCATCATCAGTATGAGGATATGAACTATGTAGCAAATTATGAAAGGCAGAGACAAGGTAATCCGAGTTGGGGTCAGTAGGCTCCACAGCAATACATGCCTCCACAACTACAGTATAATGCAGCAGGTACGAGGCCACCACACAACATGGCTCCATATCCTAGACCTCAGAATTTCGGCAATCAGCGGCAGGGATATCAACCATCTCCACCACAGCATGGGGGTAGACAGGATGATGGGTTTCTCAGAATTGAAAGCTATAATGCAACAGGTAATCAGGTCAAATGCCAAAACCAATGAGAGGATAGATGCCTATGATGCAGCCATCAAGAATATTGAAGTACAGGTGGGCCAGATTGATATGTCTCTCAACAATCATCCTCAAGCGACATTGCCTGCAGACACACAAACATATCCAAAAGACCATGTCCCAAAACAGCTGATGGCAGTGACTTTGAGAAGCGGTAGAGATCTTGATGCTGAGAAAGAAGAAGAGAAAAGCAACACAAATGCTGAGACACTCACTCCAGTGCCCATTGAACTGGATGCGTCCACAGGGTTGACAGAAGTTACAGTCTAGCCAGTTGCTGAAAATAAAGAAGAGCAACATGGAACGAAGAAAGTAGCTGAACAGGTAAAGCAACAGGTTGAAGAGAAAGTGCTAGAGATGGAAAATTCCCAAGTCATTGGGAAGAAGAGGCCTCCACCACCATTCCCCCAAAGGTTGGCCAAACACCAGAAAGAAGACCAATACAAAAAGTTCTTTGAGATGCTCAAGCAAATCCAGGTAAACATTACCTTAATCGAAGCTTTAAAAGAAATGCCTAGGTATGCTAAGATGATGAAAGATTTGATGTCGCGGAAATTTGATTTCCAAGACTTGCCGTAACCCTTACCCAGATGTGTAGTGCAGTGGTCTCCAGACCCATAGCTGAGAAGCTATCTGATCTAGGTAGCTTCACCATCCCGTTCACTATAGGGAATTATGCCTTTGCAAATGCATTGTGTAAGTTGGGGGCAAGCATTAACCTCATGCCCTTAATTATTTATAAGAGGCTAGGCCTTGGGAGAGTCAGGCCTTCCTCTATGTCATTACAGCTTGCTGACAGGACGGTTAAGCGTCCATTTGGTATTTTAGATGATGTGATTATCCAGGTAGGGAAGTTCGTGTTTCCCGCCGATTTTGTTATTCTTGATTGCAAGGTGGACGAGGAAATTCCTATAATCCTAGGAAGACCATTTCTAGCCACCGGGAAAGCTCTAATTGATTGTGAAACTAGGGAACTCAAGATGAGGTTGAATGATGAGGAGATCATATTCAATGTGCAAAAATCCATGAGGCGCCCTAGTGAGTTCACGAATTGCTCTCTTATTGATGCGGTTGATGTGATAGTGGAGACCGACGATGTAGAGTTGACCATTAAAGATCCACTTCAAGCATGCCTGATGAACTTGGAAGAGGTAAATGGTGAAAGTTTAGCATAATGGGTACTATCTCTGGAAGGCAAGGGGTTTTGGGAGAGAGAGCTTGAATTCGAGCCTCTACATTTAGAGAAAAGAGAGACCCCTCCTGCAAAGCCATCCATAGAAGAGCCACCAAAGCTTGAGCTTAAACCACTACCATCTCATCTCATGTATTAATTTCTAGGTCCTAACTCCACTTTACCTGTTATTACTTCATCTGGTTTGCTAGATGTGCAGGCTCAAAAGCTATTACAGGTACTAAGGAATGTAAAGCTGCCAATGGTTGGACCATGGCAGACATAAAGGGGATCAGCCTTGCATACTGCATGCACAAGATTCTCCAGGAAGAGGGGCACAAACCTTCCAGCAAATGCAAAAGAAGGATGAACCCGAATATGAAGGAAATGGTGAAAAAGAAAGTGATAAAATGGCTAGACATAGGGTGGATCCCAGGTAAGTTTTCTCACCCTTCTGTGCTATACATGTTTTATTATCCCATGAGGACATGGCATGATTTTAAGTGTGGGGTGGGAGACTTATCTTGTATTCTATATTATATATAGTAGATGTAGCTATAAATTATATTAGCTGGCTTGGCCCGATGATGGACACTTTGCGATGGGTTTCTTAAGGGTCTAAGTCGGAATAAAAACACAAAAAATCATAAAATTTGAAAAAATACAAAAATATGAGTAGAGGACTCTTCCTTATGACAGACTATTTAGGACAAGTACTCCTGAGGGAAGTAGGCCACATAGGAATTTTTCTTTCTTTTATTTTCTTTTTCTAGGTACTGTATCATCTCCCCCTTGGTTTTTCTTTTGACCACAGTTCTTTTCCAAGGGTTTTTATTGAACCGGGTTAGGTAGAGTTTTCCTTTTTTAGGATTAGAGGACAATGGGTAACATGTCACCCCAAGTATGCCCATTAGCAAAGCTTAATTGAACTTGAGAATGTATTATCTAAGCTTGACTGTAGATTCTAAATATGCCTTAAATTGCACAATACAGCTTGCTTGAACATTGATTGGACTTTGTAGATAAACCGGATTCTAAATGAGTTGCATGATATGTGTGTGTGAGATTTTACTTACATTATATGCTTTACATGATGCCTAGAACTTGCCCTGTGTGTTTGCAAAGCGAAATAGAAGTTGTTTGGCTGTAGAAAGGATAGAGGCATTTCTTTGTGTAACCCTATAAACCAATAGACATGAATTCACCCGTACATAATATCCTAGTTAACCCCCTTGAGCTTAAAGCCTATTCTTTGATAACCCTTGAATGTTCATGAAAAATTAAAATCTTATATTGTTCTACTTTACCTCCTAGAAGCACTTGTATTGTAATAAATATGCAAAAGTCTATGTGTGGGGTGAAGGGAAATTGAAAAAGGGAAAATCAAGAATGAATGGTAGAAAATAGTGAACTTTCCAAAATAATGTAAATGTGTTGCAAAGCAATGAGAAAGAAAAAAGATATTCTGAGAAAAAGAGCTATATCAATGTATATATGAAAATTAGAAAGGTCAGTTACACCAACAAAAGACGACTGGGGATTCCAAGTAAATAAAGGTGAATGAATGTTTAGGGGAGACATAAGGAAGAAAACGAAAAGGGAAGTTGTAAAAAGGAAAAGAAAAGTTCTTAGGGAGGTTAGTCACTATAACCCAAAGTATCCTACCCGTCCCGTAGCCAACATTACAACCCTTATAGACCTCTTGATCTATGATTGAATAACTCGATTAGTGGAGTATTACACTAGGGGCAAGCCTATGGTGTGTCTGTATGCATATGAATGTTCTTTGTTGAGAGTAAGTGAATTTTTCCGATATTTATAAGTTCCATGTTCTGAATTGTTTATTTGTGGGAATTTCTCTCAATAAACTATGTGAGGGTGTGTAACTCAAGAGGAAGAAGGTAAATTTGCAAGTTTTTGGTAATAATTAGAGTAAGCAATAATGTGCTGGCATGAGAGTTTACGGTTAGGTAAGGATTGTGCATATCTTAGGTTAATCATGAAAAATATATTTTGTGACATAATTTGGGGGAGACATAAATAAAAGTGGCCTAAAGTGTGATTAAGGTTGCTCGAGGACGAGCAAAGTTTAAGTGTGGGGTATTGATAATAGGTGAATTTGACTATATTTATGCCCTAAATAATCACGTTTTATTGTTGTTTTGATATTGTTTATGATGAGAAAATACTTTTATTAGTGTTATTAGTGTGTTATAGGTATACATGAGCTAATGAAGACTAAAAGAGCAAGTTTTGGAGTCAAAAGATGGTGAAAAAGGCCAAAGTGTGGTACAAGTCAAGAACTGATGTTAAAAATAGCCGGGAAGGTGAGATTCCGAGCTATATAGATGTTATGGAATGAATTTAAGTGATTTGGAGCTTTGAAGTCCGAGTAAAATCTCAAGTAATTAAGCCGGGATCAAGTTTGGGCGTCAAATTTGATAGTGTAGTACAAGCGAAGAATCAATGAGGCATATTGCACACTGTCAAGTAAATTGGACATAACTTTTCACTCAGAACTACATTGTGGCTTCATAATATATGGTTGGAAAGTTAAAGCAAAGGGATAAAACTTTTATGTTTTCCGTGTTTCCAAATTCCGAAAAGAACAGGGTGAAAAACCGCGGTTTCACCGCGACCGCGGTGGAACCGCGGAAAAACAGGCCTGCAGAAGATTTTTGAAGATTCAGAGAACTGTTCTGTCCGCGGTTCGTCCCTCGACCGCGGAAGAACCGCGGAAAGAGCCGCAAATATTAGTCCTAGTTTTGTACAAATTCAGTTTTTAAGCCCTAAAACCTCTATATAAACCCCTAGTTCTCCCAATAAAGGTATGTTGTCTATTTTGCACTACTTTTGCAAGACAATTAGTAAGAGAGAACTCTCTCAACTCATTCCTTTATTTTATATCAAGTATTTATTTACGAATTCAATTATTATTCTTTTTTCTTTGAGCATGAGTAGCTAAATCATTTTCTAAGGTTTTGATGGAACCTATTGAGTGATGAACTTATCGTTTATGTGATTACAAATTGTTAGCTAGATTTCTATTTGTTCAACTTTGTTCTTGTTGTAGTTAATTGCTAGACGTCCCAATTAGCTGTGCCTATTTAGTGTGCATAACTTGGACAATAGTGCATATTTAGGTATATTGTTGAACAACACCATACCTAGGTTATTAGAGGAATCTATAACTTTAGGCGTAAAGACGGGGTTAGGAATAACGAAGTCTTGGGTGCAATCTTAAGTGAACTATTCAAATTAAAGCTAGATAGGGTAGCTCGGGAGAGTGCACTAGTAAATTATTGTAATTGCTTGGAGAGGGTTACGGTACAAGTAGCGTTCATGATTGATAGAATATATTAACAATTTGTATGAGCATAACGATAAAGGACTCCATCAATAGGGGAAATCAATACCTTAGTCCTTTCCCCATATTATTTTACCCGAATATTCAATTCTTTCTTTTAAGCCTTTTTAATTATTGCAAAAGTAGTAGTTCGAAATTCATACAAAGATATATTCAAAGTTTGGGAACTTGATTCAGAAGTATTCTTGGGTTGTGAAAGTTGTGATTGGTAGGTTAATTCCCTGTGGGATCGATCTTGGACTTATTAGACCAGATTATATTGACTGCGACCATTGCTTGGACGTGAATCAGCCAATTCACTACTTTCTACCATTCATTCTTGATTTTCCCTTTTTCAATTTCCCTTTACCCCACACTTTGACTTTTGCATATTCGTTACAACACAAGTGCTTCTAGGAGGTAAATTAGAACAAAGTAAGAATTCAATTTTTCATGAACATTCAATAGTTATCAAAGAATAGGCTTTAAGCTCAAAGGGGTTAACTATTGTATCATGTACGGGTGAATTCATGTCTATTGATTTATTGGGTTACATAAAGAAATGCCTCTATCCTCTCTACAACCAAACAACTTCTTCTAGGTATCATGTAAAACATATAATGTAAGTAGAATCTCACACACACATAGCATGCAACTCATTTAGAATCCGGTTTATCTACAAAGTCCTATCAACGTTCAAGCAAGCTGTATCGTGCAATTTAAGGCATATTTAGAATCTACAGTCAAGCTTAGATAATACATTCTCAGGTTCATTTTAGTTTTGCTAATGTTCATACTTGGGTTACATGCTACCCTTTTCCCTCTAATCCAAAAAAAAAATCTACCTAACTCGGTTCAATAAAAATCCTTGGAAAAGAACCATGGTCAAAAGAAAAACCAAGGGGGAGGTGATACACTACCTAGAAAAAAAATAAAAGAAAGAAAAATTCCTACGTGGACTACTTCCCTCAAGAGTACTTGTCCTAAATAGTCCATCATCAGGAAGAGCCCTTTACTCATATTTTTAGATTTTTCAAATTTTCAGATTTTGTTTTTGTTTTTATTCCGACTTGGACCCTTAAGAAACTCGTCGCCAAGTGTCCATCATCGATCCAAGCCAGCTATTAGTATTTACAACTACAACTACTATGTACAACATATACAAGATAAGTTACCCACCCCACACTTAAAATCATGTCATGTCCTCGTGACATAATAATAAAAATATAGCTCTAGGGGGGCGAGTAAACTTACCTGTGACTCACTCGGAGTCGGAGACGGTGGAGGGGTCGACATGACATGCTCGACCAAGTGCTCGGAACCATGCCAGAAATCTATTTTCCGACCGAGCTTGCCTCTATGACATCGTGTCTAAGCACGTGTGTAGGCCATCTACACAGGTGCATAAGTCTGCAACATCCTCTTACATATACCTAATTATAGGTCTGGTAGATTCGAACCTAGACATATTTGATCCATGGTGAGCGTGCCTAGAAGGTTCGGCTGAGTCAGTGGAATGCCTAGCCCGGGAAACCGTCACAGGCTCAACCTCAGCATCCACGTCAATTCAGTCATTGTCTGGGCCCACCCGGATTTGAGAAGCTCTGAATGGAGCTTTTGGTGGGAGATCACCATCCGTGGCAAGGACCAGAGTCTGATGGCCGAGACACAAAGTAGTGACGAGAGATGGGTAATAAAAACCCTTGGCTTTGAGGGATCCCCTCATCACAATCTCGTCACTAATCAAGCGGGCGATGTCCACTTCCCGCTATATGATAAAACACCATGTTAGAAGTGCCCTATTAAAGTTTACGTCAGTGGTGTTGCTTGAGGGCAAAAGCCGGTTACATATGATTGAAAACCAGCATTTAGCAGTGTGTGTGTAACAGTTAGAGTGGAGTGTTTTGTTTATTATCCAAACAGGGATGCCATCAACACATAAGGCCTGAATTAACATGTCCCAGGTGACACCAGGCCTATCGTGGTAGTAGTCCACATCACTAGTATGATTTGGCAGTCTAAGAGCCTGCCTAATAGCATGTGCATGGGCGTAGACGTACTTACCTCGCATGAATACCCTCCTAGACATCTCCTATGGAGCATTGGCATAAAACTTCATAACCAGCATCTTGTTCACGAAGGCCGGTGTGTCAAATATGAACTCCATTTCGCGGCGGCGAAGTTCATCATATATCTCGGGCTTTTCAGATCGAAGGGCTAACTGTCAATTTCCACTTCTCTGAGCCAGGCCTTAGTCGCCTTGGCGTGGAAGTCAGCTTCCCCCTCCTTGCTGGCAAACCTCGACTCGTCATATGTTGGTCGCCTAGACGAGCTAGCACCCTGCCTTGATCTTTTAGGGGCCATGATCCTACATAAAAGAGAACTACCAAAAATTTGCATAATGTTAGAACATCGGTTGCCTACTCAGACTTCACCATCCGTGGATTACCACAATCGTCTCTATAGTGTTATCGTCCCATAACTCCTATACTTAACCCTCATCTAATAATTTCACCAATTCACCTCAAGCACCCTAAACTTATTTATTTTGGCAATCTAACATGACCCAATTACACCTAAACACTCTCCAAACATATACAACAACACACAACTCACTAGTTGGGCAATATCTCCCCAAAAAGTTCAATAACCAAGTACAACAACAAATAAATGACCACCTTGGCCAACCACTCTCCAATTATATCAAACAATACATTGGGTCTCCAAAACAATAAAATTAACATTATTAACTAAATTGGAGACTCAACAACACAATCTCTACTATAATCCCATCAATACCAACAAGGTTCCAAAAAATCATATAACATTCTACTACACAAACCAATTAATTTATATGGGTTCTACTAATACTAGCAACATATAATACATATTTTACAAGTTAAACTACAATTAACTAATTAATTTTACCAAACTAATGATAAAAATGAAAGAAATAAAAGAGGAAAAGAAAGAAGAACAAAAGAAGAAGACTTACTATGGAGTGTAGGAGAAGAAGAAGATTGAAGTAGAGGAATTGTTGGGAGAAGAATGGAAGAGAGAGGCTAGAGAGAAGGAGGAGAGAATTTAGAGAGAGAGAGAGAGGGAATTTGGGGGGAGTGGCGGCTGGGGTTTGGAAAATGGGGGGGGGTTTGTTATGTTTAGGGTTATTAAAGAGGGATGGGAAAGAATTGAAATTTTTTTTGTTTAGGGTTATATAGACTAACTATAATGAGTATACTTACAACAAGTTTGTGGGTTGCCTCCCACGTAGCGCCTGATTTAACGTTGCGGCATGACTCATCTTAGCGCATTTTAAGGCTCGCTAGACCTTTGAGGTTCCTCTAACCGTAGTTCCACTTTGTCCTCGATGTCATCCATGCCAACATAAAGTTTCAACCGCTGTCCATTTACCTTGAATATGCGTGAACCATCAATTGTTTGAATTTCCACAGTGCCCGAATCTAATGCCTCAATTGCCCAAGAAGGGTCTGACCACCTTGAATTTAATTTGCCCGGGAACAACCGTAATCTAGAATTGTATAATAGTACCTTGTCCATCGTTTTAAAGTTACATTCTATGATGTTCTGGTTGTGAATCTGCTTCATCCGCTCTTTATACAGTATTGTGCACTCGAAGGACAAACACCAAAATTCTTCCAACTTTTGCAACCCGGTCATTCTACATATCCCCGCTTCATCCCAGCTGAGATTCAATTGCTTCAGTGCCCACCATGCTTTGTGCTCTAGTTCCACAGGTAGATGACAAGCTCTCCCAAACACCACTTTGTATGGTGACATGCCGATTGGTGTCTTGAATGCTGTCCTGTAAGCCCATAATGCATCATCAAGCTGCCTGGACCAGTCGGTCCTCGTGGCGTTCACTATTTTTGTTAATACACTATTTATCTCCCTGTTGGAGACCTCAACTTGCCCGCTGGTCTGCCGGTGATACAAAGTGGCAAATTGGTGTTTCACATCATATTTGGCCAACAATTTCTCAAACGCCGGATTGCAAAAGTGTGTGCCCCCATCACTGATGATAGCCCTTAGAATCCCGAAACTGGTGATAATGTTTTTCTTTAGAAATCCCACCACCACCTCAGCATCATTGGTGGGTAATGCTACAACTTTCACCCATTTGGACACATAGTCTACCACAACAAGTATGTACTTATTGCTGTATGAGCTGACAAAGGGCTCCATGAAGTCTATTCCCTAGACGTCGAACACTTCCACTTGCTGGATTGGGTTCATTGGCATTTCATGACGCCGGGAGATGTTCCCGGTGCGTTGACATTCGTTGCAACCCTTCACCCACAAGTGCGCATATTTAAACACCGTTGGCCAATAGAAACCGGCCTCAAGTATCTTGCCGGCTGTTCGCACTCCTCCAAAGTGACCACAATATGCTGAAGCGTGACATGCCTGCAAATAAGAAGATTGTTCTATCTCGGGGATGCATCTCCGGATCATGTTATCAAGACATATCCTAAGAAAATAGGGTTTATCCCAATAATAAAGCTGGCTTTCATGAAAAAATCTTTTCCTCTGGACCGACAAGAGGTCGTGAGGAACAATACTGCTGGCCAGGTAATTTGCATAATCTGCATACCATGGTGCTTCAAGGAGAGCGGTGGTGAGCAGCTGCTCATCTGGAAAGGTTTCCAGAATTTCCCCACTCTCTTTGACAATTTCAGCTCCTTCGAGTCGTGACAAATGATCAGCGACATGATTTTTGGTGCCCTTTCTTTCACGTAGTTCAAGGTCGAACTCTTGGAGAAGTAGCAACCAATAAATTAGGCACGTCTTAGACTCCTTTTTGTCAATTAAGTATCTTAAAGCTGCATGGTCAGTGTATACAATTACCTTGGATCCTATGAGATAGGACCGGAATTTGTCAAACGCGAACACGACCGCAACCATCTCCTTTTCCATCACTGTGTAGTTTAGTTGTGCTCTACTCAAGGTCCTACTAGCATAGTAGATTGGATGAATCAGCTTGTCTTTCCTTTGGCCAAGCACTGCCCCCATTACGTAATCACTTGCATCGCACATTAGCTCGAACGGTTGCTCCCAGTCGGGGGCAATGATGATGGGTGCTGTGACCAATCTCTTCTTCAGTAATCTCAAAAGCAATCCTTCATTCATCAGAGAAAACAAATGGGTGATCTTTTTCAAGTAACTTACAGAGAGGGTTTGATATTTTGGAGAAGTCTTTGATGAACCTCCGGTAAAAACCGGGATGTCCAAGAAAACTTCTAATGGCCTTGACGGATGTTGGTGGAGGCAACTTTGCAATGACATCAACATTGGCTCGGTCTACCTCAATAGCTTTGCTTGAAACCCGGTGCCCCAATACTTTGGCAAGGCATTCATCGAATGAATTCCCTACCACTGAGAAATCATCCATGAACACCTCCATAATGTCTTCCACCATGTCGGTGAAAATACCCATCATGCACCTTTGGAATGTGGCAGGTGCATTGCATAGTCCGAATGGCATCCTTCTAAAGGCAAAAATGCCATATGGGCATGTGAAGGAGGTCTTCTCTCTATCCTCGGGGGCTGTGGAGATTTTATTGTACCCCGAGTATCCATCCAGAAAGCAGAAGTGTGACCTCCATGCCAACCTGTCAAGCATCTGATCAATGAAGGGAAGTGGGAAGTGGTCTTTGTGGGTGGCTGGATTCAGCGTCCTGTAGTCTATGCATATTCTCCACCAGGTGACGGTTCTAGTTGAGATCAACTCATTATTATCGTTTTTCACCACCGTCATGCCACCTTTCTTTGGCACACATTGAACTGGGCTAACCCAGCTACTATCAGAGATTGGGAAAATGATTCCCGCGTCTAGCCACTTGATTACCACTTTCTTCACCACTTCCTTCATGTTTGGGTTTAGCCCTCATTGATGTTCCCCGGAAGGTTTGTGTCCCTCTTCCAAGAGAATCTTATGCATGCAATATGCGGGGTCGATACCCTTTATGTCTGCCATGGTCCACCCAATGGCAGTCTTACATTCTTTTAGTACCTGTATGAGCTTTTCATTCTGGACATCTAACAAACCAGATGAGATAATAGCAGGTAAAGTGGAGTTAGGACCTAGAAATTCATACCTGAGATGAGATGGTAGTGGTTTACGCTCCAGCTTTGGTAGCTCTTTTATGGATGGCTTTGCAGGAGGGGTCTCTCTTTTCTCTAAATGTAGAGGCTCGAATTCAAGCTATCTCTCCCAAAACCCCTTGCCTTCCAGAGATAGTACCCATTCTGCTATAGTTTCACCATTTACCTCTTCTAAGCTCATTAGGCATGCTTGAAGTGTATCTTCAATGGTCAACTCTGCATCGTCTATCTCTACTATCACATCAACCGCATCAATAAGAGAGAAATTCGCAAACTCACTAGGGCGCCTCATGGATTTTTGCACATTGAATATGATCTCCTCATCATTCAACCTAATCTTGAGTTCCCCATTCTCAGAATCGTTCAAGGCTCTCCCAGTGGCTATGAATGGTCTACCTAAGATTATAGGAATTTCCTCGTCCACCTTGCAGTCAAGAATCACAAAATCGGTGGGAAACACGAACTTCCCCACCTGGATAAGCACATCATCTAATATACCAAATGGACGCTTAACCGTCCTTCAGCAATCTGTAATAACATGGAGGTAGGCCTGGCTCTCCCAATGCCTAGCCTCTTATAAAACACCAAGGGCATGAGATTAATGTTCGCCCCCAAATCACACAATGCCTTTGCAAAGGCATACTTTCCTATAGTGCATGGAATGGTGAAGCTACCTGGATCAGATAGCTTCTTGGCAATTGGCCTAGAGACCATTGCACTACAAGTCTGAGTAAGAGTCACGGTTGCTAAGTCTTAGATATCAAATTTCCACGACATCAAGTCTTTCATCACCTTAGCATACCCAGGCATTTCTTTCAAAGCTTCAATTAAAGGAATGTTTACTTGGATTTGATTGATCATATCAAAGAACCTTTTGTATTGCTCTTCTTTTTGGTGCTTGGCCAACCTTTGGGGGAATGGTGATGGAGGCCTCTTCTTCCCAATGACTTGGGACTTTTCTTTTTCTATCACTTTCTCTTCAACCTGCTGCTCTACCTGTTCAGATACTTTCTCCGTTCCCTGCTGCATCTCTTTATTTTCAACAACTGGCTGGACTGTAACTTCTGTAAACCCGGTGGACTCATCCAGTTCAATGGGCATTGGAGTGAGTGTCTCAGCATGTGTGTTTCTTCTCTCTCCTTCCTGCTTAGTATTAATATCTCTACCACATCCCAGAGTCACTGCCATCGGTTGCTTTGGGACTTAATCTTTTGAATTTGTTTCTGTATCTACAGGCAATGTCCATTGAGGACGATTGTTAAGAGACATAGCAATTTGGCCCACCTGTACTTCAATATTCTTGATAGATGCATTATGTGCATCTATCCTCTCATTGGTTTTGGCATTTGAGCCAATTACCTGCTGCACTATAGCTTCCAACCTTGCGGACCCATCGTCATGTCTACCCCCATGCTGTGGTGGAGGTGGATGATATCCCTGCTACTGATTGCTGAAATTTTGAGGTCTAGGATATGGAGCCATGTTGTGTGGTGGCCTCATACCTACTGCATTATATTGTGGCTGAGGAGGCCTGTTCTGCAGTGCAGCCTGCTGACCCTAACTCTGGTTACCTTGTCGTTGCCCTCCATAATTAGCCACATAATTCATGTCTTCATGCTGATGATGATGTTCTTGGTCTACTGCCGATGGATTACCTACAGGTTGCCTAATGCAAGATGTGCATAAACCACCTATATGTGAACCCGCTGCTCGACCCCAGATTCTTCCACCTTCTTCGTCAGGATTCTCATTTGTGTCAATAATGTTGCCATGTTCTCCTCCATAGTGCTAGATTGATTTAGAGGTATAGAGTGTACCACTGGAGTGATAGAAGCATTCCTGGTCGTCCACCTAGAATTTTGAGCCATCTTGTCTAGAAAATTTTGGCCCTCTCTCCAAGTCTTGCTCAGGAAAGCCCCACCTGTTGTAGCATCTACAATATTCTTCATACTATCTGAAAGCCCCATGTAGAACCTTTGACCCAATATCTGCTCAGGAATCCCATGGTGAGGACACATAACCAACATACCCTTGAATCTTTCCCAAGTTTTATGTAATGTCTCCATTGGTTTCTGCTTGAAGCTCACAATCTCTTCAATTTGTTGAGCTATCTTGTTAGGTGGATGAAACTTGTTGTGGAATTGTGTGACTAACTCATCCTAAGCTGCAATAGAGTTAATGAGGAGTGAGTTTAGCCATACCTGTACAACCCATGTAACAGAGAACGGAAAGAGCAATAGTCTGATGGCTTTCGGAGTCACATTCGGTTGCCTCTGTGTATTGCATATCGAGAGAAAGTTCTTCAGGTGCTGCTGTGGATCTTCAACCTGAGACCTAGAGAATAATCCCTTATTTTGCAACAAGTGTAGCATGTTGTTAGTAATCTGGAAAGACTCATCTTAAATCGCTGGCACAACGATGGCAGTTGCCAAATTATCCGATGTGGGTTGTGCCCAGTCAAATAGTGCACCTTCCTGCGCCTCTTGTGCCTCTTGCATGTTTAGCCCAGCTTGCTGGTTTGGGTCGTTCACGTGGCACATGTCGAAGTCTAGTTTGATTGGTTGTTGAGATTGCTGAATTTGTTTGATATCCCTGTTACGTGCCCGGAAAGTTTGCTCGGGGTCTGTGAGTCCTTCAATTAGTTCTCCAGTCCTTGCAGTTTTTATAGGCATGCACCTGAGTACCCAAGTCAACAATCGTCAAAATATTCAATGTAAAGTGTAGAAAGAACCTGACTACACAAGCATCTTGAAGTTCTGTAAGTGGCAATTGATAATTCCATTAATTCCCCGGCAACGACGCCAAAATTGATTCACATCCAAACAACGGTCGTAGTCAATATAACCTGGTCTAATATGTCCATAATCGATCCCACAGAGAATTACCTACCAATTGCAACTTTCACAACCCAAGAACACTTCCGAATCAAGTTCCCAAACTTTGAATATATTTTG
The DNA here is from genome assembly GCA_032618575.1 of Nicotiana noctiflora. Taxonomy (NCBI): domain Eukaryota; kingdom Viridiplantae; phylum Streptophyta; class Magnoliopsida; order Solanales; family Solanaceae; genus Nicotiana; species Nicotiana noctiflora. The sequence continues at coordinate 159,538 of JASVEL010014106.1, forward strand.
TGAGATTTTCGAACAGCTACTTTGCAAGAATTAAAAGACTGAAAAGAAATAATTGAATAATGGGTAAATAATATGGAGAAAGACTAAGGTATTGATTTCCCCTATTGATGGAATCCCTTCTATTTATGCTCATACATATTGTCAATATATTCTATCAGTCATGAATGCTATTTGTACCTTAACCCTCTTCCGAGCAATTACGATAATTTACTAGTGCACTCTCCCGAGCTACCCTAGCTAGCTTTAATTTGAATAGTTCACTTAAGATTGCACCCAAGACTTCGTTATTCCTAATCCAGTCTTTTCGCCTTAAGTTATAGATTCCTCCAATAACCTAGGTGTGGTGTTGTTCAACAATATACCTAAATATGCACTCTTTTCCAAGTTATGTACACTAAATAGGCACAGCTAATTGGGACGTCTACCAATTAACTACAACAAGAACGAAGTTGAACAAATAGAAATCTAGCTAACAATTTGTAATCACATAAACAAGAAGTTCATCACCCAATAGGTTCCATCAAAACCTTAGAAAAGGAATTAGCTACTCATGATCAAGGAAACAAGAATAATAATTGAATTAATAAATAAATAATTGATATAAAAAAAAGGAATAAGTTGAGAGATTTCTCTCTTACTAATTATCTTGCAAAAGTACTCAAAAATACAATGCTTGCCTCTTTTGGGCGGACTAGAGGTTTATATAGAGTGTTTAGGGCTTAAAAACTGAATATGTACAAAATTAGGAATAAAATTGCGGCGCCTTTCGTGGTTCATCTGCGGTCGCGGATGAACCGCAAACAGAACACTTCTATGATTCTTCCAAAAGTTCCGCGAGCTTGTTTTTCCGCTTTTCATCCGCGGTCGCGAGTGAACCGCAGATGAACAGTAATTCGGATTTCTTTTTCTATTTTTCAAGGTAACTTCACTTCAACTCTTCACTTGGCTTTTCATCATCTTGTGACTCCAAAATAGCTCCTTTAGCATCCAATGGCTCATGTGTACCTATAACACTCCAATAAACACTAATCAAAGCATTTTTGTCATCATAAACAATATCAATTCAACAACAAAGTGTGATTATTTAGGGCATAATTATAGTCAAATTCACCTATTATCAGTGCCCTTTGGGTCAGCCATGCTCATGCGATGATGGAGTCAATGAGGAATGCTACTTGGTTGATCCTGACAGTAGTCATATGCTTGTCTCAAACATTAAGGCATGCATGTGTAAGTATGAACAAATTGAGACCGTGAAACTGCGAATGGCACATTAAATAAGTTATAGTTTGTTTGGTGGTATCTACTAATTGAATAACCGTAGTAATTCCAGAGGTAATACGTGCAACAAAACTCGACTTCTTGAAGGGATGAATTTTTTAGAGAAAAGGTCAACGCAGCCTTTGCCCATTGCTGCGATTATTCATGATAACTCGACGGATCGCACGGCCATCGGGCCGGCGACGCATCATTCAAATTTCTGCCCTATCAACTATTGATGGTAGGATAGTGGCCAACCATGGTAGCGACATGTGATGGAGAATTAGGGTTCGATTCCGGAGAGGGAGCCTGAGAAATGGCTACCACATCCAAAGAAGGCAGCACGGGCGCAAATTACCCAATCCTAACACGGGGATATAGTGACAATAAATAACAATAGCTGGCTCTATGAGTTTGGTATTCAATGAGTTTATAGCCTTGGCTGACAAGCCCGGGTAATCTTTGAAATTTCATCGTGATGGGTATAGATCATTGCAATTATTGGTCTTCAACGAGGAATTCCTAGTAAGCGCAAGTCATCAGCTCGTGTTGACTACGTCCTTGCCCTTTGTACATACCACCCGTCGCTCCTACTGATTGAATGATCTGGTGAAATGTTCGAATCACGGCGATATGGGCGGTTCCATGCTTGGGATGTCACGAGAAGTCCATTGAACCTTATCATTTAGAGGAATGAAAAGTCATAACAAGGTTTCCGTAGGTGACTGCAAAAGGATCATTGTCGAAACCTGTATAGCCGAACGACCCGCGGACCAGTTTAAACACTAGGGAGCAGCACGGTAGGGGTGCTTCGGCCTTCGTCCGCAAAGCTCCCTTCTATCCCCGATGCGTGCGCTTGCGTGCGTGTCAGGTGATTAACTAACCCTGGCGCAGAAATCATCAAGGAATACTAAGTTGAAAGCCTGCCCCGCGCACCTGTTTGTGTCGCGCGCGGGGGGACTTGTGCTTCTTTTGAAACACAAACGACTCTTGGCAACGGATATCTCAGCTCTCGCATTGATGAAGAAAGTAGCAAAATGAAATACTTAGTGTGAATTGCAGAATCACATGAACCATCGAGTCTTTAAACGCAACTTGCGCCCGAAGCCATCAGGGATAAACGCAACTTTGCCTGGGCGTCACGCATCACGTCGAGTCTTTAAGTGCAACTTTGCCTGGGCGTTATGCATCACGTCGCCCTCGTACATCGTGACATTTTCATGGTCACAGCGGTGTCATGGGGAGGATACTGGCCACCCGTGCGCCTTGAGCATGCGGTTGGCCTAAATTCAAGTCTACGGCAATGGACGTCACGACAAATGGTGGTTGAAACCCAACTCTCAAAATGTCATGGCTCCAACCCGTCGGACGTTTGGGATCCCTAACCCTTATCACACTTAGGCACTCCGACCGCGACCCCAGGTCAGGCGGGACTATGTGCTGAGCTTAAGCATGTCAATAAAGGGAGGAAAAGTTTTTACAAGGATTCCCCTAGTAATGGCGAGTGAACCGTGAACAGCGCAACCTTAGAATCGGGCGAACCGCCATCCGGATTGTAGTCTGAAGATGCGTCCTTAGTGGCAAACCGGGCCCATGTCCCCTATAAGGGGGCGCTAGAGAGGGTGAGAGCCTCATTGTTTCCAGACCCTGTCGCACCATGAGACGCTGTCTACGAGTCGGGTTGTTTGGGAATGCAGCCCAAA
>JASVEL010014106.1:165000-171049 GCA_032618575.1 Nicotiana noctiflora
AAGCATTCATAGCATTGCTTTTTGATCCTTCAATGTCGGCTCTTTCTATCACGGTGAAGAAGAATTCACCAAGTGTTGGATTGTTCACCCACCAGTAGTGAACGTGAGCTAAGTTTAGACCGTCATGAGACAGGTAAAATTTACCCTACCGATGATAGTGTTGCAATAGTAATTCATCCTAGTATGAGAGGAACCGTTGATTCGCATAATTGGTCATCGCATTTGGTTAAAAAGCCAGTGGCACGAAGCTACTGTGCGCTAGATTATGACTGAACGCCTCTAAGTCAGAATTTGAGCTAGAAGCGACGCATGCGCCCGCCGTCCGCTTGCCAACCCGTAGTAGGGGCCTTTGGCCCCCAAGGGCATGTGTCGTTGGTAAAGTCATCACGACGGAAGAGTCGCAGTAGCCACCTTGAAGTACTATTTCCATCGAGCTGCTGGCAGAATCCTTTGCAGATGACTTATATACGCGATGGGTTATTGTAAGTGGCAGAGTGGCCTTGCTGCCACGATCCAGGATTCAGCCCTTTGTCGCTCCGATTTGTCCCTCTCCCTCCAATCCAATCAATTTCTAACTTTTCCAAAAAGAGGTTTAGTCCTCTCTTGATGCTAAATAATATACTAAGTGTTGGAAAAACGTACAAGTCTTAAAGACCATGGGACCTATACAATTTGTGTATTAGATGGACAATAGGACCCGACACATAGTCGTGTCGAGGGAATGGCTTTGTGCGAATACACTACTAGCGGCTTTTCGGTGTGTCCCTTCGGAGGTTGAGGCCTATGCCAAGGCGCGATGTGTGCAAATAGTTGTTTCTCAGTGTGTCGCTTGAGTGGCCAAGGCCCAATGCACCGCAGCCGTGGACATGGCATGGCACAAGGTATCACTCGAAAAGACAAGTCCTATGCCAAAGTCATGGCAGGATGTCGCAGGACATGGGAGGCCATAGCAGGGCATGGCCATGGTACGGGTCAGGACATGGCAGGACTTGGCAAGCCATGGGAGTGCATGGCCATGCCACGGGTCAGGACGTGGCAGGCCATGGCAGTGCATGGCCATGACACGGGTCAGGACGTGGCAGGCCATGGCAGTGCATGGCCATGGCACAGGTCAGTTCGTGGCAGTGCATGGCCATGGCATGGATAAAGATGTGGCAGGACATGGCAGGCCATGGAAGTGCGTGGCCATGGCCGGGATCAGGACGTGGGAGGCCATGGCAGGGCGTGGCCATGGTAGAGGCTAGGACGTGGCTGGCCATGGTAGTGCGTGGCCATGGCACGGGTCAGGACGTGGTAGTGCATAGCCATGGCACGGGTCAGGATGTGGCAGTGCATGGCCATGGCCCGGGTCAGGACGTGGCAGGCTATGGCTGGCCATGGCAGTGCATGGCCATGGCACGGGTCAGGATGCGTCAGTGCATGGCTATGGAATGGATCAGGATGTGGCAGGCCAAGGTAGGCCATGGCAGGGCATGGTAAGCCATGGCAGTGCATGGCCATGGCACGGGACATGATGTGGCAAGACGTGGCAGGCCATGGCAGCGCGTGGCCATGGCACAGGTCAGGACGTGGCAGGACGTTTCTATGGCACGGGTCAGGATATGTCTCCACGCCACTCAATGTCTAGTGCTAGCCAAATGCTTAGCAACATGTCGAGCGCAGTGATGGTAGTGGTCGTTGGTGGTGGTGATGGAAAGTAGCGATAGTTTTCGGTAGCTACCGGCAACGGTTGGTGGACGCTTGGTGGTTGGCACCGGCGATTTAAGTCGGAATCACTTATAGCGGTTGCAACAATGTTATTTAATCATGATTAATGGTGGTTGGTCATCCATATGGTTTTATAAAAATATTATGTATTTTACCTATTTTTTATCTAGTTTTTATTAATTTTTATGCTTTTATTGTAATATTAAATAGTTTTTATGTTAGCTTTATATAAAAAATAATTACTCTTTTATGTGTAATATTATTACTAGATGTATTGGAAAATTTTTCCATTATTTTTTCTATTTCTATAAGAATTTTCCATAATATTATTTACTATTTTTCATTTTATAATAAAAATAAAAATAATTTTTTTTTTGTAAAAAATTTCATTTACAATGTTTAAAAGTCATTTGTGATTAAATTAGCTAAGTTCTACCTTGGTTTGTGCTATTTGGTGTTGTACAACTCCATTATGATTCTCTAGACATGGCATGTCTACTCCTGAAACTTGTGTTTTTGTAAGCATATATAAGGGGGGGTAAAGGTGTTGAAAGGCACCCAAGGTGTTTGCTGCCAGGCAGTGTGGGCACGCATGGGGGACGCTGGCATGGGGCATGGGGAATGGGGGCAAGCGCGGCTTGTCCGTGCTACGTCCCCAAAGATCAAAAACCATGCCAGCAAGTACTCGAGTGGGCTGAAAGCATGCCTGGGGGTGACACCACTCGTGGCAAACATTAGCTTTTTGCAACAAAAGGTGGAGCATCATGCAATTAGCACCTCAAGGTGTCGCGCGCATGGGGCAAAGCTTAGTAACTGTCGAATGCCAATGGATGTTGTGGGACAAATCGGGAGGCGACAACGCTTATGGCGGCAAATGGCTTTTAGCAAGGGAACGACAAAGCAACGTGCGATTAGCAGCGCAAGGGGCGAAGTACATGGGGCGAAGCTTTCTAAGTTGCCGATTGCCATTGGTTGTTACGGGTTGTGTCTGTCATTACATCACTCGTGGCTGCTGATGTCTTTTAGTAATGGAACGACAAAGCAACGTGCTAGTAGCACCGTAAGGGGAAAAGTGCATGGGGCAAAACTTACAAAGTTGTCGATCACCATCGGTTGTTTGTAACCCCCCCCCCCACCGCTGGTGACAGCTGATGGCTTTTGACAATGAACGGTGGAGCATCGTGCAAGTAGCGCCACAAAGCGCTATGCGCATGGGGCAAAGCTCAGTAGATGTCGATTGCAATCAGTTTTTGCGGGAAACAACCGATGAAGACATCGCTCGTGATGACTGATGGCTTTTAGCAATAGAACGGAAAAACAACGTGCAAGTAGCACCAAAAAAGGCAAAGTGCATGGGGCGAAGCTTAATAAGTTGCCAATTTCTTTCGGTTGTTACTGGTTGTTTTTAGCATCGCTCATGGTAGCTGATGGCTTTAGACAATGAACGGCAGAGCGTCGTACAAGTAGCGCTGCAAGGTGCCGTGCGCATAGGGCGAAGCTTAGTATATGTCGGTAGCCAATGTTTGTTGCGGGCAACATCCAGAGGCGAAAACGCTCGTGGAAGCTGATGTCTTTTAGCAATGGAACGGTAAAGCAATGTGCTAGTAGCACCGCAAGGGGCAAAGTTCCAGGGGTGAAGCTTACTAAGTTTTCGTTTGCCATCAGTTATTGCTGGTTGTGTCTTACATCGGGAGGCAACAAAGCTCGTGGAGGCTGAAGGATTTTATCAATGGAACGGCAAAGCAACGTGCAAGTAGCACCGCAAGGGGCAAAGTGCATGGGGCGAAGCTTAATAAGTTGTCGATTGCCATCAGTTGTTGCAGGCAAAATAAGAAGGTGACGACGCTCTTGGCGGCTGATGGCTTTTAGCAATGGAACAGCAACGAAACGTTTTAGTAGCACCGCAAAGGGCAATGTGCATGGGGTGAAGTTTACTAAGTTGTCGATTACCATCGGTTGTTGCGTGCAACATCGATAGGTGACAACAATCGTGGCGACTGATAGCTTTTAGCAATGGAACGACAAAGCAACATGCTAGTAGCACCGCAAGGGGAAAACTATATGGGGCAAAGCTTACTAAGTTGCCGATTGCCATCGGTTGTTGCTGGTTATGTCTAACATCGTGAGGCGACAATGCTCGTGGAGGCTTATGGATTTTATCAATGAAACAACAAAGCAACGTAAAAGTATCACTGCAAGGGGAAAATTGCATGGGGCCAAGCTTACTAAGTTGTCAATTGCCATCGGTTGTTGCGGGCAATATCGGTAGGCAACAATGCTCGTGGCGGCTGATGGCTTTTAGCAATGGAACGACAAAGCAATGTGCTAGTAGCACCGCAAGGGGCAAAGTGCATGGGGCGAAGCTTACTAAGTTTATGATTGCCATTTGTTGTTGTGGGTTATGTCTGCCCCCCCCCCCCCCCGTGATGGCTGATGGCGTTTGGCAACGAATGGAGCATCATGCAAGTAGCACCATAAGGTGCCGTACGCATGGGGCGAAGCTCAGTAGATGTTGATTGCTATTGGTTGTTGTTACATCGCTCGTGACGGCTGATGGCTTTTAGCAATGGAACGACAATAACCCATGCAAGTAGCACCAAAAGGGGCAAAGTGCATGGGGTGAAGCTTACTAAGTTGCTGATTGACATCGGTTGTAGCTGGTTGTGTCTAGCATCGCTCGTGGCATTTGATGGCTTTAGACAATGAACGACGGAGCGTCGTGCAAGTTGCACCGCAAGGTGCCCTGTGCATGGTGCGAAGCTTAGTCTTTGCCGACTGCCATTGGTTGTTGTGGTCAACATCGAGAGGCGATAATGCTCGTGGAGACTGATGGCTTTTAGCAATGTAACGGTAAAGCAACGTGCTAGTAGCGTCGCTAGGGGAAAAGTGCATGGGGCGAAGCTTACTAAGTTGTCGTTTGCCATCTGTTGTTGCTGGTTGTGTCTAACATCGGGAGGCGACAATGCTCATGGTGGCTGATGGCTTCTAGCAATGGAACGGCAAAGCAACGTGCAAGTAGAACCGCAAGGGGCAAAGAGCATGGTGTGAAGCTTACTAAGTTGTTAATTTCAAACAGTTGTTGCGGGCAACATCGAGAGGCGACAACACTCATGGCGGATGATGGCTTTTAGTAATGGAATAGCAAAGCAATGACTTAGTAGCACTGTAAGGGGCGAAGTGCATAGGGCGAAGCTTACTAAGTTGTCAATTGCCATCGGTTGTTGCAGGAAACATCGAGAGGCGACAACACTCATGGCGGCTGATGCATTTTAGCAACTGAACGGCGAAGCAACGTGCTAGTAGCACCGCAAGGGGCAAAGTGCATGGAGCGAAGCTTACTAAGTTGCTGCTTGCCATCAGTTGTTGCTGGTTGTGTCTAACATCGGGAGGCGACAACGCTTATGGCGGCTGATGGCTTTTAGTAATGGAACGACAAAGCAATGTGCAAGTAGCACCACAAGGGGCAAAGTGCATGGGGAAAAGCTTACTAAGTTGTCAATTTCCATCGGTTATGGAGGGCAATATCGGGAGGCGATAACCCTCGTGGCGGCTGATGGCTTTTAGCAATGGAATGACAAAGCAACGTGCTAGTAGCACCGCAAGGGGCAAAGTGCATGGAGCGAAGCTTACTAAGTTACCGATTGCCATCGGTTGTTTCTAGTTCTGTCTAACATCGGGAGGCGACAACGCTCATGGCGGCTGATGGCTTTTAGCAATGGAACATCAAAGCAATGTGCAAGTAGCATCGCAATGGGCAAAGTTGATGGGGCAAAGCTAACTATGTTTTCGATTGCCATTGTTTGTTGCTAGCAACATTGGGAGGCGACAACGCTCGTGGTGGCTGATGGCTTTTAGCAATGGAACGACAAAGCAACATTTTTGTAGAACTGCAAGGGGCGAAGTGCATGGGGTGAATCTTACTAAGTTGCCGAATGACATCGGTTGTTTCTGGTTGTGTCTAACATCGGGAGGAGACAACGCTAGTGGCGGCTAATGGCTTTTAGCAATGGAATGGCAAAGCAACGTGAGTAGCACCGCAAGGGGAAACGTGCATGGGTCGAAGCTTACTAAGTTGCCGTTTTCCATCGATTTTTGCGAGCAACATCGGGAGGCGAAAATGCTCGTGGCGGCTGATGGCTTTCAGTAATGGAACGACAAAGCAACATGCAAGTAGCAACGCAAGGGGCAAAGTGCATGAGGCGAAGCTTACTAAGTTGCCGATTGCCATTGATTGTTGGTGGTTGTGTCTAGCATAACATCGGAAGGCGACATCACACGTGGCGGCTAATGGGTTTTAGCAATGTAACAATAATGAATCGTGCAAGTAGCGCCGAAAGGTGTC
>JASVEL010014107.1:0-56794 GCA_032618575.1 Nicotiana noctiflora
TAGATTACATCAAGAAATCAATTAAGCTAACTAACCATGTTCCCAACCTTTTACTCATTTCGGATAAGCCTCAACACAAGCACATTCAAGGTCACAAATGGAACAACGACCAATCAACAACATAAATTGCAAGTAGTCAAACATAGGAGCAATCAGTACTCCCCAGGTTGCAAACTCTCCTGTTGTCTCCTTTCACAATTTCACATTATTGATTTATGTATCAATTTTCAATAGCGATTTCGATCGCTTTCCATCCTTATTGCCCCCGACCACCCTTATTACCTCGGCCACCCTTATCACCCCAACCCACACCTTATTTCACCACGTTGCGGCGCGCAACACGACCCCGCCTTACGGTTGAAAACACAACAATTTCAAACAGCAGATAAGGTACTACACACAATTTCAACAAGTTCAAATAAGCAACTTGCACATTGTTTCATGTTCTCAATTACTTCTCAAGCCAATATCACAACCAAGTTACAATGTTTCCACATTCAAGAATATTCACATATGTATATTCAACAATTTTTCCATAATTCAAGTGTTTCATCTCTTTCCACAATAAACCAATTCTCAAGTGTTTCATTTTCTTTTCCACAAGGTGCCATAAAGGCCATCATAATCATTATTCACAAATTCTTTACCAAATTCAACTCTCATTTACCTTTCGGCTCATATTTCATACCACAACACTCATAGTTCAACAACAACTTTGAATATCCAACAACAACATCAAATAATCACATACGGTTTCTCAAATCAACATATGCCAAACAATTTTACATATACGGGCGATTTCACAAGAATCAAAATTAGCCATACATACCTGGTGATGAGTTTTCTTCCATTAACTTCCTACTTTATGCTTACCCAAGCTATCTTACTCTTGCCAACCTTGTTCTTGAAGACTCTTACTTCTACTCACTTCTTTTTACTAGAAATCAAGTTCAATAATCATGCATGAGTGTAAAAATTCTATTTTTAAAAGCTATTATATGCAAACCTCTCTTTACCCAATTAAAACTGAAAATCAAAGAAAATAGTTAGGGTTTTTACCTTGAAAATATTGGGGAAGTTGAATCCTTGCCCTAGGATCCCTTGGAATTAAAATGATTGGAACAATCCTTGAAGATGCAAGATTTCTCTCTCTAAAAACCCTCTCTTCTCTCTCTAATTTTTGGTGAGATGATATGATAAAAATGAAGAAGAGGTGTGTTATATTAAAGAAGAGATCGGGTCAAAATGTTACAAAAGCTGGGCCGGGGTCAATTATGCGGTCACTATGCGACCGCAGAACACACATGCGGTCCGCAAAGTGACCGCAAAATGGCCTCAAAAATTACAAGTTTCTGTTAAGGAATGCGGCCGGAATGCGGTCCGCATGTTTGATCTGCGGTCGCAAAATGCACCGCAGATTTGACATGCGATCGCATATCGACCGCACATTTGACAGATTTTTGAGAAACTCTCTGGAACGATTTGCGGTCAGAATGCGGTCCGCATGTTGATTCTGCGGTCGCATTCTTGACCGCATATTTGACACTTTTTCGGAAAAATTATTTCTCTACATTTTTTAAACTTAAATCATTACCAAGGGTCCGAACCGCGGCTCGCAAGCTCGCCGCGAAGAATTCTACGCATTCCTAACACATTATTCGGACCATGACACCACATCTACTAGGTTTTATGCACAAAAAATTTTACGGGGCCTTACATCCTCCCCCCCTTAAGATCATTCGTCCTCGAATGAGGATTTTGAAATAATTGGTTTTGAAAGACATGATATGCAAACTATCACAATTTTGACTAACTCTTATATTTTAGAAAAATTTCGCAGAGTTTCCTTTGTATTATGGACATATCCACCTGTCAGAGGGCCCCCGAAACACATTACCAAACAACAATACACAAATACAACACTTTTCACCACTTGTATATACTTTCCTGCCTCAACAAATGCACACATTTTATCACATTGTTACTATTGCACATAAACTAGTCACTTCAATGAGTCCTTTCCTTATTCAACCATTTTAACACAACATGTACACACAAACAAACCACTACCAATCTACACTTGCTATTAGTCGCTTACTTAACACATAACTCTTTACAAAATGGAGGAGGCTTTTACTAACACTAAGAGGGAAACAACTTGGACAAGATGACAGTTACTAGAAGTAGAAGGATCGCCTAATTTCTTCTAAGCTTGATCAAACAAATGGGGGTACTTTTCCTTCATCTCTTTTTCCGCTTCCCATGTGGCCTCCTCAACTTGTTGACTTCGCCACAACACTTTAACAGAGGCGACTTCCTTATTTCTCAACTTACGGACTTGCCTATCCAGAATTGCAACTGGAACCTCTTCATATGACAGATCTTCATTAACCTCTATAGCTTCGACTGGCATGATGGTGGATGGATCTCCAATCACTTTCTTCAACATGGACACATGGAATACCGGATGCACTGATGACATCTCGGGAGGCAACTCTAGCCTATAAGCAACTTGACCAATCCTTTGAACGATCCGATATGGCCCGACATACCTAGGACTCAATTTCCCTTTCTTTCCGAATCGCATGACTCCCTTCATAGGAGATACCCTCAAGAACACCCAATCATCGACTTGAAACTCCAAATCCCTTCGACGAACGTCCGCATAGGACTTTTGACGACTCTGTGCTGTTTTCATTCTCTCCTGAATAACCTTGACCTTTTCCATAGCTTCGTACACCATATCTGGCCCTAGCAATTCCGCTTCACCTGCCTCAAACCACCCAATTGGCGATCTACATCTTCTCCCGTACAATGCCTCAAATGGGGCCATCTGAATGCTAGCTTGATAGCTATTATTGTAAGCAAATTCTATCAGTGGCAAGTGTTCATCCCAATTACCTTTAAAATCTAAGACACAAGCCCGCAACATATCTTCAAGCGTCCGAATGGTCCGCTCGGCCTGTCCATCGGTCTGTGGATGGAAAGCTGTGCTGAGATTCACCTGAGTTCCCAAACCTTGCTGAAACTTCTTCCAAAAGTTAGCTGTGAACTGAGCCCCACGATCTGAGATGATATAAAGTGGAGTGCCATGAAGTTTTACTATCTCCTTGATGTACAATCTTGCATATTGCTCCGCAGTATCAGTGGACTTGACAGGCAGGAAGTGAGCTGATTTGGTGAGTCGATCTACTATCACCCATATTGAATCGAACTTATGATGTGTGCGAGGTAAGCCCACCACGAAATCCATATTGATCATCTCCTATTTCCACCTTGGTATTCCTATAATCTGAGTTAATCCACCGGGCCGTTGATGCTCGGCCTTCACTTGTTGACAGTTCGGACATTTAGCTACAAAGTTTTCTATATCCCTTTTCATACCGTTCCACCAATAAATCTCCTTAAGGTCATGATACATTTTCGTGGAACCTAATTGTACAAAATATCTGGAAATATGTGCCTCTGCCATTACCCTTTCCCGAAGTTCGTTCACGTCCGGAACACATAGTCTGTCTTGACACCGCATTACACCATCTTCACTGCTGAGTACAAATGCTGAGGTCTTGTCATTCATAACTACTTCCTTTACCCGAACTAATGCTGGATCCATGAACTGTTTTTCCTTGATTTCCGCGACCAATGATGATTCTGCTCCATTATGCACAAAAATATCCCCCTCGTCTGACGCTGAGATACGAACCCCCAAACTGACTAATTGGTAAACCTCTCGAGCCAGGGGTCTCTGATCCACACCCAAATGAGCCAACTACCCATGGATTTTCGACTAAGAGCGTCGGCTACCACATTTGCCTTCCCTGGATGGTACAATATGTTCATATCATAGCCCTTGAGCAATTCTAACCACCGCCGCTGTCTTAGATTTAGCTCCTTCTGCTTGAACAAATACTGGAGGCTCTTGGGGTCTGAAAACACATCTACATAAACTCCATAAAGATAGTGCCGCCATATTTCAAAGCAAACACAACTGCCGCGAGCTCCAAATCATGTGTCGGATAATTCTTCTCGTGATTTTTTTGAGTTATCTCGAAGCATACGCTATAACCTTTCTGTGTTGCATCAACACACACCCCAAACCAACCCTGGAGGCATAACTATCACCTTAACACTTTACATCATTAGCGGGACATCTTTATTATATCCCTCTTACATAAGACCTTCCACGAATTTAGTTCTACTATAATTTCCTTGATATAGTTACGACCCCATCTGAACCATTTCTACTAACTCTTGCGATTCTTATCAAAAGGCATTACTGAGTGAGTTTTCTCATATGACCTCCTATCTCAAATGAATAGCACTGGCTAACTTGCACATATACCCCGAATAACACTAACTTGCACGGCATTGTATCGAATGTAAAGTAGCATTGTGCTCTAACTTTTCTTAACCAACCTCTTCTCCCCATATGTGCATTATAGACTTTAAGAAACTGCACTACTTCCCCTGTGAAATTTCCTACCATCCCTCATTACGGTTAAACACCTCTCAAAACGTATATCAACAACCTTTATATGCATATGACTTACGAAGGGTCACTATCCCGAGAAGGGTATTCTCTGAAACTTTAAATCCTCCTCAATCCTTTAACAACAACTTTTGGTTTTACTCTTAAGTGTAAGGCTTAGTCCCCCTAATTCTATCTCCGACGAGTAACTCGCCTCATCCCCCATGTTATAGTTATCAATGAAGTTCCCTGATATTGCCGCTTAAGAGTTATCATGCCAAACACGTCTAGTCTGTCACGAGTTTTCATCCTCTTTCAATCCATTCCGAACCTTTCATTCCCATCCTTTTTTTTTTTTTTTTTTTTTTTTTTTCATAATTAATAGCTTTAATGTTCCACACATTTGTCTGTCTCCTGTGAATTTGAAAAATCATTATGTTTTGTTTAATCATTTTACAGTACCACAACCTTACCAACGATAACCTCGCTTCCCATTGTGTGTAGACATGAACTATCTCTAGACCTCTTTAGTTGATATTCAGTGTCATCCAAGTCGGTTGCATTGCGGTTAATCCCTTATAACTTTTATTAACACTTGTGCTTTAGGTGAGTCCACCATTCTGATGCAAAAATTGTTTTAAATGACCATGACCATCTCAATTTAAAGGTTTTCTCCCCATTTCTTCTCACCCCATTCTTCCTAGTTAGTGAATAGCCACGCACTCTTCCATATATTACGTGGTCTCTTACCTTAGGTATTCCATCCGGCTCACCTCTTAACTCTTATTGGGACATATGTAGCAAGGAGTGTTCGTCTGAACATCATTTAACACTTATCTATTTGTAAGGCTCTTTAGAGGCTCTCTATCAAGCCCCAATTACCATCTTGGGTTGTTGTGGCAACACATTCATTTCTCCCACTCGTTTTGGCTTTCTTAGTATCCCGAAACTTTGTTTAAATCACAAATCTATGATTAGCCCATTCTAGGAACTCACAATCTTTCACATTTGACATATGGTACCTCCTTGGGTCCCATTTCTCCCGACCTTATGACAAGTAAAAGTCTCTTTACAAACATACTCTTATTTTCTAGAATCGTTGACCCTATCGGTCACATTGCCATGCGTGAAGAATTTACATTCCTTAATCTCTTTTCTAGACCATTCATGTCTTCACCGAAATATTCAAATATCATAACTACATGGTCTCGCTCTTGTTTCATTGTATTTAAGTAGCCTCACGATGGTCCTCCCTCTCCCACATGGGGATAATATCCTGGATCTTGACACAAGTCTTGAGTTTAGAAACTTTAGGGACATATGCCTCATATATCTATCCCTCTTATATGCATACTCGACTATTAGGAAAATTTAAGTCACCATAGTATTGATCTCATAAGTTCCCTTCTCCTATTCAGCCACGTAGGTATGGGATTCCAAGTCCCCACGCATATCCTTTATGAGTGTAACGCAACTTCGTACATTTCTGGGTCCTTATAACGTTCGTAAGACGAGGGTCTTCTCACCTAGGGTCCAATTGAGTCTCATTTCATAACTTTTTACCTCATATGAGAGACTTACACTCTCCCCATTAATCTCTTAGTCATTATCTCATATATCACGTGCTTATATAACCAATATTCTTTCACACCTTACGATCAATTATATACTTCTTGCACTAACCATGCTTGCTATTTAAGCTTACATATCAATCATCAAATCAATGCCTCTTCGTGCGGGTAATCACTTCTAATCATTTCCCCAAATAAAGTATACTTGTAGTACTATGTACTTATACTATATATATTCATACAGTTTATTCAACAAGATACATGTGCAATCTCCATAACACCCATGTCTTTTCCCATTGGTCATGACATATGACAACACTACATGAAATAGACGAAAGAGCATTTAAACTTACCTTGAATCTCAACGCACGGGTTACAAAACAATCTTATAGTCAAGCTTTATCGCACGATTTGGAGTGATGAAGAAGGGTAATATTCCTAAATGTACGTGCAGCCCCCTACTTATATGATGTGGTCGACAACACACATATAAGAAGGGCACTACTAGACACGGCTCCGAGACATCCTAGGACACTTTAAAAACCATATGCTCTGATACCAAGTTTGTCACGCCCCAAATCGAGGGACATGACCGGCGCTTAACCGGGTTGCCCCAGTCAAGCGGACCTGGGTGCCTTCCATTCCCACGCGTTACCCCTGTGTTGACTGTTACTCATTAACCACAATATCTTACCAACAATGACCGATTTCACAATGCATAAACATAACCATGTGATTTATTTACTAACAAGTTCATAATTTATATTTACAACGCCCCATACGTATACATAGGCCACAATCCCACAGTTTACCTGTCTACGGAGCCTCTAGGATACAAAAAGGGAAATACAATACTTGCCGGTAACAAGGCCCCGGCTATACCTTACAAAATCCAAAAGAAAGTCTGAAATAAAAGTGGCATGAGCCACGCTGTGCCCCGAGGAAGAAAGGGGCTCACCAAAAACGGGCAGTGGAGGATGAAAGATACTACTGCCGATGAGCTGAAGTGCCTGCTACTGATCCACCTACAATCATGACACGAATGTAGCGCCCCCGGCAAAAGGGACGTCAGTACACTTGAATTGTACTGGTATGTATGGACAAACTTTGTCCCAAGTAAACTCAAGCCATTAAACAAGGATCACCGTGTTAAGACAGCCAATAGATTACATCAAGAAATCAATTAAGCTAACTAACCATGTTCCCAACCTTTTACTCATTTCGGATAAGCCTCAACACAAGCACATTCAAGGTCACAAATGGAACAACGACCAATCAACAACATAAATTGCAAGTAGTCAAACATAGGAGCAATCAGTACTCCCCAGGTTGCAAACTCTCCTGTTGTCTCCTTTCACAATTTCACATTATTGATTTATGTATCAATTTTCAATAGCGATTTCGATCGCTTTCCATCCTTATTGCCCCTGACCACCCTTATTACCTCGGCCACCCTTATCACCCCAACCCACACCTTATTTCACCACGTCGCGGCGCGCGACACGACCCCACCTTACAGTTGAAAACACAACAATTTCAAACAGCAGATAAGGTACTACACACAATTTCAACAAGTTCAAATAAGCAACTTGCACATTGTTTCATGTTCTCAATTACTTCTCAAGCCAATATCACAACCAAGTTACAATGTTTCCACATTCAAGAATATTCACATATGTATATTCAACAATTTTTCCATAATTCAAGTGTTTCATCTCTTTCCACAATAAACCAATTCTCAAGTGTTTCATTTTCTTTTCCACAAGGTGCCATAAAGGCCATCATAATCATTATTCACAAATTCTTTACCAAATTCAACTCTCATTTACCTTTCGGCTCATATTTCATACCACAACACTCATAGTTCAACAACAACTTTGAATATCCAACAACAACATCAAATAATCACATACGGTTTCTCAAATCAACACATGCCAAACAATTTTACATATACGGGCGATTTCACAAGAATCAAAATTAGCCATACATACCTGGTGATGAGTTTTCTTCCATTAACTTCCTACTTTATGCTTACCCAAGCTATCTTACTCTTGCCAACCTTGTTCTTGAAGACTCTTACTTCTACTCACTTCTTTTTACTAGAAATCAAGTTCAATAATCATGCATGAGTGTAAAAATTCTATTTTTAAAAGCTATTATATGCAAACCTCTCTTTACCCAATTAAAACTGAAAATCAAAGAAAATAGTTAGGGTTTTTACCTTGAAAATATTGGGGAAGTTGAATCCTTGCCCTAGGATCCCTTGGAATTAAAATGATTGGAACAATCCTTGAAGATGCAAGATTTCTCTCTCTAAAAACCCTCTCTTCTCTCTCTAATTTTTGGTGAGATGATATGATAAAAATGAAGAAGAGGTGTGTTATATTAAAGAAGAGATCGGGTCAAAATGTTACAAAAACTGGGCCGGGGTCAATTATGCGGTCACTATGCGACCGCAGAACACACATGCGGTCCGCAAAGTGACCGCAAAATGGCCTCAAAAATTACAAGTTTCTGTTAAGGAATGCGGCCGGAATGCGGTCCGCATGTTTGATCTGCGGTCGCAAAATGCACCGCAGATTTGACATGCGATCGCATATCGACCGCACATTTGACGGATTTTTGAGAAACTCTCTGGAACGATTTGCGGTCAGAATGCGGTCCGCATGTTGATTCTGCGGTCGCATTCTTGACCGCACATTTGACACTTTTTCGGAAAAATTATTTCTCTACATTTTTGAAACTTAAATCATTACCAAGGGTTCGAACCGCGGCTCGCAAGCTCGCCGCGAAGAATTCTACGCATTCCTAACACATTATTCGGACCATGACACCACATCTACTAGGTTTTATGCACAAAAAACTTTACGGGGCCTTACATAATGTGGTTTGGACCCTTGGTAATGATCTATGCTTTTAACAATCAGAAGAATAAAATTTCCCAGAAAATGTCAATTCTGTGGTTTAGAATGTGGTCACATCTGCTATACGGACCGCATTCCTACCGTAGAGTGTAATATAATATTTTCCAAAATCTGTGTTGAAAATGCGGTCTAATATGCGATCCCATAACAAAAATTCGGACTGCAAAACCATCGCATAATTCCTTAAGATTTTTCGAGTGTCAATTATGCGGTGCATTCTGCGACCGCATAACATGAATGCAGACCGCATTCTGGTCACATATTGTAATAGAACATGTGATTTTGGAGCAATTTTACGGTCCATTATGTGGACCGCATGTTAATTCTTCGATCACAGATGCGACCGCAGATTTGACTCGGCCCAGATTTTCTAAAATTTTAACCTGATTCCTTCTTTAATAAAACACCTCAAAACTTCATTTTCTCATATTTTCTTAGCAAAACAAGATAGATGAAAGAGAGATTCTTGAGAGAGAAACCTAACAACTTTCAAGGATCGTTTTCTAACCGTTTGGTCCGGAAAGTCCTAGGGCAAGTGTCATCTTCCCCAATATCTAAAGGTAAAAACCCTAGCCATTTTTCTCTAATTTGTAGTTGTCAAAGGGAAAGGAAGAATTTCATCCATTGGCTTTTGAAAATAGAATTTAACACTCATGCATGTTCTTTGAACTTCAAATTTAGTAAAAAGAAGTGGGTAGAAGTAAGGCTATGCAAAGACAGAGTTGGCAACATAAGATAACTAGTTCAAGTTAAAGTAGGAGATTGGAGGAAGTAAATTCGACTCCAGGTATGTATGGCTAACTTTGATCCTTGTGAAATCGCCCTTATGTGTATAATTTGTTTGGTATTTGACTGTTATAAGAATTGTTGTGTAATTCTTTTGATTTAGTCGTTGGGTGTTCAATTGGTTTAACTATGTGTTGTGTGGTTTGAGATGTGAATAGATTGATAAAAAAAGGAATCATAATTGGTAAAGAAATTGAGGACAATAGTAGTGATGGCATACTTGGCTTCTTGTGGAATATTAATTAAACCACTCGAATTGTGTTGAACTGTTGAGCATAATGGGGTTGATACTCCCCGATAAGGAAACATTGGAACATTGTTGTTGCATCGTCTTGAAAAGTACTTGGAAAATATGAACCAATTTGCAAGTTGCTTGTTGCCCTTGTTTGTGATCTTCGTGTAGTGCTCTTGTTTTTTGTTTGAGATTGTTGTAATTTGAAAATGTATGGTGGGATCGGGTTATGCGCCGCAACACGAAGTAATAAGGATGTAATAAGGATGGAAAGCGATGGAAATCGCCATTGAAATTGATATGAATACAATTGGGAAATCATTGATGTGAAATTGTGAAAGGAGACGGCAGGAGAGTTTGCAACCTGTGGGGCACTGGTTGCCACTTTGTTTGACTTGATTGTGCTTTCCGTGTATGTTTGTTGTTGCCTTCCTTGTTGATTTCTAATTGTAAATGGGCTGTGGATTTCCTTAACAAAGTAAATGTGGGAACGTGATTGGCTCGCTTAGTTATTTCTTGGTGTATCTGTTGGTTGTTCTATTATTGCGATTTAATTTTTTATGGCTTGAGTTTACTTGGGACAAAGCTTGTCTACACATACCAGTACAATTCCAGTGTACTGACATCCCTTTTGTCGGGTATGCTACATTCATGTTATTATTGTAGGTGGATCCATAGCAGGTACTTCAGCTCATCGGCAGTAGCGCTCTTTCACCTTCCACTGGCCGTTTTGGTGAGCCCCTTCCCTCTAGGATCCATGCATGGCTCATGCAACTTCTATTTTGGATTTTTATTTTGTATTTTTATAAGGTATATCCGGAGCCTTGTTACCGGCATATATCGTTTTATCCTTTTTTATCTGAGATGCTCCGTAAGAAAAGTGTAAGATTATGGTTTTATGTAAATATCTGTTGGGCGTTGTAAATGGTAAACCTGTTAAGAACATAAGCGTGTTGTTATATTTTTAAATGTGCGTTTTCAATTATAATTGGTAAATTCTTCGGTTTATAAGTAATTAACAATACATGGGTAACACATGGGTTACGAAAGGCACCCAAATCCACTTGACTGGGGCTACACGGTTAGGTCCCTCAATTTGGTGCGTGAAAAACATGGTAGCAGAGCCTAAGGTTTTCAAGTGTCATAGGATGTCTCATAGCCGTGTCTAGTAGTGCCCTTCTTATTGGTGTGTTGTCGACCACATCTATAAGTAGGGGGCTGCACGGACAATTAAGAATTTACCCATTTCTTTGTTATTCTATATCGTGTGGTAAAGTGAAAAGTGGAAGTATTTATGTCTAATTCATGCCTTGTTGAGACATTTTCAGAATATGGCGCCTAAGAAGAAAGCTAGACTCGGCATTGGGGCCAATGCCACCCCAAGTGTGGCTGTAAATCATCTACCTGATACCGTGGGTGAGAATGACTCACCTGTCTTTAACCTGCCCAGTCCATCTATTCCAGACCCAACTGTTCCTATTTCGATTGCGGCAGAGGGTGCCACCATCCCTCCTGACGATATTCCTGATTATGATATAGTTCCAACTTTTGGTTCTGGTGTTTCTAATAAGGACCTTAGAGGAGCAATCCATATGTTGACCCAGTTAGTGGACGCCTAGGCCCAGATACCTCATGATGCCCCTGCGTCCTCCAGCGAATAGGGAGATTCCTCCGGTTCTAAAGTCCACAAGTTTCTACGATTGGCCCCTCCAGAATTCTAAGGCATAGACCTAGAGGCCGATCCGCAGGATTTCCTTGATGAGATATATAAGACTCTTAGACTGATGAAGGCTACAGATATATAAATTGTAGAGAAGGATTCATACATGCTTAAGGGAGTGGCACGTTTGTGGTTAGAGATGTGGGAGGATTCCCTTGAAGAGGGGAGACCTCCGGCTAGATGGAATGAGTTTGATGATGCCTTCGTGGACCATTTCTTTCCTGCCGAGACAATTGCAGCCCATGCAACTGAGTTCGAGGTTCTCAAACAGGGCAGTATGAGTGTTTGGGAGTACTACATGGAGTTCATGAGATTGTCCAAGTATGCCCCTAAGTTAGTGTCAACCATGGATGCTCGAGTTTGACGGTTTGTTTAGGGTCTTAGTCCATTGGTGGTGAATGAGGCTGCCACATCAGCTTTGCACTCAGATACTAATTATGGGAAGATTGTGGGGTTTGCTAAGGCCACAAAGGCTAGTAAGTTGAAGATCCTTGTGGAAAGGGAGAGCAACAATAGGGCCCGGTGAATGGTTCATTCACGGAGACCAATTCCAGGGAGAAGGTCATCAGGGCCATCCTAGTCATATGCTCAATCCTCAACGAGTACATGACCATTTGTGCATAGTTATCAGCAAAGCAGTCATTCGAGACCAGGTTCAGACAGTAGGAGGTCCCGCCAGTCTGGTCATCCAGGAGTGAGGTCCCAGCAGCTGGGGAGGCCTACATGCCCCAAGTGTGAGAGATCTCATATAGAGACCTGCTATTTATATATCTCGATATGTTTCAGGTGCAGGGTGACAGGTAACATCCATCGGGACTACCGTGTGCCAAGTCAAGTTATTGGTAGGGGATTTGCTCAGTGATCTGATTCTTCAGTTGCTACATCATTAGTGCGTCCTCCAGCTCCAGCGGGGCGTGGTGCAGTTAGGGGTTGAGTTCATAGTAGGGGTCGGCCTAGCCGGTTCTATTCTTTGAGCAGCCGCTAGAGTTCAGAGGCTTCTCCAGATGTTGTTACAAGTGTCTTGTCTGTCCAGGCTGTTAATTTTTATGCTCTTATTGATCAAGGGTCCTCTTTGCCTTATGTCACCCCATTAATTGATTCAAGTTTTGGGATAGAACCCGAACAAATTCATGATCCGTTTTCTGTATCGACTCCGGTTGGTGATTCTATTACAGCCTCACGAGTTTATATTGATTGTATTGTTACGGTGAGTAGTTGTGTTACCACGGCCAATCTTATTGAGCTTGAGATTGTAGATTTTGATGTAATCATGAGGATGGAGTAGCTTTATTCACGCTTCGCCAAGCATGACTATCAGACGAGAGTCATGAGGCTCGAGTTCCCTTACGATCCAGTTATTGAATGGAAAGGAAATGGTGTGGTTCCAAAGGGAAGGTTTAGTTCCTACCTTAAGGCTTTAAAGATATTCAAGAAGGGGTGTATCTATCATTTGGTCTGGTTAACGAACACCACCTTAGATGTGTCTACCCTCGAGTACGTGCCAGTTGTTAATGAGTTTCCTGAAGTGTTTCCGGATGAGCTTCCAGGGATTCTGCCTGATAGGGAGATTGATTTCGGGATTGATGTATTACCAGATACTCAGCCAATATCCATTCCACCTTACATAAATGGCACCAGCAGAGTTAAGGGAGTTAAAGGAGAAGCTTAGGGATTTATTAGAGTAGGAGTTCATACGGCCGAGTGTGTCGCCGTGGGGTGCTCAGGTTCATTTTGTCAGAAAGAAGGATGGGTCACTTCGAATGTGCATTGATTATCAGTAGCTTAACAAAGTCACCATCAAAAATAAATATCCTTTGCCTCGGGTAGATGATTTGTTTGACCAATAGCAAGGAGAAAAGTTTTTCTTCAAATTTAATCTACGGTCCGGGTACCATCAATTGAAGATCAGAGAACATGATATTCCTAAGACCACCTTCAGAACTCACTATGGTCAATTTGAATTATTGGTCATGTCTTTTGCGCTAACCAGTACCCCAATAGCTTTCATGGACCTTATGAATCGGGTTTTCAAGCCATTCCTCGATTCCTTTGTGATTGTATTCACTGACGACATCCTCAGTTACTCACGAAGCAAGGAGAATCATGCCATTCACCTCAAAGTAGCTTTGCAAACCCTCCATCAGCACCAATTGTACGCCATGTTTTCAAAATGTGAATTTTGGATGGAATCAGTAGCCTTTATGGCACATGTTATTTCCAGTTAAAGAATTCAGGTGGATCCTCAGAAGATTGCAGTAGTGAATGATTGGCCTAGACCCACGACCCCAACAGAGATTCGTAGCTTCTTTGGTTTGGAAAGGTACAATCAGAGGTTTGTGGAAGGATTCTCAACCCTCGCCTCCCCATTGACTAAATTGATGTAGAAGGCAGTAAAGTTGCAGTGGTCCGACGCTTGTAAGAAACGTTTTCAGGAATTGAAGTCAAGGTTGACCTCTGCACCAGTATTGGCCTTGGCAGAAGGCACAGAGGGGTTTGTGGTTTATTGTGATTCCTCCAGGGTCGGTTTGGGGTGTGTATTAATGCAGCGCGTGAATGTCATAGCTTATGAATCCAGGCAACTCAAGAAAAATGAAAAGAATTAACCGATGCATGATTTGGAGCTTGCAGCAGTTGTGTTTGCTTTGAAAATATGTTGACACTATCTTTATGGGGTTCATGTATATGTGTTTTCAAACCACAAGATTCTCTAGTATTTGTTCAAACAGAAGGAGCTGGATCTAAGGTTGCGGCGGTGGTTAGAATTGCTCAAGAATTATGATATGAATATTTTGTACTATCCGGGGAAGGCGAATGTGGTGGCTGATGCTCTAAGCCGAAAATCCATGGGTAGTTTGGCTCATTTGGTTGGTGGATCAAAGACCCCTGGCTTGGGAGGTTTACCAATTGGCCAGTTTGGGGGTTCGCATCTCGGCATCAGACGAGGGGAATGTTATGGTTCATAATGGATCAGAATCATCATTAGTAGCAGAAATCAAGGAAAAGCAGTTTATGGATCCAGCATTGGCTTGGATGAAGGAACAGTTGTGAATAACAAGACTTCGGCATCTTCGATCAGCGGTGAGGATCACGTATTGCGGTGACAAGGTAGGATATGTGTCCCAGACGTGGAGGAGCTTCAGGAGAGTGTAATGGTAGAGGCACATATTTCAAGGTATTCCGTGCACCCAGGTTCTACGAAAATGTATCATGATCTCAATGAGATTTATTGGTGGAGCGATATGAAAAGGGATGTGGCGAGCTTTGTATCTAAATGCCCAAACTGTCAGCAAGTGAAGGTCAAGCATTAGCAGCGTGGTGGATTAACTCAGCATATAGAAATACCAATGTGGAAATGGGAGATGATTAATATGGATTTCGTGGTAGGATTACCTCGCACTTTGCGTAAGTTAGACTCAATATGGATGGTAATGGATCGACTCACCAAACCAGCTCACTTCCTAGTAGTTAAGTCCACTGATACTGCTGAGCAATATGCTAAGTTTTATATCAAGGAGATAGTAAGGCTTCATGGCACTCCACTTTCTATTATCTCGGATCGCGGGGCTCAGTTCACAACTAATTTTTGGAAGAAATTTCAGCAAGGTTTGGGCACTCAGGTGAATCTCAGCACAAGTTTCCATCCGCAGATCGATGGTCAGGCCGAGTGGACTATTCAGATGCTTGAAGATATGTTGCGGGCTTGTGTCTTTATTTCAAAGGTAATTGGGATGAACACCTGCCACTTATATAATTTGCTTATAATAATAGCTTCCATGCAAGCATTCAGATGGCCCCGTTTGAGGCATTATACGGGAGAAGGTGTAGGTTGCCAATTGGGTGGTTTGAGGTGGGTGAAGCGGAATTGCTAGGGCCAGATCTTGTGTACCAAGCTATGGAAAAAGTTAAGGTTATTAAGGAGAGAATGAGAACTGCATAGAGTCACCAAAAATCCAATGCGGACATTTGCCGAAGATATTTAGAGTTTCAAGTCGATGATTGGGTGTTCTTGACGGTATCTCCTATGAAGAAAGTCATGCGATTCGGGAAGAAAGGGAAGTTGAGTCCTAGGTATGTCGGGCCGTATTGGATCGTTCAAAGGATTGGGCAAGTTACTTATAGGCTGGAGTTGCCTCCTGAAATGCCATCAGTGCACCCGGTGTTCCATATGTCCATGTTGAAGATAGTGATTGGAGATCCATCCACCATCGTCCCAGTCGAGGCTATCGAGG
The DNA here is from genome assembly GCA_032618575.1 of Nicotiana noctiflora. NCBI lineage: Eukaryota > Viridiplantae > Streptophyta > Magnoliopsida > Solanales > Solanaceae > Nicotiana > Nicotiana noctiflora. The sequence goes on from JASVEL010014107.1 coordinate 15,931, forward strand.
TTAAGGAGGATTTATCAAATGAAGAAGTTCCAGTTACCATCCTTGATAGGCAAGTTCGTAAGTTGATAAATAAGGAAGTTGCCTCTGTCAATATGTTGTGGCGAAGTCAACAAATTAAGGAGGCCACATGGGAAGCATAAAAAGAAATGAAGGAATAATATCCCCATTTCTTTGATCAAGCTTAGAAGAAATTAGATGACCATTCTATTTTTAAAACAACTGCCATTTTGTCCAAATTGCTTCCTTCTTAAAGTTAGTAAAGTTTCTTTAACTTTTACAAGAGTTATATGTGTTGTTGTTTCTTTAAGACACTTGAACTTTCCTTGATAAATGAAAGCCTTACAGAGACTCATGTGTTAAATAAACAACTAATGGTAAGTGTAGGTTGATAATTCTTTGTTTATGTGTATATGGTGAGTTGAGAGGGTTAAATAAGGTAGAGACTCATTGAAGTGGCTAGTATATGTGCAAATGTAACAATGTTATAGAATATGTGCAATTGTTGAGGTAATGAATTGTGTACAAGCGGTAAAGAATGTTGTAAATGTGTATTGTTGCTTTGGAATGTGTTTCGGGGGCTCTCTGACAGGTGGATATGTCCATAATACAAAGGAAACTCTGGCAAAATTTTTCTAAAATATAGGAGTTAGTGAAAATTTTGACAGTTTGCATATCATGTCTTTCAAAACCAACTAATTTTCAAAAATCGACATTCGAGGATGAATTATTTTAAGGGGGGAGGATGTAAGGCCCCATAAAATTTTTGTGCTTAAAACCTAGTAGCTCGTGGTGTCATGGTCCAAATAATGTGGTAGGAATGTGTAGAATTCATCACGACGAGCAAGCTCGCCGTGGTTCAGACCCTTGGTAATGATCTAAGCTTTTCAAAATCAAAAGATTTAAATTTTCCAGAAAATGTCAATTCTGCGGTAAAAAATGTGGTCGCAGATCTGCTATGCGGACTGCATTCCTACAGTAGAGTGTAACATAATATTTTCCAAAATCTGTGTTGAAAATGTGGTCCAATATGCGATCGCATAACGAAAATACAGACCGCAAAACCATCGCAAAATTCCTTAAGGATTTTTGAGTGTCAATTCTGCAGTGCATTCTGCGACCGCATAACACGAGTGCAGACTAAATTTGGGTTGCATATCGTAATAGAACATATGATTTTTGGGAGCAATTTTACTGTCCATTATGCAGACCGCATGTTAAATCTGCAATCGTAGATGTGACTGCAAATTTGACTAGACCCGGATTTTTCAAAAATTATAACCCGACTCCTTCTTTAATAAAAAACCTCAAAATTTCATTTGCTCATATTTTCTTAGCAAAACAAGAGCGAGGAAAGAGAGATTCTTGACAGAAAAACCTAACAACCTTCAAGGATCATTTTCTAACCGCTTGGTCAAGAAAATCCTAGGGCAAGTGTCATCTTCCCCAATTTCTAATGGTAAAAACCCTAGCCATTTTATCTAATTTTCAGTTGTCAAAGGGAAACAAGGTTTTCATGCATTGGCTTTTGAAAAAAGAATTTAACACTCATGCATGTTCTTTGAACTTTAAATTTAGTAAAAAGAAGTTGGTAGGAGTAAGGATTTGCAAAGGCAGAGTTGGAAACATAAGATAACTAGATGAACTTAAAGTAGGAGATTGGAGGAAGTCAATTCGACTCCAAGTATGTATGGCTAACTTTGATCTTTGTGAAATCGCCCTTATGTGTACAATTTATTTGGTATGTGACTATTATAAGAATTGTTGTGTAATTCTTTTTATTTAGTCATTGGGTGTTCAATTAGTTTAACTGTGTGTTGTGTGGTTTGAGATGTGAATCAAATGATGAAAAAAAAAGGAATCATAATTGGTAAAGAAATTGAGGACAATTGTAGTGATGGAATACTTGGCTTCTTGTGGAATATCAATGAAACCACTCGAATTGTGTTGAAGTGTTGAAAATAATGTGGTTGATACTCCCGAATAAGGAAACATTGTAACCCTTTTGTGGCATTGGCTTGAATAGTACTTGGAAAATATTGCAAGTTGCTTGATGCCCTTGTTTGTGATCTTTGTGTAGTTCTCTTGTTTGTTGTTTGTGATTGTGGTGATTTGAAACTGTACGGTAGGATCGGGTTGCGTGCCGCAACACGAAGTAATAAGGTGTGGTTTGGGGTGATAAGGGTGGTCGAGGTAATAAGGGTGGCCGAGGTAATAAGGGTGGAAAGCAATCAAAACCGCCACTGAAATTGATATGAATACAATTGTGAAATCATTGATGTGAAATTGTAAAAGGAGACAGTAGGAGAGGTTGCCACATGTGGGGCAGTAATGCCCCTTTGTTTGACTTGATTGTGCTTTCCGTGTATGTTTAGTTGTTGCCTTCCTTGTTGATCTCTAATTGTACATGGGCTGAGGATTTCTTGAACAAAGTAAGTGTGGGAACATGATTGGCTCTCTTGGTTATTTTTTGGTGTATTTGTTGGTTGTTCTATTATTGCGATCTATTTGTTTATGGCATGAGTTTACTTGGGACAAAGCTTTTCCACATATATCAGTACAATTCCAGTGTACTGACGTCCCTTTTGTCGGGGACGCTACAATCGTGTTATGATTGTAGCTGGAACCGTAGTAGGTACTTCAGCTCATCAGCTGTAGCACTCTTTCACCTTCCACTGGCCGTTTTGGTGAGCCACTTTCCTCTCGGGGCCCTGCGTGGATCATGCCACTTCTATTTCAGATTTTTATTTATATTTTGTATAAGGTATAGCCGGAGCCTTGTTACCGACAGATATCGTATCAACCTTTGGTATCTTAGAGATTCTATAGACAGTAAACTGTGGGATTATGGTCTTATGTAAATATATGTTGGGCGTTGTAAATGGTAAACCTGTTAAGAAGTTAGGCGTGTTGCTATGTTTCTAAAAGTGTGTTCTCAATAATGATTGGTAAATTCTTAGGTTTATAAGTAATGAACAATATAGGGGTAACACGTGGGTTAGGAAATGCACCCAGGTCCGCTTGACTGGGGAAACCCGGTTAGGCGCCGGTTATGTCCCTCGATTTGGGGCGTGACGGAACTGCACTATTTCGATGATGAAGACACATAGCCTTAGTCTTGGATCGAGAAAGGTCAAAATGCACTATTTGGATGGCGAAGGCACTTAGCCTGAATCCCAATTCGAGCGAGGTCAAACTAAACTATTTTGATGGTGAAGGCACTTAGCTTAAGTCCCATTTCGAGCAAGGTCGAGCCGCACTATTTTTATTGCAAAGGCACTTAGCCCGAGTCCTAGATTGAGCTTAGTCGAACTGCATTATTTTGATGATGAAGGCATTTATAATGAGTCCCAGTTTAAGCGAGGGTGAACCGAACTATTTTGATGGCGAAGGCTCTTTGCATGACTCCCAGTTCAAGTGAGGTCGAACTCCACTATTTTATTGGCGAAGACACATAGCCTACTTAGCCTGAGTTCCATTTTGAGTGAGGCCTAATTGTACTATTTTGATGGCAAAGGCACTTAGCCCGAGTCCCAGTTCGAGCGATGTCAAACTACTCTATTTTGATGGAGAAGGCACTTAGCATGAGTCCCGATTTGAGGGAGATCGAACAATTATTTTTATGGTAATGGAACTTTGCATGACTCCTAATTCAAGCAAAGTCATACTGCACTATTTTGATGGCAAAGGCACTTAGCCCGACTCACAGTTCGAGCGAGGTCGAACTGCACTATTTTGATGATGAAGGCGCTTAGCCTGAGTCCTAGTTTAAACGAGGTTGAATAGAACTATTTTGATGACGAAGGCACTTTGCATGACTCCTCGTTCAAAGAGGTCGAACTGCACTATTTTCTAGGGGAAGACACTTAGCCTACTTAGTGTGAGTTCTAGTTCGAGCGAAGCTGAACTACACTATTTCGATGGTGAAGGCACTTAGCCTGAGTCCCATTTCGAGCAATGTCAAACTAAACTATTTTGATGGTGAAGGCACTTAGATTGAGTCTCGGGAGATCGAAGAACCGTTTTGATAGTGAAGGCACTTTTTGTGAGTACCAGTTCAAGCGAGGTCGTACTGCACTATTTTTATGGTGAAGGCACTTAGCTTGTTTTCCAGTTCGAGCGAGGTCAAACTGCACTATTTTGATGGCGAAGGCATTTAGCCTGAGTCCTGGTTCGAGCGAGGTCAAAATGTACTATTTTAATGGCAAAGACACTTAGTCTGAGTCATAGTTCGAGCTAGGCCGAATTGCACTATTTTGATGACAAAGGCACTTAGCTTGAATCCTAGTTTAAGCAAGGTCAAACTGCACTGTTTTGATGGCGAAGGCACTTAGCTTTAGTCCCAGTTCGAGCAAGGTTGAACTGCATTGTTTTGATGGTGAAGGCACTTAGCTAGAGTCTCGGTTCGAGCAAGGTCAAAATGCACTATTTTGATGGCGAAGGCACTTAGCCTGAATCCCAGTTCGAGCGAGGTCAAACTGCACTGTTTTGAAGGAAAAGGCACTTAGCCTAAGTCCTGTTTCGAGAAAGGTCGAACTGCACTATTTTTTTTCAAAGGCACTTAGCCTGAGTCCCAGTTTGAGCTTGGTCAAACTGCATTATTTTGATGATGAAGGCATTTAACCTGAGTCCCAGTTTAAGCGAGGTTGAATAGAACTATTTTGATGGCGAAGGCACTTTGCATGACTCCAAGTTCAAGCGAGGTCGAACTCCACTATTTTGTTGGCTAAGACACTTATCCTACTTAGCCTGAGTTCCATTTAGAGCGAGGCTTAATTGTACTGTTTTGATGGCGAAGGAACTTAGCTTGAGTCACAGTTCGAGCGATGTCAATCTACACTATTTTGATGGTGAAGGCACTTAGCTTGAATCCTGATTTGAGGGAGATCGAACAATTGTTTTTATGGTAAAGGCACTTTGCATGACTCCCAGTAAACCGAAGTCATACTGCACTATTTTGATAGCAAAGGAACTTATCCTGAGCCACAGTTCGAGCGAGGTCGAAGTGCACTGTTTTAATCATGAAGGCATTAACCTGAGTCCCAGTTTAAGCGAGGTTGAATAGAACTGTTTTGACGGCGAAGGCACTTTGATGGCGAAGGCACTTTGATGGCGAAGGCACTTAGCATGATTCCTAGTTCGAGCGAGGTCAAACTGCACTTATTTTTATGGCGAAGGCACTTATCCGGAGTCCTGGTTCTAGTGAGGTCGAACTGCCTTATTTTGCTTGTGAATGCACTTAGCCTGAGTCTCGGTTGGAGCGAGGTCAAAATATACTAATTTAATGTCAAAGACACATAGTTTGAGTCCTACTTCGAGCGAGGCCGAACTGCACTATTTTGATGGCAAAGGCACTTAGCTTGATTCCTAGTTTGAGCGAGGTTAAACTGCAATGTTTTGATGGCAAAGGCACTTAGCTTGAGTCCCAGTTCAAGCAAGGTCGAACTAAATTGTTTTGATGGGAAAGGCACTTAGCATGAGTCACAGTTCATGCGAGGTACATCTGCACAAGTTTGATGGCGAAGGCACTTAGCTTGAGTCCTAGTTAAGGCGGGATTGAACTGCATTATTTTGATGGCGAAGATACTTAACTTCAGTCCTAGTTTGAACGTAGTCGAACTGTACTATTATGATGGTGAAGACACTTTGCCTAAGTCCCAGTTTGAGCGAGGTCAAACTGCACTATTTTTATGGCGAAGGCACTTAGACTGAGTCCCAGTTTGAGCGAAGTCGAACTACATTGTTTTGATGGAGAAGGCACGTATCCTAAGTCCCTATTGGAGCAAGGTCGAACTGCATTGTTTTGATGGCAATGGCACAAAGCCTGAGTCCTTTTTCGAGAAAGATCGAACTGCACTATTTTGATGGCGATGGCACTTAGCCTGATTCCCTTTTCGAGAAAGATTTATCTGGACTATTTCTTGGCGAAGGCACTTAACCTGAGTCCTTGTTTAAGCAAGTTCGAACTACACTATTTTGATGGCGAAGGAACTTAGCCTGAGTTTCGGTTCTAGCGAGGTCGAACTACACTATTTTGATGGTGAAGGCACTTAGCCTGAGTCCTAATTTGGGCGAGGTTGAACTACACTATTTTTATGGCGAAGTAACTTAGCCTGAGACCCAGTTCGAGCGAGGTTGAATTGCACTATTTTGATTGCTAAGGCACTTAGCCCGAGTCCCAATTCGAGCAAGGTCGAACTGCACTATGTTGATAGCAAAGACATTTAGACTGAGTCTTAGTTCAAGCAAGGTCGAACTGCACAATTTTTATAGCAAAGGCACATAGCTTGAGTCCTAGTTCGAGCAAAGTCAAGTTGCACTATTTTGTTGGCGAAGGCGCTTAACCTAAGTCCTGATTCGATCGAGGAAGAACTACACTATTTTGATAGCGAAGGCACTAAGCCTGAGTCCCAGTTCAAGCGATGTCAAACTACCCTATTTTTATGGCAAAGGCACTTAGCCAGAGTCCCGGTTCTACCGAGGTTGAACTGCACTATATTGATGGAGAAGGGACTTAGCCTGAGTCCTAGTTTGCGCGAGGTTGAACTACACTATTTTGATGGAGAAGGCGCCTAGCCTGAGTCCCAGTTCAAACGAGGTTGAACTGCGGTATTTTGATGGCAAAAGAACTTAGACTTACTCCTGGTTTGAGCGATTTCAAACTACACTATTTTGATGGGGAAGACACTTAGTTTGAGTCGCAGTTCAAGAGTTGTCGAACTGCACTATTTTGATGGCGAAGGCACTTAGCATGAGTTCCGGTTCAAGCGAGGTCGAACAGCACTATTTTTATATCGAAGGCGCTAAGTCTCAGTCCCATTTTGAGCGATGCCCAACTGCACTATTTTGATGGCAAAGACACTTAATTTGAGTCCAAGTTCGAGCAAGGTGAAACTGCGCTTTTTTTATGGTGAAGCCTTAGCCCTAGTATGAGAGATGTCGGACTACACTATTTTGATGGCGAAGGGGCTTAGCCTGATTCCAAGTTTGAGCGAGGTCAAAATGCACTATTTTGATAGCGAAGGCACTTAGTCTTAATCTCGAATCAAGTGAGGTTGAACTGCACATTTTTTATGGCGAAGGTACCTAGCTTGAGTCCCGGTTCGAGAGAGGTCAAACTATACTATTTTGATAGCAAAGACACTTACTTTTGAGTCCCAGATGGAGCATGGTCAAACCGCACTGTTTTTATGGCATATTCACTTTGCCTGAGTTCTAGTTCGAACGTGGTTGAACTGCACTATTTTGATGGCAAAGTTAGATTCCTAGTTTGAGTGAGGTCGGACACTATTTTGATGGGGAAGACACTTAGTCTGAGTCCCAGTTCGAGCGAGGCAAAAGTTCACTCTTTTGATGACGAAGCCCGAGTCCCAGTTCAAGCAAGATCGACCTGCACTAATTTGATGGAAAAGATGCTTAGCCTAAGTGCTAGTTCGAGTGAGGTCAAAATGCACTATTTTGATAGCGAAGGTACATAGCCTGAGTCCTAGTTCGAGCAAGGTCAAACTGTACTATTTTTATGGCGAAGGCACTTAGCATGAGTTCTGAATCAAACATGGTCAAACTGCACTATTTTGATGGTAAAGGTACTTAGCCCGAGTCCCAGTTCGAGCGAAGTCAAACTGCACTATATTGATGGTGAAGGCACATAGTTTGAGTCCCAGTTCGAGAAAGGTCGAACTGTATTGTTTTGATGGTGAAGGCATTTAGCTTGAGTCCCAATTCAAGCGATGTTGATCTGCACTATTTTGAAGGTGACGGCACTTTGCTTGAGTCCCAGTTCAAGTGTGGTCGAACTGCATTATTTTGATCGCAAAAATACTTAACTTGAGTCCCAGTTCAAGCAATATTAAACTGTACTATTTGATGGTGAAGGCACTTTCCTTAAGTACCAATTCGAGCGTGGTCAAACTACACAGTTTTGATGGCGAAGGCACTTAGCCTGAGTCCCTCTTCGAGTAAGGACGAATTGCAGTATTTTGATGGTAAAGGCACTTAGACTGAGTCCTTGTTCGAGCAAGTTCAAACTGCACTGTTTTGATGGCGGAGGCATTTAGCTTGAGTCCTTGTTTGTGCAAAGTCGAACTGCACTATTTTGATTTCAAAGGAACTTAGCCTGAGTACCTGTTCGAGCAAGGTCGATCTTCACTGTTTTGATGCCGAAGGCATTTAACCTAAGTCCTTGTTCGAGTGAGGTCGAACTGCACTATTTTGATGGTGAAGGCACTTCGCTTGATTATTGGTTCCAGTAAGGTCGAACTACACTATTTTGATGGCGATGGAACTTAGCCTCAATCCTAATTCGAGCGAGGTTGAACTACTCTATTTTGATGGACAAGGCACTTATCTTGAGTCTTGGTTTGAGCGAGGTCAAACATCAATATTTTGGATGCGAAGGCACTTAGACTAAGTCCTACTTCAGGCGATGTTGAACTGCACTCTTAACCTGCATCCCGATTCGAGCAAGGTTGAACTGCACTTTTTTGAAAGTGAAGACACTTATTTTGAGTCCTAGTACAAGCGAATTCTAACTGCACTATTTTGATGGCGAAGGCACTTAGCTTGAGTCCCAGTTCGAGTGAGGTAGAACTGTACTATTTTGCTGGCGAAGGCGTTTTACCAGAATCTCGATTCGAGCGAGGTTGAACAGCACTGTTTTGATGGTAAAGGCACTTAGCCTAAGTCTCGATTGAAGCCAGGTCGAACTGCACTATTTTGATGGTAAAGGAACTTAGCCTGAATCCCAATTCGAGCAAGATTGAACTGCACTATTTTGATGGCAAAGGCACTTATCCCGAGTCCTTGTTCCAGCGAGGTTGAACTAATCTAATTTGATGGTAAAGGCACTTAGCTTGAGTCCTAGTTCGGGTGAGGTTGTACTGCACTATTTTGATGGCGAAGGCACTTAGCCTTTGTCCCTGTTCGAGCAAGGTTAAACTGCACTATTTTGATAGTGAAGACACTTAGTTTGAGTCCTAGTTTAAGCGAATTTGAACAGCACTGTTTTGATGGTGAAGGCACTTAGCTTGAGTCCCATATCGAGCGTGGTCGAACTGCATTATTTTGATGGCGAAGGCACTTAGCCTATATCCCAGTTAAAGCAAGGTCATTGAACTATTTTGATGGCGAAGGCAGTTAGCCATAGTCCCAGTTCGAGCAAGATCGAACTGCACTATTTTGATGGTGAAGGTACTTAGCCCGAGTCCCTGTTCGAGCGAGGCCTAACTGCATTATTTTGAGGGCGAAGGCACTTAGTATGAATCCCAAATTGAGCAAGGTTGAACTGCACATTTTATATGGTGAAACTACTTAGCCTGAGTCCTCGTTCGAGCGAGGTCGAACTACATTATTTCGATGGCTAAGACACTTAGTTTGAGTCCTAGTTCGAGCATGGTCAAGCTTCACTATTTTGAACGCAAAGGCGCTTAGCCTGTGTTCCAGTTCGAGCGAGGTCGAACTGCACTATTTGATGGCGAAAGCACTAAGATTGGGTCCCAGTTTGAGCAAGGTCGAACTACACTATTTTGATAGAGAAGACACTTAGTCTGGGTCCAAGTTCGAGCGAGCTTAAACTGCACTATTTTGATGGCGAAGCCTAAGTCCCAGTTCGAGCAAGGTCAAACTACACTATTTTGATGGCGAAGCCCGAGTCCCAGTTCGAGCGAGGTCAAACTACACTATTTTGACGGCGAAGGCGCTTAGCCTGAATCCCAGTTCTAGCGAGGACAAACTGCACTGTATTGATGGCGAAGGCACTTAGCTTGAGTCCCAGTTCAAGCGATGTTGATCTGCACTATTTTGATGTCGAAGGCACTTAGCTTGAGTCCTAGTTCAAGTGAGGTCTAATTGTACTATTTTTATAGTGAAGGCACTTTGTTTGAGTCCCCGTTCGAGCAAGGTCAAATTGCACTATTTTGATGGTGAAGGCACTTAGGTTGAGTCCCTGTTCGAGCAAGGTCAAACTGTACTATTTTGATGGCGAAGGCACTTAGCCTGAGTCCCTATTTGAGAAAGGTCGATCTGCAGTATTTTGAGTGAGGTTGAACTGCACTGTTTTGATGATGATGGCACTTAGCCTCAGTCTCGGTTCCAATGAGGTCGTACTGCACTATTTCTATGGCGAAGGAACGTATCCTGAATCCCAATTCAAGCAAGGTTGAACTGCCTTATTTTGATGGCGAAGATACTTATACTGAGTCATGGTTCGAGCGAGGTCGAGCTGCTCTATTTTGATGGTGAAGGAACTTAGCTTGAGTCCCAGTTCGGGCGAGGTTGAACTGCACTATTTTGATGGCGAAGGCACTTAGCTTTAGTCTCGATTCGAGTAAGGTTGAACATCACTGTTTTGATGGTGAGACATTTAGTTTGAGTCCCAGTTCAAGTGATGTCGAAATGCACTGTTTTGACGACAAAGGCACTTAGCTTGAGTCCTAGTTCAAGCAAAGTCGAACTGTACTATTTTTATGGCGAAGGTGCTTTGCCTGAGTCCTGATTCGAGCGAGGTCGAACATCACTATTTTGATGCCATAGGCACTTAACCTGAGTCCCAGTTCTAGCGAGGTCAAACTACACTATTTTAATGGCTAAGGCACTTAGACAGAGTCCTGGTTCGAGCAAGGTCGAAGTGCACTATTTTGATTGCGAAGGTACTTAGCATGAGTCATGTTCAAGCGAGGTCAAACTGCACTATTTTTATTGCGAAGGCATTTAGCTTGAGTCCCAGTTTGAGCGAGGTCGAACTGCACTATTTTGAGGGCGAAGGCACTTAGCATGAGTCCCAATTTATGGCAATGGCACTTAGTCTGAGTCCTGGTTTGAGCGAGGTCGAAGTGCACTTTTTTATGTGTAAGATACTTAGTTTGAGTCCCAGTTCAGTGTGGTCGAACTGCATTGTTTTATGGCAAAGGGGCTTAGCCTGAGTTCCAGTTAGAGCGAGGTCGAACTATTCTATTTTAATGGCGAAGGCACTAAGCCTAAGTCCTTGTTTGAACAAGGTCAAACTGCACTGTATTGATGGCGAAGACACTTAGTTTGAGTCCTAGTTCGAGCAAAGTCAAACTGCACTATTTTTATGGTGAAGCCTTCGACCTAGTTCTAGCGAGGTCGAACTTCATTATTTTGATGGGGATGGTGCTTAGCCTGAGTCCTACTTCAGGCGAGGTCGAAATGCACTATTTTTATGGTGAAGGATCTTAGCCTGAGTCACAATTCACCGAGGTCAAACTGCACTATTTTGATGGCGAAGGCACATAGCCTGAGTTCCAAATCGAGCAAGGACGAACTGCACTGTTTTGATACCGAAGGTACTTAGCCTGAGTCTTGGTTCGAGCGAGGACAAACTGCACTATTTCGATGGCAAAGATACTTAGCCTGAGTCCCAGTCGAGCATGGTCAAACTACACTGTTTTGATGGCAAAGGCACTTACCCAGAGTTCCAGTTCGAGCGAGGCTGAAGTGCACTATTTTAATGCTGAAGGGACTAAGCATGAGTCCTAGTTTAAGCAAGGTTGAACTGCACTATTTTTATGGCGAAGACACTTAGTCCGAGTCCCGGTTCAAGCGAGGTCAAACTGCACTGTTTTGATGGAAAAGCTTGAGTCCTGGTTCCAGCGAGGTCGAACTACTCTATTTTGATGGTGAAGGCACTTATCTTGAGTCCTAGTTCGGGTGAGGTTGTACTGCACTATTTTGATGGCGAAGGCACTTAGCCTCAGTCCCGATTCGAGAAAGGTTAAACTCGACTATTTTGATAGTGAAGACACTTAGTTTGAGTCCTAGTTCAAGCGAATTCGAACTGCACTGTTTTGATGGTGAAGGCACATAGCTTGAGTCCCAGTTCGAGCAAGGTAGAACTGCACTATTTTAATTGCGAATGTGCCTTACCAGAGTCCAAGTTTGAGCGAGGTCAAACTGCAAAATTTTGATGGCGAAGGCAGTTAGCCATAGTCCTGGTTCGAGCAAGGTCGAACTGCACTATTTTGATGGTAAAGGTACTTAGCTTGAGTCCCTGTTCGAGCGCGGTCAAATTGCATTATTTTGATGGCGAAGGCACTTAGTCTGAGTCCCAAATCAAGCAAGGTCGAATTGCACATTTTTTATGGAAAAGCTACTTAGCCTGAGTCCTGGTTGAAGCGAGGTCGAACTACATTATTTCGATGGCTAAGACACTTAGTCTGCGTACTAGTTTGAGCATGGTCAAACTGCACTATTTTGAAGGCAAAGGCATTTAGCCAGAGGTCTAGTTCGAGCGAGGTCGAACTGCACTATTTTTATGGTGAAGGAATTAAGAGTTGGTCGTAGTTTGAGCAAGGTCGAACTGTACTATTTTGATTGTGAAGACACTTAGTCTGGGTCCCAGTTCGAGCGAGGTTAAACAACGCTATTTTGATGATGATGCCTGAGTCCCAGTTTGAGTGAGGTCGAACTACACTATTTGATGGCGAAGTCCGAGACCCAGTTCGAGCGAGGTCAAACTACACTTTTTTGACGGCGAATGCGCTTAGCCTGAGTCCCAGTTCGAGTAAGGTAAAAATTCACTATTTTGATGGCGAATGCACTTAGCATGAGTCCCAAATCGAGCAAGGTCAAACTGTGCTATTTTGATGACAAATGTACTTAGCCTGAATCCCAGTTCTAGTAAGGTCATAATGCACTGTATTGATGGCGAAGGCACTTAGATTGAGTCCCAATTCAAGCGATGTCGATCTTCACTATTTGGATGGGGAAGGCACTTAGCTTGAGTCCAAGTTCAAGTGAGGTCGAAGTGTATTCTTTTTATGGCGAAGGCACTTTGCTTGAGACCCAGTTCGAGCAAGGTCGAACTGCACTATTTTGATGGCGAAGGCACTTAACCTGAGTCCCTGTTCAAGCAAGGTCGAACTGTAGTATTTTGATGGTGAAGGCACTTAACCTGAGTGCCTGTTCGAGAAAGGTCGATCTGCACTATTTTGATGGCAAAGGTACTTAACCTGAGTCCTTGTTCCAGTGTGGTTGAACTGCACTATTTTGATGGTGAAGGCACTTAGCCATAGACTCGGTTCCAACGAGATCGAACTACAATATTTCGGTGGGGAAGGAACTTATCCTAAATCCCAATTCGAGCAAGTACGAACTGCATTATTTTGATGGCAAAGATACTTATCCTGAGTCATGGTTCGAGCGAGGTCGAGCTGCTCTATTTTGATGGTGAAGTGACTTAGCTTGAGTCCCAGTTCGGGCAAGGTTGAACTGCTTTATTTTGATGGCGAAGGCACTTAGCCTGAGTCCCGATTCAAGCAAGGTTGAACTGCACTATTTTGATGGTGAAGACATTTAGTTTGAGTCCCAGTTTCAGCGAGGTCGAACTGCACTATTTTGATGACAAAGGAACTTAGCTTGAGTCCCAGTTCAAGCAAGGTCGAACTGTACTATTTTTATGGCGAAGGCGCTTTGCCTGAGTCCCGATTCGAGCGAGGTCGAACAACACTATTTTGATGGCAAAGCCACTTAGCCTGAGTCCCTGCTCTAGCGAGGTCAAACTACACTATTTTAATGGCGAAGGCACTTAACCAAAGTCCCGGTTCGAGCAAGGTCGAAGTGCACTATTTTGATTACGAAGGTACTTAGCATAAGTCAAGTTCGAGCGAGGTCAAACTGCACTATTTTTATGGCGAAGGCATTTAGCCTAAGTCCCAGTTTGAGCGAGGTCGAAGAACACTATTTTGAGGGCGAAGGCGCTTAGCATGAGTCCTAATTCAAGAAAAGTTGAATTGCACTATTTTTATGGCAATGACACTTAGCCCGAGTCCTTGTTCGAGTGAGGTCGAATTGCACTTTTTGATGTGTAAGACACTTAGTTTGAGTCCTAGTTCAGCTTGGTCGAACTGAACTATTTTATGGCAAAGGCGCTTAGCCTGAGTTCCAGTTTGGGCAAGGTCGAACTGTACTATTTTGATGGCGTAGGCACAAAGCCTAAGTCCTAGTTTGAGCGAGGTCAAATTGCACTATATTGATGGCAAAGACACTTAGTTTGAGTCCCAGTTTGAGCAAGGTCAAACTGCACTATTATGATGGTAAGACCTTAGACCAAGTTCTAGCGAGGTCGAACTTCACTATTTTGATGGGGATGGTGCTTAGCCTGAGTCCTAGTTCGGGCGAGGTCGAAATGCACTATTTTTATGGTGAAGGCACTTAGCCTAAGTCACAGTTCAGCGTGGTCAAACTGCACTATTTTGATGGCGGCATTCATCCTGAGTCCCAAATCGAGCAAGAACGTACTGCACTATTTTGATGGCAAAGTTACTTAGCTTGAGTCTTAGTTCAAGCGAGGTCGAACTGCACTATTTCGATGGCGAAGACACTTAGTCTGAGTCCCAGTCAAGCATGGTCAAACTACACTATTTTGATGGAAAAGGCACTTAGCCTAAGTTCTAGTTCGAGCGAGGTCGAACTACACTATTTTATGGTGAAGGGACTAAGCCTATGTCTTAGTTTGAGCGAGGTTGAACTGCACTATTTTGATGGCTAAGACACTAAGTCTGAGTTCCAGTTCAGGCGAGGTCAAACTGCACCGTTTTGATGGCAAAGCCTGAGTCCCAACTCGAGCGAGGTCAAACAACACTATTTTGATGGCGAAGGCGCTTAGCTTGAGTCCTAGTTTAAGCGAGGTCAAAATTAACTATTTTGATAGCGAAGGTACTTAGCCTGAGTCCCAGGTCGAGTGAGGTCAAACTACACTATTTTGATGGATAATACACATAGCCTGTGTCCTGAATCGAGCAAGGTCGAACTGCACTGTTTTAATGGCGAAGGTACTTAGCTCGAGTCAAAGTTCGAGCTAGGTCAAACTGCATTTTATTGATGGCAAAGGCACTTAGCTTGAGTCCCAGTTCGAGAAAGGTCGAACTGTACTGTTTCGATTGTGAAGGCATTTAGGTTGAGTCCCAGTTCAAGCGAGGTTGATCTCCACTATTTTAATGGCGAAGGAACTTAGCTTGAGTCCTAGTTCAAGCGAGGTCAAACTACATTATTTTGATTGCAAAGATATTTATCTTAAGTCCCAGTTCGAGTAAGGTCAAACTATACTATTTTGATGGCGAAGGCACCTTGCCTGAGTCCTAGTTCGAGCAAGGCCAAACTGCACTATTTTGATGGCGAAGAAATTTAGCCTGAGTCCCTGTTCGATCAAGGTCGAACTGCACTATTTTTATAATGAAGGCACTTAGCCTGAGTCCTTATTCGAGCAAGGTCAAACTGCACTATTTTTATGGTGAAGGCACATAGTCAGAGTCCCTATTCGAGAAAGGTCGATCTGTACTTTTTTGATGGCGAAGGCACTTAACCTGAGTCCTTATTCGAGCGAGGTTGAAGTGCACTATTTTGATGGTGAAGTCACTTAACTTGATTTCCGATTCCAACGAGGTCGAACTGCACTATTTTGATGGCGAAGGAATTTAGCCTGAATCCTAATTTGAGCAAAGATGAACTGCTCTATTTTCATGGCAAAGGCACTTATCCTGAGTCCTGGTTCAAGCAAGGTCATACTGCTCTATTTTAGTGGTAAAGGAACATATCTTGAGTCCCAATTCAAGCGAGATTGAACTACACTATTTTGATGGCAAAGATACTTAGCCCGAGTCACAGTTTGAGCGAGGTCAAACAGCACTATTCTGATGGTAAAGGCAGTTAGCTTCAGTCCCGGTTCGAGTGAGGTCAAACTACATTTTGATGGCGAAGGTACTTAGCTTGAGTCCTAGTTCGAGTGAGGTCGAACTGCACTATTTTGATGGTGAAGGAACTTAGCCTGAGTCCATGTTAAATTGAAGTCGAAAAACACTATTTTGATGGCAATGGAACATAGCTTGAGTCCCAATTCGAGTGGGATTGAACTGCCCTATTTTGATGGTAAAGAAACTTATCCCGAGTCCCAATTCGAGCGAGGTCAAACAACACTATTCTGATGGCAAAGGCACTTAGCCTCAGTCCCTGTTCAAGCAAGGTTGAATTGTACTATTTTGATGGTGAAGGCACTTAGCTTGAGTCCATATTCGAGAAAGGTCGATCTGCACTATTTTGATGGCAAACGCACAAAAACTGAGTTCTTGTTCGAGTGAGGTTGAACTGCACTATTTTGATGGTGAAGGCACTTATCCTCAGTCCCGAGTCCAACAAGGTTGAACTGCACTATTCTGATGGCGAAGAAACTTAGCCTGAATCCCAATTCGAGCAAGGTTGAACTGCCTTATTTTGATGGATAAGGTACTTATCCAGTGTCCTGGTTCGAGCGAGGTCGAGCTGCTCTATTTTGATGGTGAAGGCACTTAGCTTGAGTTCCAGTTCGGGCGAGGTAGAACTGCACTATTTTAATGGCGAAGGAACTTAGCCTGACTTCCGATTTGAGCGAGGCTGAACTGCACTATTTTGATGGTGAAGACACTTAGTCTTAGTCCCAGTTCCAACAAGCTCGAACTGTACTGTTTTGATGGCGAAGGCGCTTTTCCTGAGTCCTAATTCGAGCGAGGTCGAACAACACTATTTTGATAGTGAAGTCACTTAGCCTGAGTCCCAATTCTATCGAGGTTAAACTGCACTATTTTAATGGTGAAGGCACTTAGCCAGAGTCCCGATTTGAGCAATGTCAAACTGCACTATTTTGATGGCGAATGTACTCAACATGAGTCATGTTTGAGCGAGGTATAACTGCACTATTTTTTTGGCAAAGGAATTTAGCCTGAGTACCAGTTTCATCGATGTCAAACTGCACTATTTTGATGCCAAGTCGCATAGCATGAGTCCCAATTCAAGCAAAGTTGAACTGTACTATTTTGATGGCAAAGGCACTTATCCTGAGTCCTGGTTCGAGCGAGGCCGAACCGCACTTTTTTGATGTGTAAGACACTTAGTATGAGTCCCAGTTCGAGCAGCGTTGAACTGCACTATTTTTATGGCGAAGGCGCACAGCATGAGTTCTAGTTTGAGCGAGGTCGAACTGTACTATTTTGATGGTGAAGGCACTAAGCCTATGTCCTAGTTTGAGTGAGGTCAAACTACACTATATTGATGGCGAAGACACTAAGTTTGAGTCCTAGTTTGAGCAAGGTCAATCACTACTATTTTGATAGCGAAGCCTTACACCTAGTTCGAGCGAGGTCAAATTTCACTATTTTAACTGGGAAGGTACTAGCCTGAGTCCCAGTTCGAGTGAGTTCAAACTACACTATTTTGATTGTGACGGCACATAGCTTGAGTCCCAAATCGAACAAGGTCGTAGTGCACCGTTTTGATAGTGAAGGTGCTTAGCTCGAGTCAGAGTTCGAGCTAGGTCAAGCTGCATTGTATTGATGGAAAAGGCACTTAACTTGAGTCCCAGTTCAAGCAAGGCTGATCTCCACTATTTTGATGGCGAAGGCACTTAGCTTGAGTCCTACTTCAAGCGAGGTCAGACTACATTATTTTGATGGCAATGACACTTAGCTTGAGTCCCAGTTCGAGTGAGGTCGAACTGTACTATTTTGATGGCGAAGGCTCTTTCATTGAGTCCTAGTTTGAGCAAGGTTGAACTGCACTATTTTGATGGCGAGGGCACTTAGCCTGAGACTCTGTTCGAGCAAGGTCGAATTGCACTATTATTATGTTGAAGGAACTTAGCATGAGTCCTTATTCGAGCAATGTCAAGCTGCACTATTTTGATGGTGAAGGCACTTAGCCAGAGTCCCTGTTCAAGAAAGGTTGATCTGTGCTGTTTTGACGGCGATGGAACTTAACCTGAGTCCTTGTTCGGGCGAGGTTGAACTGCACTATTTTGATGGTGAAGTCACTTAACCTGAGATCCGGTTCCAATGAGGTCGAACTGCACTATTTTAATGGCGAAGGTATTTAGCCTGAATCTTAATTTGAGCAAGGTTGAACTGCTCTATTTTTATGGCAAAGGCACTTATCCTGAGTCCCGGTTTGAGCAAGGTCGATCTGCTCTATTTTTATTGTGAAGGCACTTAGCTTGAGTCCCTTTTCGAGCGACGTTGAACTGCACTATTTTGATGCGAAGGAACTTATCATGAGTCTATATTCGAGCAAGGTTGAACTGCACTGTTTTTATTATGAAGACACTTAGTTTGAGTCCCAGTTCAAGCGAGGTCAAACTGCTCTGTTCTGATGACAAAGGCACTTAGCTTGAGTCCCAATTCAAGCGAGGTCAAATTGTACTATATTGATGGTGAATGGACTTAGCCTCAGTCCCGATTCAAGCGAGGTCGTACAACACTATTTTTATGGCAAAGGCACTTAGCTTGAGTCCCAGTTCTAGCGAGGTCAAACCGCACTATTTTGATGGCGAAGGCACTTAGCCAAAGTCACGGCTCGAGCAAGGTCGAACTGCACTATTTTGATGGAGAAGGTACTTAGCATGAGTCATGTTCGAGCGAGGTCAAACTTCACTATTTTTATGGCGGAGTCACTTAAACTAAGTCCAAGTTTGAGCGAGGTCGAGTTGGACTATTTTGATGACAAAGGCGCTTAGCATGAGTCCTAATTCAAGCGAGGTTTAACTGCACTATTTTGATGGCAAAGGCATTTAGCCTGAGTCCTAGATCGAGCGAGGTCGAACTGCACTATTTTGATGGCGATGGCACTAAGCCTGAGTCCTAGTTTTAGCAAGTTCAAACTGCACTAATTTGATGGCAAAGACACCTAGTTTGAGTCCCAGTTCGAGCGAGGTCAAAATACACTATTTTGATGGTGAAGCGTTAGACCTAGTTCGAGCAAGGTCGAACTTCACTATTTTGATGGGGAAGGCGTTTAGCCTGAGCCATTGTTCGTGCGAGGTTGAAATGTATTATTTTTGTGGTGAAGGCACTTAACTTGAGTCCCAGTTTGAGTGAGGTCATACTGCACTATTTTGATGGCGAAGGCACTTAGCTTGAGTCCCAAATCGAGGAAGGTCGAACTGCACTATTTTGATGGCGAAGGTACTTAGCCTGAGTCTTGGTTTGAGCGAGGTCGAACTGCACTGTTTTTATGGTGAAGACACTTAGTCTGAGTCCTAGTCGAGCATGGTCAAACTGTACTATTCTGATGGCAAAGGCACTTAGCTTGAGCTCCAGTTCGAGCGAGGTCGAACTACACTATTTTGATAGGGAAGGCACTAAGCCTGAGTCCCAGTTTGAGCGAGGTTTAACTCAACTATTTTGAAGGCGAAGACACTTAGTCTGAGTCCCAATTCAAGCGAGGTCAAAGTGCATTGTCTTGATAGCAAAGCCTGAGTCCTAGCTCGAGCGAGGTCGAACTGCACTATTTTGATGGCGAAGGCGCTTAGCCTGAGTCCCAATTCGAGCAAGGTCAAAATGCACTATTGTGATAGCGAAGGTACTAGCCCGAGTCCCAATTTGAGCGAGGTCAAACTGCACTATTTGGGTGGCGAAGGCACATACCCTAAGTCCCAAGTCGAGCATGGTGGAACTGCACTATTTTGATAGCGAAGGTACTTAGCTCGAGTCCCAAGTTGAGTGAGGTTGAAGCTCTCAGTTTTGATGGTTAAGGCACTTATCTTAGGTCCTGGTTCGTGCGAGGTCGAACTGCACTATTTTGATAGTGAAGGCACTAAGCGTGATGTAAGGCCCCATAAAATTTTGCTAAGTAATCCATGTTTCGTGGTGCCACGTATGCTAGTTATTATATTTGATGTGCTATTAACATGGTGGACATCAATTAGAATTGGTAGATATGCGTATAAGTCTTATGGTAAGTGATGTGAGGTCCAAATGGAAGCCTAAGTATATGGTGTCACAACTCCTTTTGGCGCGCTCACATACCACGAGGAGTAGAGGAACGAGGGAGGGAGTTTTTCCAATTTATGTGACAATATTCGAAACGAGATTATTTCATTTATTTTAGAGTCGCCACTTGGAATGAATTAAGGTGTCCCAAGTCACTGATTTATTCAAATCCCGGATCGAGGAAATTTTGACTTTCCAAATGAAGTATGCGAACCAAAAATCTAAGTAAGGAATTTGGTTGACCCGAGGGAAGGTGTTAGGCACCCCCGGATCCTGCGGTTCTAGCACGATCGCTTCAATTATTATAAATGGCTGAAAATATCTGGTTTTGAAAATATGTGGTGACCTACGTGCCTTTTTATTGATAAACCACTTTTATTTTTTTTATTTAATTTTTTATTTTTTTAATAAGAATTGCAACATAGTGAAAATGCGTCTCAAACCACGTCGCACCAGTGCACCCATGGTTGTCACCACATTTTGACTAATTAATTAAAGGATTCAAAACCTTAAGATCTAAAACAAATTCTTAACTTAACCACGTTAAAGGGCATGGTCCATGTTTATTCACAATGTTACATATATTCAAATGCAAGCCCAATCTAATTTCAAGCCCATCTAGCATCTTTGGAGTTAAATACATAATCAACAAAAGTACATGCATTTCAAATGAACTGATGGGTTTCTCACAAACAATTTTCTTTTAATCGCATCTGCAGGATCAACGATAATTTATGCCTATGAGGATTATGCATTTCTGATTTTCAAGTTCAATTATAGTCAATACTGGTTAGTCTGAAACCTTTAAATCTTTAAACAAAAATCTCCTCAATATACTTTCTATCTATTTCGAATGCTCAAGGATTGAGACGAAACAAAAATGGCCACTAACTCGAATTAGAACGATATCGCTAGATTCCAGTTTTATACTTGGATTAATTTATTTAAATGTCTACTAGTGAACTAGTGATATTAGTAAAGGGAATAGTCAAACACGAACAAAAATAGCAACAACTTGACTGCATGATACTAATTTATATTAGCATTACTAAACTAACACTCTAACATTCAAGTGATTTTGTGATTTCTGGACCTGGATTTAGCTATGGAAATGTCGAATCATTTTAGAACTATTTCTACAACTACCAAAACTAAATCATCATTTAAACTCAACATATGAATCTGGAAAATAGTAGCCATGCAGTTTAATCCCAACTTTCATAAGCAAATTTCTGTTATTAAGCAAATGAGCTATAATGGATTCAAAATGTCACCACAATATAGAAAAGAAAATAGTCATGTTCAGTCTTAATTGTACAGTGCAGAAACATTTACGCCATTCAAATTGATTTTAGACCTAGTTCGACAGTGAACAAATAGCAAACAACAACAGCAGCAAATCCCAGCAAATATCCAAAAAAGCCAACAACCAAAGATAGCCAAAAATTCGAGGAGTGATTTCAAACAAAGCAGGGAATTCAAAATAACCAAACAGCAACATATTAGAGATTAAGTGAACTAACAAAAAGCTTATGGACTGAAGAAAAAGAGTAGGCTTAAGCAAAGTTAAAGAGCTTATTAAAACTGATAGCTAAAACTTCCAACTAATGGTTCCAACAATGTGTGTCAATGTATACTAAGCACTCTTTTATCTCTCAAAAGATATGTTTTTTTCACATACCAAGAGAATATTTAATATGCGTTAAAAATCTGTTTCTATCTCTGAAAATGTACTCTATGTGTTAAAAATATGTTTTCTCTTCTCAAATCTCAGTCAATATCTCTTAACAATCTGTTTTTGTATGTGTGTCAAATCTGTTTCTGAAGGTCCATTTTTTCTCTCTCAAATCTCTCTCTATAGTCTGTGTAAAGTCTGTCCTTATACCTTGATTTTGTGCACCTTTTATAGCCTTCAAAAACCAAAATAGCAGCCCCTTTTTAATCATTTAAAATCTGTCCAGCCCACTCAAACACTATTTTAAGCATGATTTTCATTTAAAAACTCTAAATTTTTAAAGACTAAGTAGAATACTTAGCTGCCTTGCAGATTCCATTAACTTTATTCATGTGCACTGCACATTTTCAATTTAAAACTCAAATGCTTCTTGTTTAATGATTAAACAGGCTGTTATTTCAAGTAATGGGCAGCCCCTTTAATTCGTTTATTCACTACTTTAAGGGTGTATTAAGTACCATTCAACAGCCCACTTAATTTAAACTTTCAATTTCTACTAAAACAGCTATAACCAATGCATCTTCCACTACAACAAATTTGCCCTAAGGCTACACCTATTTTATCCCACGCTTGAAAAATGTGGCCAAAACTATCTTTGGGTACGCTTTGTAAGGGTAGCCTTTGTTTATGGGTTTTGGCTACGAAAGATTTAACAACGCTCATAGAGTGTGCCTTTAGGAAGTATAAACTACGCTTTACAGATGTAGCCAATTTTAAAATATTTAGCAACACTTATTTATATTTATGGCTACTCTTTCAAGCGTGCTATTAGTGTAATATTAAAAAACAACATTTTATAAGTGCACTCTAAAGTTTTCCACAAAATTTTCAGCAAAAAAAGTATTCCCTCCATATATTGTCCGCTTTTAGTAAATTATTTCCCTCCAACTCCAAAAGGAAAAAAAATTTCCTCCTCTGTAGGATTCCAGTTTAGGGTTTCTTCTTCTCATAACTTTTAACAAAATCTGAAATTTCTACACCTTACAGATACATATCGATCGATTCCACTCTCAACATTTAGGGTTATTCTCTTCTCTTTGCAATTTCTTCAAAAGGTAACATTAAATTTATTTCTTGTAGATTTTTTGTCATATATGCATGTTAGATTTGAATTCTTCCCATAGTATTGATAGGATTTAAACTGAAAGGTCGATAAATCTTTCAAATTGTAAGTTCCATGACCTAGTGAAAATCAAATATAAGAAGAATATCAACTATTAAAGCTTTCGTTAGTTTTCAATTGGAAAATTCTTTGAAGATTCTATTTATGTCAAGTCATTGGTTATGATAAATAGATTGGCTACTTGTATTTCATCATCACTAAATAATTAAAAATGATAAATAACAAGTTAGAAATTATGGTTCAATTTTTTAGATAAAGTGCTTGTCATATCATCCTTACCTGTTTCAGTGAAGTTCTACATTATAGGTTGGAAATAACTAGAAATAGAGCAAAACCACGTTTAACTCAAATTCTCTCATTGGTGATTCATGTATTTTTGTTTTATGGATGGGTCAATCTTCTTTTTGAATGAATAAAAAAGTTAATGTATAAAATTGCACATTCTGGTGGCTCACGACTTAAGTCTCCATCTTTACTCTGCTACTGGGATCGGTTGATTTTTCTATAATTTGTAAGTCTCACATCTTCTATTTTTTGAGCTTGAACTCTTTGTGTATTTCTTGCTTCTGCTATTAAGAGTTTTTATCACTGAAAAAAATAAGGAAAATATTAAGAAAATGAAAAAACGCATGACCTTTTTGTCTTTTTGAGTTAAGGCTGTGTAAATGGTGGAAAGGGATATCATGTTTATGTTATTCTTGAGTTTTTTTTATTTTCTTAGAAATTATGGGTATCACCTGAATTCTGTGGTGTTTATGAGTATTAGTGATTGCTTGTTGTTGCTCTGGTTTGGTATTTGCTGGTTCTCTTTCTCTCTATATTTTTTTAAGCTACAAAGTTTCTTATTATGTTTGAGTGTTTTAATACTATTGGGCTAGGAAGATATGAAAAGTGGAGGGTTTGGCCAAATAAGCTGGATTTAAGATTTTTTAAAATTTTTTTTTGATTATTAATGCTAAAGGGCGGGCATGCTCGACTGAAAGGAGAGGAAAGCTTCTTCACTTTCGGCACGGGCGCGGACTGGGTTTCCCATTTGGGCTTTTACGCTTCTAAGGATCAGCCTTCTCATATTTGAGTTAGATTTTAACTCTAATCTATGAATATAACCAGGGTATCTTTGTGCCGGTGTACCTGAATGGTGTGCTCTTAAGTTGACATTCTCAGGTCAGCCTTTATCTTTGTATTCTTATCAATATTCTTTTTGAAGATTGTGGGATTTATTAATGTGCTGCTGAAAGTTTTCAGTGAAGTAGCCAAAAAAGAGCTGATCAGCTCTGGTAAGAATATATTTTAGATAATTTCTACCACGTGATTTAGTGCTTGACAAAGTAAGTATTACTTCAGCTAATTTTTACCCTTCCATATACGACACTTTGTTTTTAAGATAGAGAATTCCTGCTATTTTGGATGGTAATTTAGAAGGTAGGAGTCGCAATTCACATGTGTTGATTTGTACAGAACTGAGTTAAAGTTGGTCATGTCTGAAAATTATCTATATTTATCAGGTGGAAGAAGGAAAAAGTTAAGTTCTGTAGCAAGACCAAGCTGTCATCTAGTGGTATTATCAAGATTTTTCTATTTTTGGTACTTTTACTCCTTATTAATGTAAAGAAGTGTGTGTTAGCATCACCATTGTTCAAACACTCAATTCTACGATTGAGTTCTACATGTCCTATTCATCCTCTTAAGAAACAATTGTATTTATTTAGAAGAGTTTTTTCTAGGTTGATTAAGAATTCCATCTAGATACTTTAGTCGTAAAAATCTTGATTATTGTGGTCATATCATGCTTTCACTTGCCAAGTTTCATTAATAAGGTTTCTAAAGGTTCAGTTGAAACATTACTTGTTCTAATAAGCACACTAGCACAGTATGCTATGTGCTTCTATATTTTTGCACTGCAATTTCTGGATTTTTTTCAACAGTATTTCTACACAATATTCGGCATAGCTGTTGCATTTCTGTATTTAAATGTTTATCATTTTTTACTTTCTATAGCATATATACTAAGTGATATTCAGTAATATTTCTTTTTGACAGTCTAAACTTTGGAATCGTTATAGTTTCGGAGAAACAACAGATGATGCATTTAAGATTATGTTTGGGAAAGAATAGTATGGTCAGGTTAGTTGCTATGGTAGATCAATGATGATAAGCTCTCTGAAAGAAGATGAAGAAATCAGCAAGCTTCAACAAAAATATGCCAATGAAATAACTTCTTTGAAGGAAAGGACAGAGAGCAGAAATGCCACAGTTTTTTGTTCAATTGGTACAAAATAACCCTAGACTAAATATTTATGATATACCAGAGTGTGCCAGATCTAATCTTCTTTCACCTGTAGTGCACGAGGTATGAGAGGCCAAAATCTACCATATTCTTCTGGCTCAACTCATACTCCGAGTCTTAAAAAGGTATTTATACCTCAGCTTGACTTACAAGACCATGCTTTTCTAAAAAAATTGCTTTAGATGATTTTGTTACATAAAAACAGGAGTTATGAATGAATGGGAGAAAAATATATTTCACAAATAGCATTGGTATAATATACCCTTACATAAAGTACTAAACCTACAGTTGAAGGGAATTGAAATATTGTTTTTTTCAAGTGTAGGATACATTGAAATCCTTGTTTTTTTCAAATCTGACTATTATTTTGCAAGTGCTCATATCGACTTTGTGGGATCGATTTAGGCAAAGCTATCTGAGATATTGGGATGTAAGCAGGTTATTAGTTCACTTGTTTGCTTCCCCTTAGCTTGCACCTCCTTTTTTGTGCTTGACTTAGTGAAATAAACCTCATTAATTATTAGTGAGACGTGTTTCTATAACCAATGCATACTCGATATAGGTTTTTTTCTAATTTTTATTTTTATTTTGAATGTGTAGGAAGATACGGGTGATGCAATTAAAAATGGTGGCCACAAATTGATTTGACTTATTGACGCAAATGAAAAAGATTTTTTGAACAATTGTGACGTTTATTGTTATAAATACATTCAGTTTTGTAGAGTTCACTGTTAGTGAACTTCTTGCGGTAGTAGTGCTTTCTTAGTATGGGCATAGTACTATGAAAATTATATTTTTTTGTTGAAGTTTATTTCAAGTGTATACACTTGAATTATTTTTATTTTGTTACTTATTATTTAATTTGATGCTTGAGATCATAATGTATATGCTTGATATAAATGTGAATACAGAATTTAATGTAGGAAAAAATAATTTCTTAACCACACAATTGTGGCTAATATAAATATTTTAAAAATTATTTCATGGCATAGACAATTGCCACGCTTAGAAAATGTGGCCATAGGGACTGCTAATTTGACGTTATGCTTGATCACTGTTGCTATAGAAGCCACGCTCTAAAAGTGTGATCTATAACACAGCAAATGCCACACTTCAAAATTGTAGCTTTACATCATAAAAGTGTGGCTGTAGAGGAAATATATAGCGTATCTTATTTAGTGCATCGGCCACACTTTTGAAGTGTGGCTGCTACAGCAACACATAAAAAGTGTTGTCATAAATCAAAGGTTACGGTACTTTAGGCCACCCCCAAAAAAGTGTAGCCTAAAGTCGTAAAGTGTTGCCTTTGATCTAGTGCTACACTTCTTAGCTTCTTAGGCCATACTTTTCAGGGGTGGCTTGAGACCTTAAATGTTGTAGTGTTCCTAATTCAAGAACAAAAAAATTCAAGCTTCAAACTATCAGTGTTTCAATGATGGAATCAATCAATATTCAGGCAACTACTGTTCTATCGTCTTAAACAAACAGACCTATATAATTAATCGACGATATTCGTTTAATCGATTATAACACATATAAATCGATAAACAAAGTCGACGAGCAACCAGTGATCTATACTTTCGAGCAGAACATGACAATAGGGAACTAATTATTCGACGATATTAATCGATTTGAATACGCACACTAATAACAAACATATTGGAAACCAACAATCAGAAACAAATAACTTGACCACACAAAAGGTCTTAAACACATGAAGTTTCTTGACAAAAAATAAAAGAAAATTAACAGAAGCTAAATTACCAACAAATATTAACAGATAATATAGCAGAAAGGAGGAAGAAAAATACCTTACACGGAGAAAAATCAAAAAATTGAAAGGGCTTGGACCAATTCGGATTGGGGAACTTTGAGATCAAAAAAAGACTTTAATCGAGCTTTCTTGATTGGAAACGCCCGACTAAAGTTGATAAAGAATCTCAACACTGATTTCTTCTTTAAAAAAAACTCGAACAACTTCATGGCTTTGGGGATTCGAATGGTCTTAGCGAGATTCGGACAGAAACTATGGTGATTTGGGTACGCGGAATGTTGAATGGGTGTTGGCCTGTGCCTGGAGTCTGTTGGTCGTGAGGGTGGAATCGTGAGAGTGCTGGCCGACGAGAATGGCGACAAGAAACTGGAGATGGCTAGAAAATGATGGTGGTGGGCAGCCTGAGATGACATCGCTGGAAGGGAATCGTTTGGGTTTGAAGACGAAGGGAATCGTTTGGTTCGGAGACGAAGAGAAGGGGGTTGCTGATTGATGGTGATGAAGATGAAGGAGAGTAGCCTGGTCATTTAGTCGGAGGTGCCGGTGGCTGGCGACTACGTCGGAGATGGTGACAGCTCGTGGGGGGGGGGGGTCGTTTGGAAGAGACGAAGAGAAGGTAGAGGGGTCAGGGGTGTGGCGACGGCTGCTTGATGAAGTGGGGTGGTGTTTTAGGGTTTGGGGAAAGATAGGAAATAAAGAGTAATTGAATAAAGGGGGGGTCGTTTGGGTATTGGGCAGACCAGGTTAGGGGTGGGTTTTTGGGTGTATTCGGTTTGGGTTGGAAATTGGGGTGTGGTTTTGGGCCTGGTTGTTTCAAAGTCAAAGAAAGGACCCAATTTTATTTCCTTCCTCTTTTTATTTCCTTTTTAACTTCATTGCCAAAACTAAATTCTAAAAATCCTAAATTACATTATAGAACCAAATTAACTTATCAAAATATTAATTAACTTCTAATAACAATTGTCACACACAATTAACGACACATTTAAAATAAAATCACACAATTTGACATTAAATGTTAAAAATAAAAAGTACATTATTATTTTGAATTTATCATTTTTAAACTTAATTACTTCTAACAGTAGAATTAAATCCTAAAAATATAAAACGAAATATATATATATATATATATATATATATATATATATATATTTTTTTTTTTTTTTTATTTTTTATTAATTTACAAATGATCACGTACAAACAAAAATACAAATAATAATTAAGAAAATAACACAAAATTCACCGAAAATGACACACAGCACAAAACTATTTTATTTTTGGATTTTTGGGAGTATTTCTCATGCGGGGGCAAAAATCACATGCTCACATATGGCAAATGGAAAAATATTCGTAATAGACTAAAATTCCAAATGGATTCGCACAAGGCTCCACTTTAAACGGGCGTATCCAAATATTTATAATGTTTTTTATGATGAATAACCTATCAAATGAAAGATCTTTGAGTCAAGTTTCCAACGCTTCAAACTGTTGTCATTTGGACATTCCTAGCCTAGGTGTGGCAAATGGGCGGGTTGGGCTGAATTGGGCGGGTCAAGATGGGTTATTCAATAAATGGGTCATTGCCCAACCCAGCCCAAAGTGAATTTGGGTTAAGATGGGTTGGGTCAAGATGGGCCAAACAATGGGTCAAAACCCAACCCGCCCAATATGACCCATATTTTAAAATCATGCTCATCTTGCATATAATTGTTTTAGTAGGTTTACGCCCGGGGGGAGGGGGGTGACGGGGAGGGGGCATGGGAGGGGTAGGGGTAGAAGGTGTAGAAAAATAAAATAATAAAAAATTAAAAATACAACAAAAAAATTATCTTTTATAGGGGTTTTGTGCGGGGTGGGGGGTAGGGGGTAGGGGGTTGGGTAGGATGTTGTAGGGTGGGTGAGTGAGTGGCATAGAAAAACAAAAGAATAGAAAATTAAAAATACAAGAAATAAAAAAATTGGAGCAACTAAGTAAATTTCTAAATAAGTTAGGTTGAGATACTTTATTTTGGGTGAGTTTCATGGGTTATATTTGGGCTGTTAAATGGGTCAGAATGGGCTATAAAAAATAATGGGTTAACTTGGCTCAACCCAAATTGACCCGTAAGCTAAAATGGTTGTAGCCAAACCCATTAATCTTTGGGCTAGTTGGGCGGGTTAGATGGGTTTCGGCTCAAATTGACACCCCTATAATCCTAGGTAAAGTTATGATCAAATTACAAAAGGCTGGAAAATGCAATCCTGTGTCATGTCAGATCTGCGATCTCAATGTCAATTATGCGGTCCGCATTTTTAATATGCGGTTGCAAATAAAACCACAGATTGAACCAACGTAGCCCAATTTTAGGCATCGATTTTGTGGTGCATTGTGCGGCCCGCATGTTCATTCTGTGGTCCATTATGCTATAGCAGAGTTGACATCGGAGTGTTAATTTTATAATTTTTATAACCCGACCCCATTTTAATATATAGGCTTTGCGGTTTATTTTGGGGTCAGTTCTTACTGATTTTATAGAGAGGTAAGAGCATACAGAGAGAGAAAGAAGTGGGGTAGCTTCATAATAATCCAAACCTTGCATCAACCTTTAAGAATCAAAAAACCCAACCGCAAGTTCTTCATCTAAGAGGTATGAAGGAAAATAGTATTGCTGGTTATGGAAATACTTGTAAATCGTTGTTGTTATTTCTTAAAAAGTCTTGTTGTTGATCCTTGTGAATTGTTGATTGTTGTTGTGTTGTTTGTGAATTGTGACTATACGGTAGGATCGGGTTGCGCGCCTCAACACAATGTTATAAGGTGTGGGTTGTGGTGATAAGGGTGGCCGAGGTATTAAGGGTGGACGAGGTAAAAAGGGTGGAAAGTAATCGAAATCACTATTGAAATCAACATTCGAGCAAATTGTGAACTCATTGGTGTGGAATTGTGAAAGGAGGAGAACATGAGAGATTGAAAACTTATTTGGATTGATTGTACCTTTTTTGTGCATTTGATTGGTGTTTCTATTACTGTTACCTACTTGTGTATGGTTTGAGTTTACTTAGGGCAATGTTTGTTCATGCATTCCAGTACAATTCAAATGTACTGATGTCCCATTTGCCGGGGGTGCTACATTCGTGTTATGATTGTAGTTGGATCCATAGCAGGTACTCCAGTCCACCAACCGTAGCTCCTCATCACTTCTCGTTAACTGATTCAGTGAGCCCCTTTCCTTTCGAGGCCTTATGTGGCTCGTGCCACTTTTGTTTTGGGATCTTGTTTTGATGTTTGTATAAGGTATAGCCGGAGCCTTATTTTTGGCAATTCCATATTATTCTTCAATTGTATTTAGAGGCTCTGTAGACAGGTTGTGGGTAGTGACGGGAATGAGAATTTAAAAGAGAAATATTAATATTTGGCAATGATGTATAAAACATGTAATAGCTTTATGTGGATAATGATGTTGCTAATGTATGTGAAATGGAAATTTTATTGATATGTTTATGGAATTTGGTTAATGGAGTTCATCTCCTATTTATTTTTAAGTTAGTTTAAGTAGAATGAGACCTAACATGCTTATTCGATCGGGTTTACTTGATTGAGCGCCAGTCTCGCTCATTGGATTTTTTGGGCGTGACAAACTTGGTATCAGAGCCTAAGATTTTGAGGTGTCCTAGGATGTCTCGGAGCCGTGTCTAATAGAGTCCTTTTTATCGCTGTGTTGTTGACCACATCTATAAGTTGGAGGCTATTCAGACATTTAGGAATTCACCCTTCCTTGACAATCCAATCATGCTATAGAGCTCAACTTAGGGAGCTAATTTTTCCCTCTTAGTCTTATTCTCAAGATTGGTAACCTTGATGCAATAAACCGCAAATTTGAGGCATGTAAGGAGTGGTTGATCCCACCTTTGAGTCAGAGCGGATTGCCCAAGGACTTGTTAGGAGAATGTAGTGAGATGTGGATGGATTGGTAAAACATATCGCTAAAAGGGGAGTGTCCTTGTTCCAATTGATGTCTTTGCACCATCGTATCATTTAGTATAGCAGTATGTTACCCAAGTATGTTAGGGATATGGAGTCTAGGGGTATCGATTAAGCTATTGCCCTATCAACTTAACGTCATTAAGGGATTCAAATGAAGATTTCTACTCGTTGTATATGTACGTCCATACAAAAGAATTCTCATAAATATGGTCTTACCAAGAAATTGAATAATAAAACATTGCATGTATCGACACTTTGAACGAGATGCACTATTTGTGAATCCACTCTATCATAAATTCTCTTAGTTAAATTCTTGTCGAATTGAGTTTTATAATTATGCCCTGAATTGAGTTATAACTCTAGGATTGATATTTCCCACTTTCTTTTCCTAAAATCCTCACCAAAGGATTATATCCGATGAATTCCTTACATAATCTCTTTATTTAAATAGACATAATCTGCTCGTTTGTGCATATACATGCACCATCGTAATATTTACCTATGTGGAGTCTAGTTCCATGCAAAGCATCCCAGCGTTGTTATCCGTCGCGAGTCACTGTTTTAATCAGTTATGTATATGGTTTATATGGTTTGAACAGTCAATCTACTCCCTTGCGAACATCATCATGAAATCTTCTCACTGCCTAGTAACATAAGAGCGTACTTGTACACCTCACATAAGCGTATGTCAATCGAAATGGTCACCGTGTACAGGAATATAAAGTTTCTTTGATAAATTGAGATCCTCACGTCCACGTCATAGGAAGATCATGTGTTGCCATAACTTTCGTTTCCACTTCGGACATCCCGCAATAAGTAGCTCACCTTGTCCTGGTATTGAGGTTGCTCGTGGCATGGTCGTATATCGAAGTTGGGAGCTAATATAGTAGAAGCGTGTCAACCATATAACACATGTTTATCTCCTCTTTACACCTACATAACATGTGTTAATTGTGTTCTTTAGTTAGTTCATTCATTGTGCAAGTTTTCCCACACTTGTTCGATAACCATTAGAGAACATATCATTCTATGAGTCATTGTAACACCTTCTGCCTCGTAATGACACTTACTAGGCTCTTCATCAAGACCATGCATACCTTTGGGGGTTATTATAGAACAACATTGATTTCTCATTTTTTTTGTCTTTAATTAGCATTTAGGTAGTTCTCAAGTTAAAATATATGAAACACTTATTACGAACATCAGCAAACCCTCCATGGTTATTCTATAATATCTCATTGGGTTCCCGTATCACTTCAAGTTCATCCAAGGTTGATAGCATGTTGCAATTTCTAAGATCCAATGATCTCCTCTCGATAATGAATTACCTACACATGTGCTAGTCCAACGATCCTCTTATCTGTCTAACACTCGCCTATAGGTTTTTGGGTTGACCAAAGAGAAATACACCTAGTAACACATTCATATGTAAAAGCCTTTCTCTCAGTCATGCCATATAACATCTTTCAATATGGCTCGTAATAGCTGGTTGTAAGAAGTATGTTGTAGTGCTTCATTATGAAGTAGAGTTGCCAAATATAATTGGATTTTTTAATTCTAGAGCTATGCATCACGTGACTACATAGATAGACCTTCTTTCAAAGAAAATGTAGCTTCTTATAATAACTTTATATTACCACCATTCCTAAGTGGTTACAATGTAAAGGTTACTTCCATAAGGCTCTTTCCCTTTCTTTTCATTTGTTTTGCATCGTGTGTTGTTTACCCGTAACATTTAATGCGATATTATCTCGATGTATTGAATAGTTATCCAACGATATGATCTGATTTAATTAACCTTACTTTTAAGTTATCTACAAGCACCCTGAGAGTGGGTAAATTTCTCCTTTTCTACAGACTTCTAATTACTTCAACTCTGTTTAAGCTTGTCGATTCCAAGTGGTACTCTTAGTTGTGCTTCCCTACCATCTATTTTCATCTGATAATTCTTATTGTAAAAACTCATTTTTTTATTTTTCATGGCATCAAAAAAGAGAAAGTCTTATAGCATCAAGGGTGGGGACATATTCCTTTTGTTAGAATAAATAAATAATGCTGGTACTCCTTGAAGATGCTCTTCTAACGATCATTTACCTGCTATGTCTGTCCTTGTGACTAGATAACCCAGGTTACTTCTCCTCGATAAATGCATTAAGACATCTCATTCTTTCGAACATATCCGTATGGGTACTTCGACGTCTTGTCTTATACCAACTCGTAATAGTTTTAAGTACCTTCTCGCAATTGTTATTGATTTTCTAAGACCACGAGGGATTGTCTCATGGGTTTCAAAAGTAATGATTTTCCTTAGAGTTTGATATTCAATTGCCATGATTTCAGACCAAAGTGTATACATTTTTCAAATGTCTTAAATGGGTCGGATTAGTTGGGTCACGCGGCTTTCTTCTCACTCGGCTTATGGAATAATTGACTATATCATTGTCATGACAGGGGAGTTTTGCCACCCTTAGTATTACACCTCCTTGAGTGAATAAGAGTTTCATTTGTCTTTCTCCCCGGAACATCATGTTAACCATTAGAATGCATCTAACCAGTATATGATATCATCCCATCATTTAGATGTCCGAGCTATGTGGTTTTACTCGTGAAAGGGTGTGAGATTAGCTATTGTTAGATATTTCCACATGTCATGAGCATATAGATTTGAATGACTAAGTTTTTGTATCTCTACTTTTCTCATATACGATCAATTATCAGGAATGTTTAAGCAGATCGAATTATTATAATCTCATAGGTGTTTAACTTCATCTTCATCCTCACAATCCTATGGCATAGATTCCTTGTGACAACTAAAGTCAGGAGTGAAATTCCAATTCTTGTAGTTTGAAACACCTGTGAGCACGTGATTTTTGCCCCGCATGAGAATTACTCCCAAAAAATCCAAAAATAAAACAGTTTTGTGTTGTGTGTGTTTTTTTGTGAATTTTGTGTGATTTTGTTAATTATTATTTGCATTTTTATCTGTGCATTTTTATATGTTAAATTAATAACAAAATATATACAAAAATATATTGCATTTGAATTTAGGATTAATGAAGTAATTTTTTTATAAGAATAAAAATAAAAAAATTATTTTTGAATTTTTTATATTTTAAGTCAAAATTGTGTGATTTGATATTTAATTATTTGTGAAGAACTATTATTTAGAGCTAATTAGTATTTGTGATAGCTTAATTTGTTTTATAATTTAAATTATAATTTTAGTTTTAATTCTTAAAATAAAACAAGAAAAAGAAAAAGAGGAAATAATAATAAAAAAAGGAATTAGAATATTTGGGCCAATTTAATCTAAAGCCCAAATTAAACACAACAAAACCCACACCAAACCGGATAGAACAAGCCCAGATCCGTCTCTCCCTTACACGTCCAACGACCAATTCCCACAACCCATAACTAAACCAAACGACATCGTTAACCCTCCAAACGACCCCGTTTTAGATTAATTTGCTTGATCTCAACCGTTGGTTGTTATGATCCAGCGGCCAGGATTAAATAATTAATTTTAACACCCAAAAAAACCCAACCCGTCTCACTTCCCAGTTCCCCACCTCCTTTCATCTCTCCTAGAGACGACTTAACGCTGTCGCTGCCCTGCCGCCCTCCAACTATCGAAAATCGACTAACGGCGGTTCCGGTAGGCCAAACGACACCATGTTTACACCACAATACCTCCAAGACCCCCCCCCCCATTCCAACCCCCAGCACGGTTCATCTCGAATCAAAACAGAGCTCCTCGAATCTTCAATCGAAGATTCGAGTTAACATCAACTTATGCCAACCGACCCCAAATTGATACCATACACCCTCCAAACCTTCCTCATTACCAAACCTAGCTTGGTTTGGTTCGAATCTAACCAGAAAACCTCGAACCCCAAATTGGCCGTATAAACCCTAAAAATCCAAATTTAGGTCTCCAGCTGAAATTGATAGGAATTGAGGTCTAATGGACTTTATTGTAGGTGTTCTCAATAGAGAACACCTTGATTAAAGTCAGTACTGCCTAAAAAAAGTTCGAGACCAAGATTGGCCCAAGTCTGTTTGTTTCTAATTATTCTCTTAAGGTATTTCTTTCCCTTTTTCTTTCTTTATTTATTTCATACTTTTTTGTTGTTTTAATTGTTTTATTATTTTTTTATCTTTTCCATTTGTTGATTATTTTTTCTATTTCTTCTCTTCAAGACCTTTTATTTGGTTGTTTCTTGTTTCTGATCGATTGATTGTAATGATTAATGTGTTGTTTTGATTGAATTGGTGTTAGTTGATCCATACCCCTTGCCCCCGAGTATGCCCGTTTGAACCATGGATCATGAATTTGTAGGTCGATCATTTGTTATCGATTATATGTATTGTAGTAACCTAACGAATGTCGTCGTTTAATTTCATGAGTCTGTCGTTTGAAATCTTGGACAATGATCAGCACTGTTAAATAGTCACTATTGAATTGAGATTTTGATTGATTGTGATTCTAAAATAGGACTGGAATTGGATATAGCTGTGTTTGACTTTAGTTTGGAAATTAAAAGCGAACAACGGTTTACAATGCACTATACATGGGACTGGGTAGTGAAACCTGCTTTACAGCTGGAAGGGCATTACATTTTGAACTTAAGATGATTTTTAAAATAGAAAAGCCATGCCTAGACAATCCTAAGTGGATCTGACAGTCTTTATAGGCTGGAAAAATCTGAACATGAGGGGGGAATTAGTTTCTTAATTGATCAAGTGCTCTTAAGAGATGGAAAGGAATCAAATTATCATTATAAATAAGGGGAAACATTCTGCACATAGGACACACACACATAGATTACAGACTTTCAGATACAGAGATTTACACATACACACATATTAGACATATTTTCGGCAATAGTGAGAAAGCAAGTCTGCTGATTTTTCCTAGAGAGTCTGTTGGTCGTTAAAACCCTGTTTAAGTGAGTTCGAGAGTGATCTTTAGTCCAAAGAAGAAGAAAAAAAAATCGTACCTTTAATATTGTTGCTTTGATTTTGTGTTTCAAAACTGTTTCAACAGTTTAAATCTCTTCCTTTGTTTCATTCCACATTGGATTCTGTCTAAAGCTATCTGAAGGTTGTTTGTCAAGTTCCTAGGGGCTCATTTATTGATGTTATGGTTGTGAAGTGGTTGTTTGCCATCTATGAAACTCTTAGTTTCGTTTTAGCCCACTTGTGGATTCTCAATCTATTACTAGTTTGTTACTGTCGCATCTTTGGTAGCCGTATTCATTGTTGGGGTCTGTTGCTGTTGTTCTTGCTTGGAATTGGTTACTGATTTTCCTCTTTCATTTCTACTGTTAAAATTAGGTACACATCCTTGGGCTGTCTATTCTTCTATGGGAAATGAAATGAAAGCATGTTTTAAATCCTGCTGTGAGGCCACCATATGAATGATCCTTTTAGCTAGTTATAAAATTGGGACTGATTGTTGTAATAGAAACTGTACTGTTAGTCATTGAAGGATTAAGAGTGGTCATAGTTTTGTATGTCTACCTAGTTCTTGCTTTCAGCATGTATAATTTGAGATAAAAGTTGTTAGGCTTGTATTGTCTATTATTGTAAACTAGGACTATTTTTGCACTACTTTTTAAAATAGATACCAGTTTTCATTCATGCATAGCTAGTTTCTGTTTTTGTTAGTATATGTTTGGATTTGTGTAAATAAAAGCTAGCCAGTTCGGACTGGGGTTTTCTTTGAATCTTTAGAAAAATAATTTGTTAAAGTCAAGTAGTTTAAGCATGTTAAGATGATAGTTTGATTTATGTTGAGCCATTAATATAGGATAACTTGAATCGCATCGACTTTCTTCACTTGATTTTCCTTTAAATCCATTTGTAGTTAAGCATACAAGGTAAGTAGTCAATGCCCTAATCGCCAATGCTAGCTCAACTTTGATCACTCGCCAATTAACATCGGATTGAGAGTAGTAAAATCCAAGATAAATAGTCTCATATCTAATAATGAACCATGGTGAATTATTTCTACCTAACATAGTTGATCAATTTCCTTATTAGTTTATACCTTTCAGTCAATATTTGGCCCAAATTCAACGAGTCTCATATACGATACCATTTTGTATAGGTTTTAATTGCAAATAACCTCAACTGACATTTTTTTAGACAAATCGATTTTTGTCTAGTCTAAAAATCGCTTTAATCGGCATGGGTTATAATAATTTATCCGGGCACATTTTGATTTACTTATTCATCAAGGGCCCGAGTCTATGTTGCGACTAGGCTTGCTTTGCTTAAAAGATAAATGTACAATTCTGAAATAATAAGGCGGTTTAAAGTTTTATCAGAGCACGTAATTTAAAACATGTATTAAAATCAGATATTTTTAGCCATTTATAATAGTTGAAGCGACCGTGCTAGAACCACGGGATCCGGGTGTGCCTAACACCTTCCCTCGGGTCAACATAATTCCTTACTTAGAATTTTTGGTTCGCAGACTTCATTTGGAAAGTCCAAATACCTCGATCCGGGATTTGAATAAATCATTGATTTGGGACACCTAAATTTATTCCAAGTGGTGACTCTGAAATAAATAGAATAATCCCGTTTCGAATATTGTCACTTAAATTTGGAAAACCCCCTCGCCTGTTTTTACCCCCCCTCCCCGAGGTAAGGGCGCGCCAAAAGGAGGTGTGACAGCTCTGGCGACTCTGCTGGGGAAACAAACCCAGAACCATTGGTTCAGGGTTTAAGAATTTGAGCTTTGAATAATTATTGTATTTGGCTTATTTATTATCTGTTTTTATTATATGATTGTTTTAATGTTCTAAATGTTGCTTTTACCGCTTTGATATTTTGTGAATTGTATATAAATTGTGCCGATACCCACTTTCTCCTCTAAGTCTATTTGAAATATAATATCGGGCATTTGCTGGACATAGCCCGTCTTTCTCAAGATAGTTGTGGTGCTTGGCACCCGGTGACGGATTTTAGTCACACATGTTTAGGCGGGGAGTACTGTCAATTAAGTCGGAAAGCCATGCTACCGAATAACAAAACCTCATGCCTGACACTCCTCGGCTCGATTTGTCCGTTCGAGAAAAGCCAGTCTAGACACTTTTTCCAACATCATGATAACCTTGAATAACAAAACCCCAGGCCGGATCCCTAGTAGGAACGTCTGTTTGTATCATGTGCATATTTGACTTAGGAGGCTCAACACAGGGGTTGAGTCTGTCTAGGACAGGTGTACCTGAAGCAAAAGACCAACTTGATGCATCTTTGTTTGTGCATTTATTTGTTTCAAACTTGCATGCTAACTGGATTATTATTAAAAAATTAGGAAGGAGTGGTTTTGAAGAAAAGGAAAATACCAGGGTATAGGGTCAACGGTTTTAAAACACATGTTTCGATAATTCCCAAATAACACCAAAACTCGGGTATTTCTTTATGAAAAGGGAAAGATGGAAAAGATTTTGTTTTTAAAATTACATAGTTCATTCGAACTACGCAAGTTTGATTCTCACCGGACGTGGGATATGTAGGCAACCCACATCGGGCTCAACTAACACTACTTTTTCAAAAAATAAAAATAATTTATAAAAATGTGTTAAAATTAGGAGAATTGTCCTTAGTCAAGGGTTAGGAAATTTTGCGAAAATAGCCAAACGCCCGAAGGGGGCGTCGAAGGACTGGTTTCGCAAAAATAGTATCTAGTCGTCACACCGATATCCTGTTACACAACCTTCAAATCTTTTTTAAGTGCTGAAAGGTCGTGTTGACGAGATTCGTTTTTTATAAATGAAAAATAAAAATAAATTTGTTTTCTCAGGATTAGAAAATCTTAAGTTTTATTTTTTTATCTTTTTTAGGATAAGCATGGCTACATCGCAAGGAATCGATCAAAAAAAGGTAAGAGGCGAGATGCCTCCCCTGTTTATGATTGAAGATAAGACCCTAGGTCATCTTTGTGATTGGTGGGCTAGTTTTTCTACTTGGGAAAGAAATCAAGTCTACAAACACCTCAAGTATCTTCCGGATATTATGAGAAAAAACTGGATAAAGATGTGATCAGGGTTTTGGTGAGTTTCTAGGACTCCGCAAATAATGTTTTCAGATTGCAACACTGCAAAATGACACCCACTTTAGAAGAGATAGGTGGATTCACAGGATTCGAGAAGGATCTTTACCAAAAGAAACTCGCCGCTCCTAGAAAAATGGGTGTCAATAATTTCCTGAAGAAAGTAAGTCTCCGTCGAGTTCCAATTTGTTGCTTGAATGAAGGTTGGGTTCCGTTGGAGTATCTCTACGACATGTTTGGTGACAAGAAAGGGTTCGAGAAATTCTCAAACACAAAATTTGTCAGCCAATTATATTATGACGCCTGGGGAGATTTGAGAATCTATGCCTTCATAATCGCTTTTCAAGGGACCATGGTTTTTCCCGAACGAGGTGAACCTATCAGAATCCATTTATCAGCAATGGTCTCATACTTGCAGAGTAGCGAAGAACACACTATTCTTCCTATGATCTTAGGAGACATTTTTCGGGCATTAACTCGGTGTCAAGAAGGCAAGGATTATTTTGAAGGTTGTAACACCTTGTTGCAAATGTGGTTCATAGAACATCTCTATCATCACCAAATTGTGATAAACTTCAACGTAGATTTGTTGAACTACACTCATTGTCATACAAGTAGGGCCTCACGTTGTAACCTTCCAAATGCTTTAAGGGCCTGGCAGGCATTGCTCAACTCCTTGAAAGCAGACCAGCTTACTTGGAACTATTAATGGTTCCCTTCTGCTAAGGTCATGCACATGGCGACATATCACCCATTCTACATACTAATGGGTTTCAGGAGTTTCCAACCATAAGACCCGCTACATGTCATACGCCAGTTGGGGAGAGAACAGAAAAGGCCCTCTATCGAAGATATGCGATCATTCATGTGGGAATTCATGATGGAGGAGCTCCCGAGAGAATCTTATGCACAAAAGGTGTGGTTCGTGTAAGGCCCCGTAAAATTTTTGTGCATAAAACCTAGTAGCTATAGTGTCATGGTCCGAATAATGTGTTAAGAATGCTTAGAATTCCCGCGGTTTGGACCCTTGGTAGTGATTTAATTTTCAAAAATGTAGAGAATCAATTTTTCCAGAAAGATGTCAATTTTGCGGTCAAGAATGCGACCGCAGATATGCTATGCGGACCGCATTCTTGCCGGAGGGCTTACCAGAAGGTTTCCCAAAATCATGTCAAAAATGCGGTCGATACGCGATCGCATTATGAATCTGCGGTGCACTTTGCGATCGCAGATCAAGAATGCGGACCGCATTGTGGTCGCATTCCGTAACAGAACTTGTGTAATTTTTAGGTCATTCCGCAGTCACTTTGCGGACCGCATGTTGATTATGCGATCGCAGATGCGACCGCAGAATTGACCCCGGCCCAGATTTTTTGTAACATTTTGACCCGATCTCTTCTTTAATATAACACCTTTCACCCTCATTTTCTCATATCATCTTACCAAAATTAGAGAGAAACGAGAG
Organism: Nicotiana noctiflora; assembly: GCA_032618575.1. Classification (NCBI taxonomy): domain Eukaryota; kingdom Viridiplantae; phylum Streptophyta; class Magnoliopsida; order Solanales; family Solanaceae; genus Nicotiana; species Nicotiana noctiflora. The sequence goes on from JASVEL010014107.1 coordinate 56,089, forward strand.
GGGTTTTAGAGAGAGAAGTTCTTCATCTTCAAAGATTGTTCCAACCACTTAATTCCAAGGGATCCTAGGGCAAGGATTCAACTTCCCCAATCTTTTCAAGGTAAAAGCCCTAGCTATTTTCTCTAATTTTCAGTTTTAAATTGGGTAAAGAGAGGTTTGCATATAATAGCTTTTGAAAATGGAATTTTACACTCATGCATGATTATTGAACTTGATTTTTAGTAAAAGAAGTGAGTAGAAGTAAGAGTCTTCAAGAACAAGGTTGGCAAGAGTAGGATATCTTGGGTAAGCATAAAGTAGGAAGTTAAAGGAAGAAAACTCGTCACCAGGTATGTATGGCTAATTTTGATTCTTGTGAAATCGCCTATATGTGTGAAATTTGTTTAGTTAGTGTTAATTTGACAAATTGTGTGAAATTCTTGATGTTGTTGTTGGATATTCAAAGTTGTTGTTGAAATATGAGTGATGTGGTATGGAATATAAAACGAAAGGTAAATGAGAGTCGAATTGGGTAAAGAATTGTGAATAATGGTTATGATGGCCTATATGGCACCTTGTGGAAAAGAAACGAAACACTTGAGGATTGGGTTTTTGTGGAAAATTATTGAACATACTTGTGTGAATATTCTTGATTATGGAAACATTGTAACTTGGTTGTGATATTGGCTTGAGAAGTAATAGAGAACATGAACCAATGTGTAAATTG